>CANPUZ010000072.1:0-345000 GCA_947579665.1 Sympetrum striolatum
GAGAGCAAGGAAAACACCTACATGTCATTAAAACGCTATTTTTGGATACTTAAGAAGTAGCTCCAATGCATCACAAAAAAAATCTGATGTGTCCAGCACATGACTTTCTTCATGTATAAGATGTAATATTAATTTACGACAGTATTTTCAAAATCTATATTCAAACTAAACTTAGAAGATAAGTGAATAATTTATATCATAATATCTTTTACATCACAAACATTATAAGTAATGTTTTTGGGGACATGTTTGATAAAATAATGAAATTACATTTACTAAAACTTTTATAAACAATCGTATATACCTAAATATATTATTATCTAGATATATTTTACAATAACGGACATTTGCTTCGAAGAATAAAAAAAGCTCAACTTCCAGTTAAACCATTTGCTCCAAAAAATATTCAACTCTGATAGCACACCACAGTATATATGTGAAGTTTGGTACTAATAGGGATAATAGTTTTCACGTTAGAGCGCCCACAAGCACACACACACACACAAACTTCTTTCTAAAAATGGTCAGAATGTATTCTAGGGACCCCAAAACATGTATTTCCGTTGAAATCCCGTAGTCAAATTCTTTCATGAAAACAATACTTTCTATATACTATGAATATGGAGAAAGTAAAAATCCAAATAGTATGAAGGATTTGACCCTAAAATACATTGTATATTGTACATTAGCAATAACAAAAGTGTAAAATATTCTACCGCTATTCAAAGAGTCTAAACAATTTTGGTTACAGACTACTCATTGCCAATTCCACTTCCATTATTTCATTGAATTTAGAAAAAGAAATCCAACAAAGCGAACCAAATGATAGCTTAAATGTAGTGTAACCACAAGGATGATCATGGAAATAAATCAGATTTCCAGAAATACATCCCACAACCTTCGTCCATGATCTCCAATTGGAAATATTCGTATAACTATAATAAAATCTGCTAGTTAAGATGGCTGACTTCAATGAAAATTGACGATATCGTAATGCAAGCTGTATAACAGAACATATTGACAGTAATTGCAACATTATATCTAAATATATATTATAACTCAATTAAGGCATGCAATATATATAAAATAATTATGAACTCTCCAGAATATTATGATCATGTATCCCCGAATCTAGCATAGAGCAATGTGAAAGGAAAAGCCGGAGCAAACATATTTTGGAATGACAGGATTTAACAGTACTTCCTACAGAACTAACCGAAAGCCACAACAATTCAACAGAGGCAAACTGGAGCAAGACCTTATGAAAAAAATGGCTTGTTTTCCCCATCACACATCCAAAATCCACTGTATCATCCTTTTAACCCAATTAACTTATCATTACCGATTAAAAACATAAATTGACATGATATAACACCATTGAAACTTGATAAAAGAAATAATTAGGTCATACATAGTTTTGGAAAACCAAGAGACCCCAATCTAGCATAGAGCAATATGAAAGGAAAACCCGGAGCAAACATATTTTGAAATGACAGGATTTAACAGTACTTTCTACAGAACTAACGGAAAGCCACAACAATTCAACAGAGGCAAATTGGAGCAAGAGCTTATGAAAAAAATGGCTTGTTTTCCCCATCACACATCCTAAATCCACTGTATCATCCTTGAAACCCAATTAACTTATCATTACCGATTAAAAACATAAATTGACATGACATAACCCCATTGGAACTTGATCAAAGAAATAATTAGGTCATACATTGTTTTGGAAAACTTAGAGAGGCATTTCAAAACAATGAATTGAAAAAAATATATGTAATAATATCTTACTCTGAAGCCACCCTTAAAGCACTCAGTGGCTGCCGTTATACTTCCCTCGCTCTCCACAGGAGCCTTGGAAGGCCTTGTCCATTCTTCCAACGAATTTATCAGCAATGTGGTGTCCCTCTTAAGCAAATGTCCCATACTGTAGACAGTAGTTGTCCATTTGCACCATTCTCCACTTTACTTCCAAGCTGGAACACTCTGGAGCTTCTCATATTATTTGAGGAAATTCAGTGCATATTCTATACATGAATAATAGGACAAACACATAATATATTAAATATAATATATATTCCAATTGATATTCCAGTAATAAGAGAAGATCCTGTTAGATATTTACAAGGCAGCCAAATAAGGCAATTACAATTTTGGATGCTTAGTGCTACACCTATATTGAAATGAGGATCTTTGAAATGATTATAGAGTTACCTTAGATTATTCAAGAGGAGAGCCTGCACGAACCTTACCAAACTAACCTGTAGTATCTGGTTCAACAATTTCTACCACATCTCAGCTTGGTAGTAAGTGATGGTTATTAAGTATTGATCAATAGGTACAGAATGACTTATGTTGCCAGAGCAATTTAGAATGTGCTGCTTTTCCTATGCATTTTACCTATTTCCCCTTCCACAGGTAGGTTCAGGTGGATATTTTAAGGTAGGTAAACCAGTAGACCTTTATCAATAATGTTTTTATAAGCACCCCATTCCTGTAAGGTTAGAAAAGAGACCATTAATATTCAATTAAAAAATTTTAATCATAAAAATTATTATTTTCTAATGTTAATCAGATACCAATACTTAAAAAATATATTCAAAAATCTTCAGAGAAACATACCTTTTTTTTGCGATCACCAATTGGGAATGCATTGGAATCACTCCATCCAAAGATAATCTCAAATAAGATGCCTTCCTCAAAGCGCATCGATTATTAAAACGTCTCACTAAACATGAGAGGTCAGATCAGACCCTCTACATGAAATCTTCAAGTTTTAGTCCCATAATGGGCAGATCTTCTCTATCAAGAGAGGCAGAATGCCTCTCCGTGACGAGAATTGTATCTGCAAATGGTATCTCTCTTTTGATAGCTACCAGAAAGTCTTGAAGGGCAAAACATCTCAATCGGAATCCTGATCGTCGATGAGAATATTATTTTGCCAAAGGTAGCTTTCTATTGAGTGATACCATGAGGTACACAGACCCTCTTTCCATGGGCAGAACCTCTCGAACAGGAGAGGCATTACACCTCCCCTGAAGAGAACTGTATTCTGAAAATGGTAGCAACATTTGAGAGCTACCCCGTGGTACCCAGACCCACTCGATGAGCAAAATCTCTCGACCTGGAGGAGGCATCACACCACTCCATAGTGAGAATTTTATTCTGCTAGGGTAGCTCTCTTTTGAAGTTACCAGAAGGCACTCAGCAGGAGGGTTAAGGGGGAGATTCTAAGGTACGTAAACTAGATTTCCTTGATTAATAATGTATTTATAAGCACCCCATTCCTGAAAGGTTAGAAAAGAGACCATTAATATTCAATTAAAATATTTTAATCATAAAAATTATTATTTTCTAGTGATAATCAGATACCATTACTTAAAAAATATATTCTATTATCTTCAGAAAAACATACCTTATTTTGCCATCACCAAGTGGGAATGCATTGGAATTACTCCATGAACAGATATTCTCAAATAAGATGCCTTCCTCAAAGCGCATCGATTATCCAAACGTCTCACTAAACATGAGAGGTCAGATCAGTGACAATTTTATTCTGCTAGGGTAGCTTTTGAAGTTACCAGAAGACCTCTCCATAAGGGTACCTATAAAACAATAGTCGTTAATTATGGCCTTAAAATAATTGAATAATTTTGTCCAATTTGATTAAGATATTTCCAAAGTATCCTAGACTTAAACCTATTTACTCTAAAATTTGTAACCCTATGTTGATTCATTACATAAAAGGTCCTGTTAATATATTGAAGAAGTAGTCAGTTTTCCGTTTGCCTATCCAACAACATCCAAAGATTTCTAATTTTTTTTCCACAGCTGTTGGGGTTCAATGAACATAGGTACTGCATTGCTTAGTCCCACATTAAGTTGACCTCAACTAATGCTGAGTTATGATCTTCATCTGCGTGCTCGTATAGTTGTTTCCTTTTGTTGACCATCTCTTTCTAATGTCGTCTATGGTTAGTGTATCTCTGCTGCAAATAAAGCTTCAAATGCACTCAAATATTTATTATAATTTTCAAACTTTGGATTAAGTTTTAGCATATAGCTAGTTTAGTTTAGCTATCACACGTTAATTTACTATATAGAAATTTGCTTACCTTTCCACATCATTAATGACTGATATCCACTCCTTTTCCATCATTTATAGTGAGAGAACATCCCTCAGTTCACCAACGTATTAATCAGCTGGGAATTATTTCTTAGCATTTAGTGTCATGCAGGAGGAAAAGATTTAAGAACAGTTTCAAAGACTTTAACAGATTTCTTGGCATTCCGTAAGGAGAGACCTTGATCAGTACAATTATTCACTCATACCTTTGTAGCTTTCATTTCATCACAGCCATGATCAAGACTGGGACGAAAGAAAATGAGAGAGATATATTTTTCTGTATCCTGTACCACATGACAAATGAAAACAGTTCATTCATCAGAGTATGATAGCAGGAACAAATGAGAGTAATTGAAGTAAAAATAGAAGGAAAGCAAGGAAGGGCAAAACAGGAATTGGGATTGTAGATTACATAAAAAAGGGTCGAAGTTACATGCAAATGAAAGAAGATGACCAGGATCAATTACTTTGAAAATTTTGCAATTGACTTATGCCAGAAGTTGTAAATTAGCTCTTGTTGCAAAGAGTTATTGCTTAATAAAATGTAATGGCATACAAACTACAGGAAAACTAAAATCTGATATATTGATAGTGATTTGCTAAGGATTATTAGGACAAACGGATACAGGGAATCATGAAATCAATACAGAGGAATATAGAATGGACTAGATTATCCTACAACTAACTATGTTTGCTAGTAAAACTTCACAATCCTTAAAACCATAATTGGAAAAAACAGAAAAGAATAGTTATTGAACCGTAATATTATAAGAATTTTGTAGAAAGAATGAAATAATATTCATGTTATGGTCTATAAATATTTTTGTTATTATTTCTCTAAATACTAACAATTTTTAGAGGAAATATTAAGGTCAACAAATGCGACAAAGGTCGGCAAATTATAAAATGAAAAATATATGAAATGTGCAGAAGAAAATCAAAGGAATTGGGTATTTTATTAGTGAAGCCTGTAATGTTGTACTCACTACCTAAGGAAATGCACTTACTTTAAGGAATCAGCTGTCTTGTGACCTAGGACGTGACTTTCTCTTACGACTGAGTTTCACATTCTACGTCGGCGAGGGAAATCAGCAGAGTACTGATGAAGAAAAACATCCCAGTTACTGGTCACCTGTAAATAAATATTTGCTTTAATGAAGTTGCAATACGAATTGTCAGTTCACAGTTATTACTATTATTAATATAAATTGATAATAATGTACAAGGACTTATTAAATTTTCAATACGACATTCTTATCATTACATGAGTAAAACTTGCCTGAAATCGGCTTACGCGATTAAAATTCATGATTGAATTAAATGTATTGAAAGTGATGTACTCATTTTGTTACAAAAAAGAATAAAATCTATTGATTTAATATAATTAGAATGACAAATCTAAAAAGCATGAAAATTTTATTTTAAATATGGCATGAATAAGAATACAGTAGAGTACACAAAATACAGAAGAATAATGTTAACAGTTATCGTGACTTGGCACAATGCACTTTTGTATTGTTAAAAATAATCACAAATGGTCATCATTCGGTTTGATAAAATATATTACTGATTATACTATTTAGGTAACTATATTCAGATTCAATGAAATTAGTAATTATTTATACCACTGGCATCACTGCTGAGTTTTTTAAATCCCGAGATCCCTTATGAATACAATTGCCATGATATCTCAGCGGAAGATACGTAAAGAAAAGTTTTTAAAAAGGCACGTGCAAAACTCGTTCCTAAGTAGTTACTGAAAGTTTCAGAATACTTAATAATGATAGATTTAAAACATATAACGCATTCTTAATTCCTAACCATCGTATCCAAAAAGACACACGACCGAATTTCTTTTTTCTTCTAAAAGTCGGCAAGTGATACGTTAAAATTTAAATCGATTATAAGTAGGCGTTTAGGAACAACCACTTCTTGTTTTCTCCGAGTACCGGGGAAAAAACAAGGAGCGCCGACAACCACGGTTTTCTGAGATATTAAACCTCCAACTCATTAGCAGCCGTGTAACAAATTTTTATTCTTTACATATGAATTGATTTGCACTACCTACTACACTACTTGAAAAAATACTACAAAACTAACATGACCTTAGAGCAGAGAATACTTTGATAGTCACTTCTTGGCTAATAAATATTTACGCCACTGGAATCGACACTGAATTTGAAATCTCGAATTCCGTTAGGGTTCCCGTTGGCGAAATCTCGCAAGAAACTGGAAAATATTTTAAAATGTATATTGAAAATGCGTTCCTTAATATTTATTTAAATTTACAGAACACCCATTAATGACGGATGAAAAAGCAACTAATTCTTGATTCCTAGACAAAAATCAAAAATGATAAGCGACTGAATTACTCGGGCAAATTCATCTAGAAGTGATCTTCGGCAATTGATAAGTTAAGACTTAGTAAATAATAATTCTAAAAACTGTAACTTATATTTTTAAGTGAAAGCTCTGCTTAGCAAATGATAATTCCGCTTACAAAATGACAACTTCTCAACTTAAGAGATAATTTCGCTTTTAAGTAAAAACTTCGCAAAGCAAATGATAATAATAACGTCTCTAATGGAAATTAAAAGACCCCAATTACATCCATTTAAAAAATGATTGCTACTTACAAAGACACACAACCATTCCCTAGCCAGAAAATTGAAACTCGCCGGGGTTCGAACCCGAGACCTTTGCGTTGGAGTAGCTAGCGCGCTAATCACTTCGTCACCGCAGCAGGCAACTTATTTAATCTGAGATTCCCTCAAAGTGTAATTTCCCGAAAATTGAAATTCCTGCTCATTCAAGACAACTATTCGCCGGAAATATTTTCATCGCGATGGAATATCGATGAATCACATAAATAAGCGCAGACTTAGTAAGAATCTTCATTGGGCGCAAACTTTCTTTCTTGGAATTTTTTCACTTGGAAGTGATATATTTCGCATTAATGTCTAACGAAACATCGGAAGTATAATCTCTTGGCATTTGAGATTCCCTTAGAACAGACAATTCTTCCGCGTCAGTAAAAATCTAATAATTTGAATTTCCGATTGTTGAAAATACGATACAAATTTAATTTGCCAAATGTTCAATCTCCTGCAAGCTCATTTGGAAAACATCGTTCACAGAAATATTCCGTGTTATGGTAGATTAGCAATAGATAGATTAAGTGCATTGCAACCAAATACACTATGCTTTTTACATATATCTGCATTTCAAAAGTTTAAAAATAACGAAAAAAGATTCAAATTCTTACCGTTACTCTGGAAGTGTACCACCACAACCTTTCACCCACGAAGTCTCACTGGTAACTGCAAATTTTGTCTGTTTGAGTTTAACAAAACCATCTCAAAACTTTTCCAATCGATAGTTTAAAACGGTATTTGCAACCCAATCTCACACTAGATTTGAGATTTTACCACATTTTGTTAATACACGACTTCTATAATGCATGTCATTCGACAATTCTACCTTCCACGCCCCTCAATAACACGTTCATCGGAAGAAAGATCGATTTCGTAAAGGATTGCTCCCGTATAATTATTACCTTCGAATAGAAGTAGAAATTCCAAACCATAGAAGCTGTACGGCATGTCATTCACTGGCACATGTTGCACAATCCAAGGAACCAGGTTCGATCTTCCAGCACAACTCTCAATTCCACTTCCTGGTTGTTATAGCTACCACACCTTTCACAAACACACAGAATATTTAAATATATTCACTACGAAACGTAATAAATTATACTTTTTAGTCGGCACAACCACATGGAAGTCATACATTCGTAGAAACAGATTCAATCCTTGCACTCACCGTACTTCGCTTCGCTACTCGCGATTCTTCTGAAAATAAAAGAAAGTCCAACGAAGCGTTTCTGAAGGTGACATCGTCATTAGTAATGACCTTGTCATTTCGAAAGCTAAGTAAGAATTGCCGATTTTTAAGAGACCTTTCTTTCCGACGTTTTCAGGTAGGAAATAGCTATGAATAGAATTAGGCTTTTCGCTGATATCGTACGTACTCCACCGCTTAATCTGAACTGTTCCTTTTGAGCGACAGCATAATCCCAACTTCTCTTTTCGCTATTGAATCTATTTCCCAAAATTTGAAGCAGATACACTTTTATCAATCGTGAATTAAACACTGGGCTCCATAGGAAGACGTATACTAAACCAATCAGTATTACATTATATTATGTGTCAGCTGATCTTGGAGGCAGGCTATGAAACTATGGTCGATCTTAATAATACTGTGTGGTTTAGTAAACGTATTACAATTTTGCTAGAAGATTTCACAGGAGCAGAATTCACACCAAAAACCAACCTTATGTCATCCATCCAATTCGCTTCTCCCTTGCATGAAATGACGACACTTAAAGTTGCCTTCCGAAAATTCCAGAACGTTCGGAACTCGATGTTCTTTCTTTCCACGTCTGACTCACGTAACTTCCAATTCCTATGCATTGGGAAATGGTCTACCGTACAATCGAAAGAATTTTCAAAGTGCCTCAAAATTGCTCGTCTTTGTGAAGTTGATTTGTTTTAAAGAAGTACTTTTCCTCTAGATTTATGTATTTTACCTGTGTTTCGTTGGAGTATACGTACGGGAAACGTACATGAAGAACGTTTATCGACAGTTGAAAGCCTCGACTTGACTCACAGCAATATCGTAAATCAAGTGTCGAAAAATGTGTTGTTCTAAATCTGTGATCGAAAAATTCCCAAGGAGATTTTTCTGATGATTCATTGATTTCGTGGGAATTGGGAATCCTTCGATCAAGCTACAATAGCAAAATGCAGGATTCTACTGTAAGTACAATGACATGTTGCATTGATTTGAATCTAGATGCATGTGAATATGAAATTTCACCTCGTGGCTGAGCAAAGAGTGGTTCTACTTGGCTCTCTGATATCAGAAATCACAGCGAATTTAGTAACGTATTCTGAAATGCTGTATAAAAATGTAGAATTGATTGTAATAATCTTTGAAATGCTTGCAATAAACAATACGACTTGCCGAGGTAGCTTAAGTAACACCAATCAAAGATTCGAGTGAGTGGAAACTTTTTAAATTCATCCAACAAACCGATCTATTCACCGATGCATTTACGATGCTTTCCACCAATGTCCATCGCTGAGATTAATTCCCGATGAAGAGCCGCAGGGTTCTGACGACATTAGCGGGACATTCAAATGTGAATAACCTCATAAAAAAGCCAGTAAATGGAAACTTACAAATATAACGTATTTATAATGCAAAAAAACGACGCGATTATATATTTTCACCTGAGTTTAAGGAATTATGGAGATGGAAGAAATTAAAAATGCAACGGAAGCAATCTAGTAAAACAGGAGAAGAACCTACGGACTGTTCTTAAATCCATCCATAATTGATAATTCATCAAAGTAATCAGACTAACATCGATGTAATTCAGTCAGATTGATGAATTTAAAAACGTGACCAGTGCTGGAATTTGCTCGAAAATTAATTTCCTACTTTCTTATTGCTTTAAAGATTTATAGATTGAAAGTGATGTAATTGTGTCTATAAATTATCTGAAATTTTCTTCCAATTTCTTGCCAAAGTGAATATGAAACGATCCAATTTTGAAGAATGTTTTATTCTATGTGATTGTGATTCAAAATTTGCTAAAAGAATTAATCCTTCAAACATGGACGTTTTCTTTGGTTCTGAAAGCGAACATACAAATAAACACTGTAGACAGATCTGAATACCTAATCTTAATGACAATAACGATTACCTTTTCTTCTACTGTGAATTTGATTGTGCTATTCAACACCTTTTATCATCCAACATCGTCTTATTCCTTCAAAATAGTCTAAAATTTACAAACAATATTGTTCATAAAATGCACAATTTTCTCTAAGAAAACAAAAAAAGATCGAATCGGGAATGTTGATTTTGGAATCCATGACGGAGAAGTCTTTTGTGTTGATCCATTAATCATAGTAAATTACTACTGAGAGAGGAAAACAGTATTTCTTAAAGAAAGAGGAATGCGTAATTTTAATTAAACGGCTTCTTTTGGTTTGAGGATATGCAAATATAATAGATTCATTGTTGTCCTGACAATTTCTTTCTAGTATTTATTAGTAAGTAAGTTCTTCTTCCTTTCTGTTCATAAAAGAGATGTCATTTCTCATTGAACATGTGAGATATTGCCATGGAACGAATTGTACAGTCGATGAAACCCTTAAAAAGTTGTGGTTAACATTTGCAAGTGATAGAATGCGTAATAATGACATTGGAAGACGTTCCAGCGATAGAATTAGTAAATCTCTGCATTATTTAGGAATAATATGCCTTTAATGAACAAGGTAAACCTATGAAAAGGCTCTCAGTGAATTGGTTCGGGGGGAATTCGTAAGCGGGGAATTGATCCCCCGCGATGATGTTGAACTACCACCCAACCCACCCCCCCGTTCATTTATTTATAACATTAACCAATAATCAGGTCTTGTAGATTAACATAAGACTGAATAACAATAGTACAACATGAGCGCGGGGGATCAACTCCCTGCATACGAATTCTCCGCGTACGGATTCACCGCGTACGAATTCACCGGCGCCCGGTGTATTGGTCCGGGGGGAATTGGTACGAGGGATATATTACTGGGAAGTAGCACTCTAAAACATTGAGATGACTCACGAGTTACGAAGGATTTATTTGCATATTCTTAAATTGTGTCGGTTTAATGACATTATGTTTTTATTATTTGCGTTAATACTTAAAGATCATTTATTTATGGCAAAATGTTATTTAGAGCCGGGATGTGTGTGGAATCACTAAGTTGCCTTTAATGAAGTTAAGCCCAGGTAGATATGGTATCTAATGTTTTTGCGATTGACAGAATAAGGTAAAATGTGTTTATTTTACTTACGTCTCAAATCTCTATTGATCTATATAACGACTGTGCTCAAATATATTCACTGACCGCTGATTCAGTGATTTAAATTAAAGAGAATGGCATTTATATTTTAATTAGCCTCGGGTTTCTCAATAGTTCTTGCAATAAAATAACAGCCTTGATGATGCAAACAAAGCTATCAAAATCTAATAAAGGGAATAAACCTCCTTCTTTAGTTCAGTTAAATACATTTTAAATTAGTAATAATAAGATATGAAAAATACGAGCTATTGTGGAGATCAATCAAATGCAGATATAAAAGTTGAATTTATGCCCAATACTTATGAAATAATATCTATAAACACAATTAATTTTTTCAATCAGTACAGTAATGCGAGATTGGAATGAAAACTAACAAAAAGGCAGAAAAGTCCCTTATCACTAGCTTTGATAAAACAATGTTAAAAATGTCCTTAAATAAATAAGTTCTGCTAGTTATATGATGTCACAATTCATAACTCCGGTATGTGGATCAGATACGATTTAAAGACACGAAAGCACAATTTCTATTGGGAAAATTCAGTGAGATATATTAAATGAAAGTGTTATGTTGAATGACTATCTGTGGTACATCAATGCGGAAAGGTTGCGTTTGCTAATATAATTATTCACAAGTAAGTTCTAACAATGTAGCATCAATAAGTAGGTAAACTGTAATATAAGACTGGTTAATAGATTTAGAAAAAGGTAAGGAAACTTATGAGTTACAATAAAGAATAAGCTAAAGTGGAACGGTATATGATCTTTAAGTTGCTCAAAGAAGTTCTATCGTAATTGAGTTCGCTCAAATATCTTTAAATCGGGTTCTAATTTGCTAAATCGAACATTCAATTTACTCAATTTACGTAACTCCTAAATAAGCTACAACGCCTAATAACAGTACTGGCCATCTTAGACAAACGTTTGCTTTCAAACGATGATGCAGAAGGAAATTAAGTATTCCCATGGAAAAACAGACTTGAAAAAAGTCTGACAGGGCCGGGAATCGAACCCGGGATCTGCCTATAACCGGGAGGCTTGTTGAAATGTTCTGGTCAGGTAGCCTAGATGGTTAAGGGTGCACTGGGTGCACGCCCTTATGTGCAAAGTCACCTTCACCCTTTCCTTATTTGAAATTAAGTATTCTAAGTTTAGTTGGAATTAATGAAAGAAGTAATGAAATTCTCTTTGCCATGGTGTTAATCTACGGATAATTAATGCAGTATTATCTTTTAATCGGAGTGGAAATATTCAGTTAAGAAACAAAGAAATTTAAGAGGAGAATAGTTATTTAGTTCTACTTGATTTGAGTTTGATAACTCTCTGAAAATCATCTAAACAATTCTATTTTATTAAAATTCAGTTAATCACTCCATGAGAATATCATTAGACATACAAATAGATAATTGTGTAACAAATATCGTTTAAAGGACAACAACCGGTGAAGATATAAATGAAGGAATTAATCGCTGGATTTTATCAAATGTCTTATCGTGAAGACTACGCCTCTCGTCATTGCAATATAAAAATACGAGATTTTATATCACTTGATGTATATTTTATTGAATTTCATATAATTCGATTGTCAGAAATATGCAAAAATGATTCTATTATTTGAAACAAGTGGTAATCTTAAAAATATATTCAATGTTACTATCCATTGCATTCTTTGATTGTATCTTTTTCCCAGACAAGGCGGTAAACGCACGAAAAGAAAACAAACACATAGTTCTCACAGAAGCAAACGATGAGTTTGCCTTGAACTTGAAGGAAAGCAAGGCAAAGAATTGAAGGCCATTAGGAAGTCATTACTCGTCTTTTGGCATTGTTAGCATGAGCCTACTTCTTTTACTGATACCTCGAAAGTGAAAGCAACGAAAATGAAACGAAAAAGATGCTTTGAAAATTCGAAATGAATTGAAGGCCGTTCGAAACCCATTACTAGTCTAAGAATGACTGATCATGGCTTCTTTTGAAAGTGCTTTGAAAGTGAAAGCAACGGTGAAGGGAAGCAAAATATCAATAGGTGTTGGAAAAAGCTCATCGAAGAAAGCGAAACTGCATTTCTGGGTCAGATCACAGAAAAATACAGAAAAGGGGTAAGGGTATGTCTGACCATTGCATTGCTGTACTGTACTAATTATTCTCCATTACAGTACACCATATGATAATTATAAAAGATAGCAACATGCTACATGGTCGTTCAGATTATGTTGCTCAAAGTTCTTATTTAAAACCTTTTATTCACCCCAAAAACTATTGATCAATAAATCACTTAATTGATAGTCCGTTCCACAGGTTTTTACTATATATTACACGATGTGAAAATAAAAGTTCACAGTCAATAACGGGAGGACATTTTCAAAATTCGTTATATTAGAGATTGATATAAAAATTGTGCTTACCTAAGCTGAAGCTCCAATTCACTGAATATACCATCGAAGGATCTCCTGTACGTAATTCACTTCCTGAAGACGCCAATGAGCATAACGCCAAGACAATATCGGTGTTGCCTCCTAAACAATTAAAAAAGAGAAATTCCAAATTAAGAAAATATGTAGATGGATAAAAATCAGAATTATAATCTAAAGCCATGCAAATGTAAAGCGAAGTAAGTAATTCGAAAACTCCGTATTCCTGTTCATTTGCAACCGTTGACCAAACAGTTTAAAATATATTATAACATCATCACACAATATTAAAAAGGTAATAACTAATTATAATCATTTAAAGAAGCCTTAATTCAACTCTTAGAAATTGGCTGAAGATATTGAATTAATGGCACGAAACAAAAACATTAATATTAGTGCTAATTTTTACCAAATCCATCAATATTCTTGGGTGATGAAGCTAAATTTTAAATGCAATTAAACAGTTAGAAATAAAAATGATTCAGATTATGAAATAATGCCGATTAAATTTAGAATTTCGTCGTTAAAGATAACAAGGAACTAGAGAACTTTAGCAACTAAAATTTTTGAAAAATCTTCTTAATTGATACATATCAGAAGAGTATTCTAAACCCGTGAAAATTTGAACTAAAACAAGCAATTCGAATATAAATAATTAATAAATATGGCTACTTTAACGATCAGTATTGAGAATCAGTTTAAAAAATAACGACCGCTGAAGGAAATTAATATTAGAAATCCGCACAAAATTGAATAGAATTCCTGAATTGATAAGGCTAAATTTAAATCTAAATTACAATAATTAGAAACAAATTCGGTCCTGATTATGAGATAATGAATTTAATGTTTAAGATGACAAAGGCACTTTCATCGCGGAACAGTTAGAACTTCTTTAATTTAAGCCCCAAAAACGATTTTAAATCAATTTTAGAAGGTTCGATTAATACAGTCGATGCCGTTGATAAGAATGCATCTATAAAAATTTCCTTCAACTACTGATTTCCTTTTAAATTCAAACCAGGATTACCGTGATGTTTATGAGTATGATCTTAACTTAGGCTATAAATTAACAGAAGGACTAATTGGAAAATATATTCAAGTAAAAGTACGTATTGAACTATTTATTGATTACGGGAGGAAGGAATTTAAACCGAAAATATGATTTCTTGTTAAATTGAAAACTCATAAATGAAAACTGCATTGAATTCGAGTCCAGGTTCACTCGGAATTTGTTCTCTCGTCTCTTAATTTCAATTTCAACTTGTTACTCGTAATGAAAAGGCACTTGAAATTTGCAAGATTTTTGCTTTCAAAACAAATCTCCGATGACGACTTGAAATAGCTAATTGCATACGTACGAAATATCCACTAGAGAAACAATTCAGAAGTTTAATTCCGATTGCGAGAAAAAATGTTTAACGAAATAAGGATCCAACTTCCAAATAAATAAAAATTCCTAAAAAATGCATCACTTAATATTGAATCCGAACCTAATCAGGTGTGAAAAAATTATAATTTGCATTAGAGGGATGTTGCAACTTAATATCATTATAACATTATAATAGACGCGAGAAAACCGGTATTGCTTCTGCGAATTTAATAAAAATACTAACAGGATGACGTAGATATAAAGACAATATAGATATATTACCTTATATTACCCTTCCATTATATTTAGTAATACAATCCATAAATTAATTAAAAATAAACAGCTACGATGCGTCCACATTTTCCGTTAAATTTCAAATCCGATTTTCCCTTGTTTGTGTGATGACGTCATGCACTTACGGAAGCATAAAAATTAACGACAGAAATATTTTAGATTATTATTCAGATAAAACAAGTCACTGGGCATAAACTGAGGAAAACGGGACTTCAGATTCTTGGCAAATTGAAAAAACATGCGGCAAGCCGAGGCTTTATCGGAATTTTTCTCTCGTTTTTTATACGCAAATTAAGAGTTTAACTCGTACGGTTTCGGACGCTAATGAAAAGGCAGTTTAAATTTTCACAATCGCCTAAGACGATGAATTACAATCTTGAACCGAAAATAAACTTATTCTCGTAATCATAGAAGCAAGACCATTCCCACGCGATGACATATTTGCACTCATCGAAACATAAAAATCAAAATAAAAGGCTTTTAGATTCGGGAATTGAGTCCACGTAGGAAAATTTAAGGATTCGATTTCACGAGAAGAATAGGCGAAAACCGGTTTCTCGTCCCGGCGACATTCTTTTCTTACTCTCAAACTCTCATAAAATGTCTTACATTCCTATTTTCAAGCAAACATGTTAACTTAATCCGCTAATGTCCATTGTTAACGAGCTTTTAAACCTGAAAAAGTTCTTACGAAATCGTATTAAACAGTTCCGATTCTAAATAATAATATTAATGTCATCTCGTTAATTCACTCTAAATTAAAATCAATCGCAAAATTATTCAAATGATGCGTCGTAGACTGATATTCCAAAAGGAAGAAACTTAAATTATATAATTCACCAACAGACTTTAGCAATATTTTCTCTGACATTACCTTATAAGGTATTTAATGAGACTTACCATAACTGGAAATCCTGGGTGACAAAGATGGACGTTGAGTATGACAACAAATTCAAATTCAACTGCTCCTCAAACACAGGTTGTCAGCACGACCTCTCTCGCAGAAATCCAGAGAGCAACTGACGAAAAGACCGTCCGCGCAATGGATGAACTATACTGCTGTCACCTGATTGGTCCAACTTTAACCGTCTTTCATCTTGGCCCCGCCCACCAACCGTCATGAAAATTTTCCACTGCTAACGATAGCAATTATAATTCAACGAATTTATTAAAATATCATTTGAAATATATGATGAATAATTTTCGTAGATTTTAATTATTTTATTTAAATTTCTCGATATCGTCGAAGTGCTGGATCGAAAAATATCAGTTTGCTTGATCTAAATATTATATGTTCTTAAAAAACATCTATATTTGGGTCCGGGTATTTAAGACTTTTAGGTTTTTTTATTTTCGAAAATGTAATAACGACTCACAAATTAATTTAATAACCATTCATCCCAAAAGAGAAAAATGTAGCAACCATATCGATGTAATTAATATACGCACAACTACTAACAAGATCTCATTGCAAGGATACGTTTTGATCAAAAGAAGTGCAGGTTTTCAAGAAATGACGTACATATTTACGAATAAAGCGAGAATATCTTATATTTTACTCTTAGAAATTCCTCTTTAATATACCAATTCTCTCGCTAGTCAAACACGTTATCTACGATGTCAACCAAAGATACATTTTATGAAGCAGAATTATTAAAACGAGACATAAAAGTTGATTGAATGATACATTAAACGTTGATGTAAACGAATTATAATATAGTATAATAGCTTACGGACCAGGAATGCACTATTGACCACTCAATGAAACACGAAATTTTCTAGAATAGGACGAAATTTGCTCTATTAAAGGTAAATCGGCTTGCATGAATATCTCATTTCTAATCTATGTAGTTAATTTACAGCCATTCAAAGGAATGCAAACACCACTCTCATCGTACTTACATGACCTCCATCTTGCGTCGATGGTGAATGTAGTTTGATGGAAGGATTCTGTGCTCTTAGAACTGCGTGATATGAAATCCCTTCACCCTGAGTCGTCTCGTTGATGGTTGTTACGCCGATTTAAAATAGTACTCGTGTCCACTATTATTCAAGGAAGTTACTGATCGACAGTTAGATCGTCATTATTTGACTGGTATTCGTTAATTGTTAACAATACTAGATAAACCAGCCAAGAATCTCTCCCATTATGCAACTTTATAACCACGAGTTAAATAAGGTAATCAGTTAACGATAAGAAATGGCGAAATTAACGTGAAACACTTGGGAATCGACAACTTCACGTCTTTAAACACTACGATCGAGATTCAAAGCAATGTGCACAATAATAAGATAAAATATAACAAGATGTTTGTCGGAGCACTGGTTTCAAGTAATTTCACAGTACTTACGTAGTGTTTTCGTATCGACAAAAATGGTGGGTTTTCCACAAAATGTCTGCTACAATTTGATGATTCCATAGATACGTTTTTACGTAGCACTCAGTTATTCACAGTGATTAAATTCAGAAAGTACGCAATCTGAAGCATTGTTATCAAACTTATTCCAAAAAATGAACACTTACAAGCACTATAATTGGTATTCCAACTCTAGAACGCCATTTCATAGTTTCTTCTCTAAGTCACGAGGTGATTGCGCTCCACGCCTAAAGAGAATTCCGATTGTCTTCGAAAATATGAAGAACGCAATTCGCGTTTCTGAGGCAGTGAATAATGGAGGGAAAACGTTTTGTTTCCTGTTATCAGAGTACTTACTGCTGAAGTTAAAGGGCTGCGCATTAACCTCCCGGTTTAAGCAAGGACCTGTGTGAAACCTAAAGTCAAAAATATCTTTAAGAGGTTATAAATGTTCATCTGTGCACAGTTCGTTTGTTGCAAATTGACAATGTTGCTTTAACTTCAGGATCTCTTGATTTTGAGTGTGCCACGGAAGAGAATGAGAGTGGAATCTAAAATAAAGAGTTTAAGCTGTCGGCCTGATATACAGCGTTATCCAAAAGTAAGTGTTGAAAAGTGCGTTATTATAACTCTGCGATAGAAGAATAGTCATGATAGAAAACCTCATGTTTGATTGATTTCACGCTGGAGCTGTACGAATCGGGCACAATCACACATCACATTCTTTTGATTAAAAAGCAACCTTGCAATTAAATCTTGCGAGTAGTTGTGCGTATATTAATTACATCGATATGATTGCTACATTTTTGTCTTTCGGGATGAATTGTTATGATATTAATATGTAAATCGCTATTTCATTTTCGAAAATAAGGAACCTAAAAATCTTAATATCCGGACCCATATATAGATGTTATTTTAGAACATATTATATTTAGATTAGGCAAACTGATATTTTTCGATTAAGCAATTCGACGATATCGTGAAATTTAAACAAAATATTTAATATCTACGAAAAAAATTGATTATTATTTTAAAATGATACTTTAATAAATTCATTGAAATACAATTGCTATGGTTAGGAGTGGAAAATTTCCATGGCGGTTGGTGGGCAGAGCCAAGCTGACCGACGCTTACATTTGGACCAATCAGGTGACAGCACTATTGTTCATTAGTTGCGCAGACGGTTTTTTCGTCAATTCCTGCCTGAATTTCTGCGAGAGAGGTCGTGCTGAAACCTGTATTTGAAAAACAGTTGAATTTGACTTTGTTGTCATGCTTAACGTCCATCTTTGTCACCCAGGATTTCCAGTCAATGGTAAGTCTCATTAAATACTTTATTATGTATTGTCTGAGAAAACATTGCTAAAGTCTGGTGGTGAATTAAATAATTTAAGTTTCTTTCTAGTTTTATATCAGTGCACGACGTATAATTTGAATAATTTTGTGATTGATTTTAATTTAGGATGAATTACTGAGATGACAGTAATCTTTTATTTAGAATCGGAACTGCTTAATACGATTTCGTAAGAACTTTCTCGGGTTTAAAAGCTCGTTAAGCATGGTCATTAGTGGATTAAGGAAACATGTTTGCTTGAAAATCGGAATCTAAGACATATTATGGCAGTTTGAGAGTAAGAAAAGAATGTCGCCGGGACGGGAAACTGGTTCTCGCATATTCTTCTCGAGAAATCGAATACTTAAATTTTCCTACGTCGACTCAATTCCCGAATATAAAAGCCTTTTCTTTTGATTTTTATGCTTCTGAGTGCAAATATGTCATCGCGTGGGAATGGTGTTGCTTCTATGATTACGAGAATAAGTTTATGTTCGGTTCAAGATTGTAATTCATCGTCTTAGGCGATTGTGAAAATTTAAACTGACTTTTCATAAGCGTCCGAAACCGTACGATTGAAACTCTGAATTTGCGTATAGAAAACGAGATAAAATCTCCGATGAAGCCTTGAACTTGGCTTTGCCTCACGTATTTTTAATCTGCCTAGAATACAGATCTGCAGTTTATACGACATGTTTTATCAGAATATATTTTTAAATTAGTTCTATCGTTAATTCTTATGCTTCGCTAAGTGTATGACGTCATCACATAAACAAGGGAAGATCGGGTTTGAATTTTAACGGAAATTGTGGACGAATCGTAGCTGTTCACTTTTCATTTATTTATAGAATGTATTAACTTAATATTTTAGAATATGAATATAGTGGAATAGATTTATATCGTCTTTATATATACGTAATCCTGTTTGTATTTCTTTTTATTCGCAGAAGCAATACCGGTCTTCTCTTGTCTATTATAATGTCATAATGATATTAAGTTGCAGCATCCCTCCAATGAGAACAATAATTTTTTCACAACATATTGGTTTCGGAATCAATATTTTGTGATCCTTTTTTGGAATTTTGATTAATTGGGGCGTTAGATCCTTATTTCGTTAAACATTTATTCTCGCAATCGGAAATTAACTTCTGAATTGTTTCTCTAGTGGATATTTCGTACGTATGCAATTAGCTATTTCAAGTCGTCATCGGAAATTTGTTTTGAAAGCTAATAATCTTGCATATTGCAACTGCCTTTTCATTACGAGTAACAAGTTGACATTGAAATTAATAAACGAGAGAAAAAATTCAGATTCAGCCAGGAATCGAACTCAGCGCAGTTTTTTAGTACAAGTTTTGAGTTTTCCAAGAATAGAGTTTTGTCTGGTTTGATTTCCTTCCTCCCGTAATTGAAAAACAGTTCAATACATAGTTTTACTTGAATATATTTTCAAATTTGTCCTTCTGTTAATTGAAAAGAGATTTCTGCTTTTCCACAATAAATTTTATTTGGGAACTACCGGTTTCGGTACATTACCATCGTCAGGTTCACACACAACTGAATTATCAAACTGCCGAGGCATACATTGTAATTTGAGTGAATAAAAACCTTTGTGGAAAAGTAGAAATCTTTCTTCAATTGTATCTTTCCACAACATCTCGGCCGAATCGATTGATTATACTTCTGTTAATTCTTAGGCTTTGTTTAGATCATACTCATAAACATTACGGTAATCCTGGTATGAATTAAAAAGGAAATCAGCAGTTGAAGGAAACTTTAATAGATGCAATCTTATCAACGGCATTGATTATGTTAATCAAAAATCTTAATTTTGATTTATAATTTTTTGTGGCTTCAATTTCAGAGGTTCTAACCGTTCCGCAATGAAAATGCCTTTGTCATCTTTAACATTAAATTCATTATCTCATAATCAGAACCAAATTTCTTTCTAATAATTGTAATTAAGATTTAAATTTAGCCTGGAATGAAGATAGGAAATGTCTTTGCTCATGAAGTAGTGCGACTGAAACCCAATTATAAGCAAAGGTGAAAAGAAGCGACATGACTGGGACTTGAACCCAGGTGTCCTACATTCCGGGCAGGTATTCTACCACTAAACTACCTAAACTAAGAAAACCTGCCGGAAAATGGGAGACCCAGGTTCGAGTCCCAGTCATGTCGCTATTTTTCGCCTCTGTATATCATTAAATTTACCCTAACCATTTAAGGAATTCTATTCCACTTTGTACGAATTTGTAAAATTAGTTCCTGTCAGCGGTCGTTATTTTTTAAACTTACTCTCAATATTATTCGTTGATGTGATCATATTTATTATTAATTTATATTCAAACTGCATGTTTTGCTTTAATTTTTAATGGGTTTAGAATAATCTTCTGATTTATTTTCAATTTAGAAGAATTTACAGAAGTTTTAGTTGCTATAGTTCCCCAGTTCCTTGTTACCTTTAACGGCTTAATTTTAAATTTAAATGGCATTATTTCATAATATGAATTATATTTATTTCTTACAGTTTAATTGCAATTTAAATTTAGTTTGATCACTCTAGGTATATTGTTCGATTTGGTACATATTGGTACTGATATTGAAGTTTTTGTTTCGTGTCATGATTTCAATATCATCAGCCAATGTCTAAGAGTTTAATTAAGGCTTCTTTCATTGGTATTTAATATTAATTATTATCTTCTTAATATTGTGCGATGATGTAACAAAATATTTTTAACTGTTTGGTCAACGGTTGCAAATGAACAGGAATACGTAGTTTTCACATTACCCGTTTCGCTTTACATTTACGTGGCTTTAGAATATAGTTCTGATTTTAATCCATATATGTATTTTATTAATTTGAAATTTATAATTTTTAATTGTTTGGGAGACAACACCAATATTGTCCTGCTTATTGCTCATGGCCGTCTTCTAGAAGTGAAAGTCCTGCAGGAGATCCTTCGATGGTAATTACAGTGGATTGGAGCTTCAGCTTTGGTAAGCAGAATATATATTTTTATATCGAACTCTAATATCACGTATTTTGAAATTTTCCTCCAGTTATGGACTATTATTCACATCGTTTATTATATTATAAAAACTTGTGGAACGGACTATCAATAAGTTATTTTTTGATTTTGGGAGTGAAATAAAAGTAATTCATAAGAACCTTGAGCATTACAACAAACCTGAACGACTATGTAGTAAGTTGCAATTTTTTTAAAATCTCGTTTGATTTAATTTAATGGAGAGTATAAGTGCAGTACAGTAATGCAATTGTCAGACATACCCTTTCATTTTTCTGTGATTAGACGCAGAAATGCAGTTTCGCTTTCTTCGATGAGCTCTTTCCAAAACATTTTGATATTTTGCATCCCTTCACCGTTGCTTTCACTTTCAAAGCACTTTAAAAATAAGCTATGATCACGTAAACAATCGCTCTTAGACCAGTAATGGCTTTCCAACGGCCTTCAATTCATTTCACATTTTCCAAGCATCGTTTTCATTTCATTTTCGTTGCTTTTACTTTCGAGGTATCAGTAAAAGAAGTAGGCTCATACTTACAATGCTAAAAGACGAGTAATGACTTCCCAATGGCCTTCTATTCTTTGCCTTACTGTCCTTCAAGTTCAAGGCGAACTCATCGTTTGCTTCGTTGAGAAATATGTGTTTGTTTTCTTTCGTGCATTTACCGCCTTGTCTTGGAAAAAGATACAATCAAAGAATGCAATGGAACTAAAATTGAATATATTTTTTAGATTACCACTAGTTTCAAATAATATTATACTTTTTGCATATTCGTGATACTCGAATTCTATCCATTTAAATAAAATATACATCGAGTGATACTAAATCTCGTATTTTTATGCTGCAATGACGAGAGGCGAAAGCTTCACCATAAGACTTGATTAAATCCAGCGATTAATTCCTGCATTAAGTAAACAGACTTTACTTTCACATTTTGCAGATTAATTTAAATTTCATCATCTTATGGTATTTAGAAGTATTAAAAAATTTTATATTTCAAATTAAGGAAGACATTTTTGAGTGATATTTATGAATTTAACATATAGTTTTTGCTTATTAAAGTATTTATAATGTATAGCTTTTGCTTCTAAAATTCCAAACAAGAGAGAGACATGGCTGTTTTTATATGTCTGATAATGTTAAAATAACTTATTTCCTTCTTAGCATTTTGCCAAATATTCAAATTTAATAATCACATTCATATATTCCTCCTGAGTCTATGAACTATTTAAATTATTGCATTACATTATATTTAGATTTGCTTATTTCCCTATTACGTGGAGTTTCTATGTAAATGCCGATTTGAATGTGACTTTACCACTACGTTTAGATGACGGTTGCATTAAAAACAATCGTTGGCTTATAAGCTAGTCAAATCAAACTGTACAGACTCCGTACAATCCTTTTTCTCAGAGAATTGGATATTAAACTTTCGATTGCCTTACCTATTAATAACGCAATAAAAGAAGGATATTGAGTACCCCCCGTTAGTTGTCACATGAAAAAGACGTATCTGACATCCTGGAGAATGGATTTAAATTCACGTTTTTTTCCTCAATTATAATTATAAAATAAGGAATTAATATTTGGAGATTCTAATGATTGCTAAAGATCAATGTTTTGCGAGAAAATCATAGTTTTTCCAGAATTCTTTCGGCATATTAGCGCATTTACCAAGGCCATTCATTCCACTTTTTAGAAATGCCGCTTCCTTTAATTATAATTTCATCTTATGAATTACGTTCTTTCTTTCAAACGCTAATAATTCTGAGGAAAATATATTTTTTCCACAAATGATATTTTTGCCTACAAGCAACAAAAGCACGATCAGGTGACGACGATCATTCGTCGAAACCGGTCGTGTTTTTGATGTTGCTAGGCTAAATACAACTTGTGGAATAAGTACAATATGTTTTACATACAGATTCACAAATCTCCAGGAAAATACTTAATTATTTTTCAACATGCGATGTAAATTAAATTTTACTTAGCGAAGGAAAGCCTATGGCTTTAACAGTGTAGTACAAGAAGTGAAAAATAGTGACTTTGCTGGGACTCGAAGACAAGCACACCACTTCAAAGGATGTAGCTATGTAGATTATTAGATAATATACTAGTATTTTAGTGGTTAGAATGACGGTAATGTAGAGCGATTGGATCACCCGCCCGGAATGTGAGAGACCCGGGTTCGTGTCCCAGTCAAGTCACTATTTTTAATTTCTCGTAAACACCTTTATTGTTGTTCGATGCATTATTAATTCGAATTTTTTTGTCTTTAAGGATTAATGGAGATCTGCAATCGATTCACAAATCGATCGATCGATTCATTTATGGAACTCTTAAACTGTTTTTTGTAGTCCTTCTCTCGAACGCAATTAATTAGTAGAATACGGTGGGAAAACAGTATAGCAAAGCCGGGCTCGCATTCGTCAGTATTGATCTGATCATCCTATTGAGTAATAGAATTTTTTGCTATCAAATTTAAATTTATTTACCGAAAATTTTAATAATCCACATAATATATTGGATTTTATTACAAATGTTTATGGAATTATGACTCCACGGATTTATTGTCCCAATTCAGAAAGAGAGAAGAAATTTGTTGAGAAGTTTGAATCTTTATCATTTTGCAATAGTTTTCTGTTCTTCTCAAGTCTACGGAATGAGTGTTAAGTTCAGTATCTCTCTTACCAGAATAACATTCATTTCTTACCGAAATCCTTTGTAATTTTAATATTAAGTGATACTTTTTTCAGGAATCTCATTCAAATTTAAAGAACAGGTATTGAGAACAACATTTAGTCAATCATTCATAACCTCTTTACACTAACCAATTGGAATTCATGACCTTTTGTCACAAACGAATCTATGAGAATTGGAAGAAATTTTAGCAAACACTTATTCTAATTGTAAGGATTAAATTTCGGAATTGATTCTCCGATTGATACTTCTTATAAAGTTAACCAGATTTTTAAAATCTTTAACGGAAATGTGTTTTCAAAATAACGGATTTCCTCATTTGGAAAATTATTATTTTTTTTTATACATACAGATAACTGATCTCTTGAGGAAAATACTTATTACTTTTAGACATACGATGGTAATGAAGTTTTACTTAGCAGAGGAAAGCGTGTGACTTAAAAAATTTTGTGCGAGAAGGAAAAAAATAGTGACTTGGCTGGGACTCGAACCTAGGTCTCCTACCTAGTAAGCAGCTCGGACGTTTAGTGGTCAGAATACCCGTCCGGAAAGTGAGGGACCAGGGTTCGAATCCCAGTCAAGTCACTATTTTTCACTTCTCGTAAACACCTTTTTTGTTATTCGATGCATTATTGATTTGGATTTGTTTGTCTTTAAGGATTAATGGAGAGCTGCAATCGATTCATATCGATACTGCCCAGGCGTGATGTGACTTCGCAGAGAGAAAGCAGCACCGGAGATGGAGACGTCACGACGGAGTTCAAATTTAGGGTAATGATAACTTTTAATTACCCCGAATTACTCTTAATTACTCGCTGTACTTCACCTTTCAGACTTTTGAAACACAGAAACATTGAAGTACGTCTATTCAACGATCTTAATCTTAAAAATGTACTTGGTTCTAGTTAGTATAATGTTCCACTCGTACGTATTGTGGTAATTATCAACCACCTGTTTGGAGTGTAATTTCAAATACACCAGTGAATTACAACGTCAAAGACGACGGAATGAGCTTAATTTTCAAAAAATTTAATATTAAATTTATTTAACGAATATATAAATAATGCAGACAATTATTGGATCTTTCAATAGAAATTTTCACTTTTAATCATTTAAACTCTGACATTAAACGATTGAGAGTTGAGTTCAACAATCGCTTTTGTCGTTAAGGAATTGTTTAGGCCCACGAAATTACACAAACGTTCCTTAATTTGTGTCCTAATTCTCGCTGTTTCTGCTCGAATACGATACTTTATGACTAAAATAAGAGTCTTTGTTCATTCTTGTTTCTTTTCGTGTTCATCTTGACTTCGTAGGACCATTATTTCTGATTGAATTCCACAAAAGAAAAAAGGTCTGCAGTCGATCAAAACGAACTCTACGTGCATTTCGTTTACGAGAGACGATTTGAATCTTTGTTTTGTAAGTGTTTTGAAAAATTGGAAAATGTTTACACATTTGGTGAAACATCGTTGCAATCTTTAAAAAAGTGAAAATTTGACTATGTTTTCCCAAGCTTTGAGTATTTGTAGTCGAGAAACAGTTAAATGTTCGACCGAAATTTCTCGTTTTTGCTCTTTTTCGTATATTTCATGCTGAATTGGATAATTTTTATCACATTTGGTTTAATCTCGTCGGAATCAATAATACGAGAACAAATTGTACTACGTTATTCAAACTTTGTGTATTCTTAAGCGAAACAAAAAACGTAAATTTTCCACTGAAATATCGCATGTTTCATCTTTTTTTCTTAAACATTTTGATAAAGTAGATAAATCATGTATTATCTCGATGGATCTTTTCAATAGTTTTACACCCGGATTTACCCAAGTTTTGCCGATACAATTATTTCAATACTGTATCGGTAATTGAATTTATATTAACGTTTTGACTTTTAATTTATAATAAAATAATGAGAACTATTGAAGACATTTCCTAGTAATACTGCATCTCTTTATTTTCCGGTATCCGATACTTGGAATGATCCTCGTCTGATAAATACTCCGCTGGTTTTTCTCACCGATTGGGAAAGTGAATCTCTGAGGCAAGTGAAAGTCACGACCTCGGTCACAAGACAGCTGATTTTCTAAAAGTTGGTAAACAAGGATAGTGCGTGAGTTAATTTTTATATTGAAGTTTTTTGAAAATTCGAATGGAAAAATTTTATTGATAATCTCCCATTCTAATGCTTAATCCTAAATTAGTCCCGTAAAAAATACACGTAATTTGTCTCTTGGGGAAAAAATGACCAAATAATTCTCTGAATTTTTAAGACCTCATTCAATGATAAATCATTCGATTAAGTTTATCGTAGTTCAAAAATCATTATTTAAAAACAGAAATGTATTGATACTTTTCCTATTACTGAAGAACTGGAATTCGGTGAAACTGAAGGTCAAGGGACAGCTGTTTGTTTTGAGATTACAAGGCAATTTCATTTTCCTCATGCTAGAAAGCATTTTGCGCTCACCTTGACCTTCTTTACCAGAACTACTCTTGCTTTCAATACATTTATATTTGTTGAATCATCGACTCAAATTTCTAACTTTCATTTCCGACTTTTAGAATAAATTTTCTAAGTAATTTAGTCGCTGATCATGTTTGAACGGATGATAAGGAATTGAGGATGAGTAATTTTTAAAATCAGTCACCAATGAGTGTCCTTTAGCTTTGAATTAGCACTTATGCTTCAGCTTTACTTTCCCTACCTTTTTAAACACTCATGCATTGTCTTAGGAGATATCACTATCGGTTATCCTAACGTATTTTATGATTCAAATTCATTGGCGAGCCTAGTGTTACATACGATTACTTTAATCTTAATCTACAGAAAATAATTAACAGGAGTTTTTATCGTCATTTTTGCTACGCTGACTTTCCGTGCACATTAAGTGAAAATTGAAACACCGTTCGTGTGACAAGATCCAGGAGCTTGAATTTTTATCGTTTCTTAAAGTGTTTTCAGTTCTTCTCAAGTGTATGAAATAAGACCTTAAGTTCAATATCTCTCTCATCAGAATTATGTGTATTCTTGACCAAATAACTTTACAATTTAATAATAAGATGTGCTATTTGAGGTATTTTAATTTAATTTGGAATAAGACAGTATTGAGAAAACAATCAAATAATGGTTATCTTCCTTCGTAAATGATTGTCTTTTCATCAGATTTGAATTGTGTCAAATAATAATTCTCATTTTAAAGAATGAATTTCTGAATTGATTCTCTCTGATTGATATTTTGCGTTAAGATTACAAGATTTAAAAAATAATATGAAAGGAGATATGTTTCCAAAGTAACGTATTTCCTCATTCAACAAATTAATAATTTTATCGCGTATATGCTACTGGCTGTAAAATAATTTACTCCATTCTTATAAATAAACGATGGAAATAAAGTTTGACTTAATAAAGGAAAGCATGCGACTTAACCAAAGCGTTGTAGAGAAAGTAGAAAAGTGGATTCCTAGTGAAAGCCTAGGATCCGAACCAAGGTTTTCCATTTTCCAGGACGTGGCTCGTAGGCATATTGGATAAAATTCTAGTAGTTAGAATAAGACTATTTAGTTAAACATAGTTTAATGATTATTTTCTTTGGATGCATTATCAATTTTCATTTTCGATTTTTTTTCCTTAAGGTTTGAGGAGAGCTCTAATCTATTTACATCGATATTGCCCAGGAAACAACTCAATCAAAAGCTACTGGCGCAGAGAAAAACCATTACTGAAGATACTCATGGAGACGCCGGAATTCCAACTTAATAAGAATAGAATGAGAATTAATGAGAGAGAATTTGAGGTAATGAGAATTTTCTGAAGCTTATGGTTTTTGCTTTCCGATACTAAATTCTGTTGTAAATTCTGATTTTTAATGGATAAGGTATACTACAGTTATTATCAAAATTATCCTGAAACTAACTTATATATTGACTACAAAATAACATGCAAAGTTTTAGGTACTTGCTAGACCTAATTTTGTTAGAAATTATAGGCCAGTCATAGGTCAGTTTGACTCGAATTTTCTAAGTTCAATTACGTATTCTAAATTGATGCCAATGATTTCGTTTTCGAGAATTTACTTTGCTTTTGTTTTTCACGGTTCAATTTACGACTTTTAGAATAAATCGGTGAAGTAATTCAGTCGTGTGTCTTTCCTTTCGTACGATGGCTACGAATAAAGAATCTGTTATTTTTTTAATCAGTCATTAATGAGTGTTCTGTTACTTTGAATTACAACTTAGGATCGAGTTTTGTACCTTCTTAAATATGCTTCCATTGTTTTAGGAGAAACCACTAACGGCAACCATAGAGAAAATCGAGTTTTCAAATTCATTGGAGAGTCCAATGGTAGAAATAATTCTTAACTTATTAAAAATAACCCGCCCACAAAGATGCATTTCATTTCAGTAAATTTCAGTTCGTTGTCCATTACATGCTCTGATAACCCTCAATTAGTTGCGAGTGGTCAATATGAAGCGTATTTCCTTCGGTAACAAAGAAACCAATGAAGGTATTTCAACCAAATTTTCGTTATGTAAAGATATTTGCTATGGTATAATCTGCAAATTTAGTTAAATGCGAGTGTTAAAAAGTAAGCAATTTTATCAGTGTTACCAATTTTACGAAAATAATTTTTAATGATGATCTAAACCAATGTTCAATAATTTAAAATGCCTTTACAAGAACTAATTAATTGCTAAGAATAAAAAAATACTGTACGCATCGCCAACTGAGAAAAATTTCTAAAACATATTTTTGTGGATATTTTAATGATTTTACCAAACATTTTTTGAATGCAACTGATGAGCAAAATGATTGAAATGCTCTTAGGGTTAAAAATCTTTATTAAAGCTCACTGAGTAAATTTATATTAATGTAATTCTATTAAAGTAATAAGGAATCATGCAGAAAACTTTTGAATAATTACTTTTTAAAAGTTGGTACTCCAGTTTTGTGCAGTTTATAGGCTGTATAAAGTTTAAGAATGTAAATTTATAACAGCTTAGAGAAAATAATATTAATACGCCAAAAATGTAGCATCATAAAAAATACTTTCATTAAATAAAACTAATATAGGTAACACTGATAGGGATAAATGTCCCATTTTTTAATATATCTTATCGTTTTGTCATAGTTTCGAAACCATTTAAATGAAAGTTTCAAAAAAATTCGTTAGTTTACTTTCGTGCAATATTTTCACTAAATAACGAGCTATTAACTAAATGAATCCTCTACTACATATTTCATTAGTTTTTAACCCTTAGGTCAATTCTTAATAGTAAAAATTAAAAGTTTAAAAGTTACTGCAATTTTGATAAGCAGTTAAACATTTTATTTAATGCATATATGATGCTAGAATATATTACTTTAAAATGTTTGAATTATTTTTTTATAGAGTCATTCATGCACAATAATAAATTGAATTGATTAACTGTGAAAGAGGTTTTGAAAATACAAAGAATGTTTGGGTTATTTTTACTCCACACGAATAATTACTTAATGTTTTTGTCACCACTAACTATGGGTCAACTCTTGCCTATCTACTTAATCTGTTGTAACGATATCTTCCCTTAAATGAAAAGACGACGCAAATATATAAATAAATCGCGATGTTACAGCCGTAAATTTAAGTATTTCGGCTACTAAAAGATTCAAATTCGAGGTAACCTATCAAAATGTTGACTCATTCATAAGCTGTCTGAAGGATTCGTCCTATTAAAATTATTATTTTAACTACCAAATTCCGCCATCAAGAGTGACGGAGAGAAAACTAAATCTATTCCCGTGCTTGTTAAGCCAAATTAAAACATAAATTATAGAAGATAGAAAAGAAAAGCTGAATTTTCAATATACTTCTGTGTATATAATGATACAGTCTAGGCATTAATATTACTGTTTTCCTTGGAACTATGCTAATAATTACTTTTCTATCTATACAAAATAATTGGATAGGAAATTAAAGATTCATTTCCGTAATTTTCCTTCCATAGGACTTCTTGGTGCCCTTCAAAAAGCAGGAAAAAGAATTCACGGCCAAGCGAAAGAAGATGGAAGAAGTTGCACAGCGCATCCAGGGGCGAGAAGGAGTTGAGGTTCTTCCATAAACCTCTAATGCATCGCTCTACCCCGGAAGACGAATCAGAAGTGAAATACTTTTTTTTCTTCCGTGCCAAAATATATTTTGAATTATGAATATTAAAATATTTTTGAGGACTGAATTTGTATAGTGTTCTATGACCTGATTTGTGTATAATATGGATTTTAGAAACTTTGCGACCTTAGCCAAGCAATTGCAGAATGTATAGATTTTTTACGATGTGTCAGGTGGGGATATGAATAATTTGTAGATTCTTCACCTTTACGATGAATTACCCATATTTGTCCTGATGTTTGATTTCGAAAATGAATAAGAAGTGAAAAACAATATTTTTCTCCCGAGCCAAACTATATTTTTAATTATGTAGAGTATACAAGTTTGTAAGGCCGGAATTTGTAAAGTGTTCCTGACTTTAAATGTATATACTATATAAAATATTGCATCCTTTGCCAAACCAACTATTGCTGAATGTATAGATATGTTACCATGTGTAAGGCGGGGATATGTATAATTTATGAACTTTGTACCTTTACATTCAATTACCCCTATTTTACCTATAATCTTATTCAGAAGAAAGAATAAAGAATGAATGATGGTAGATGCTTATGGTAGAGGAAGGGAAGGAAGCAATTGATTGGGAGAGGGGCGGAATTGAGTGCGTAGTGGGCGTTATAGAGAAATGGATTTTATTGGGAAGGGCAGACGATTCGAAGTCAATGGGCCATAAAGTTGGGAGTGGGATTAAGGGTCTAGGTGAAGCAGTGGCAAGGAAATGTGGGAATGATCGGGATAGCGAGAGGGATAGGGTGGTTGGCTTTCGAGGGTGGGTGCGGTAGAGGGTTGGAGGGGAGCGGGTGAGGAAGAGGGTGGGATGGGAGCGGGTGAGGTAGAGGGTGGGATGGGAGCGGGTGAGGTACAGGGTGGGATGGGAGCGGGTGAGGTAGAGGGTGGGATGGGAGCGGGTGAGGTAGAGGGTGGGATGGGAGCGGGTGAGGTAGAGGGTGGGATGGGAGCGGGTGAGGTAGAGGGTGGGGTTGGAGCGGGAGGGGTAGAGGGTAGGGTTGGAGCGGGTGGGGTAGAGCGTTTATTGGGAGCAGGTGAGGTAGAGGGTGGTGTAGAGGGTGGGGCGGTAGCGGTTGGGGTAGAGGGTGGGGTATAGGGTGGTAGGGGAGTGCGTACGGTAAAGGGAGGGATGGGAGTGGGTTGGGTGGAGGGTAAGATGATTGTGCGAGGGTTCCAAATTATACTAGGTCAACTGTAAATTCACAAAACAAATGCCGATTTTTACGTAACTTGCTCAGAAAAAAGGATTTTTTCACTATTTGGAGAGATCAAGGTAAGATATTTAAAATTAGTCCAATTCAACGAAATATTTTGAAGAAATTCAAGTTTTACTATAGCAAATGAAATTTTGGTTTCATATTTAGAAACAGCTTTATAATAATTCTAATTTTCAAAACATTAACTCGAATGAAAATTTACAAATAGCAAAAGTTTGACATTTTTTCAAAACTTCCAAATTGTGGTTAAAAAATAAACAAATAAAAAAAATTGATGATGATGGAAATAGAAGGTCGAGTTAAAATTTTAAAATTTGTGTTGAAATCCAGTTCCTTGCCCTGAACTTTCGGTAGCTTCCAATCTTCAAGACTGAAGGAAAAAACAATTTAACTCTCACCACAGAATTTTATCTTTTTTAATCTAAACATTCCAGTTCACCCCCATTGCACTGGGAGAGAACACGATCGCAGCAAATCGAAGTCTGTTCCATTTAGTACAGTAAACGACTCTAATCAATTCCTTCCACATTCAAAGAGTAGCAAATAATCAAAATATGTGAAAACGGATGCTTTTATCTTAATTCAATCTCTCTTTGATTATCAAATTTCTGAAAAAGACGAGATTCTACTAAGCAAAATCCTGTTCGTGCTAATTCAATGGAAATTATGGACATAGTTAGTTTAATCTTGTTAGTTCTGTTTTTCTATCATATATATTATTTTTATTATATACATAATAGTATTTGTGTGTATATGTATTTAATTTATCCATTAGCCAAAAAAGCGAAAGCATCATCCATGAGCCAAAAGGGCGGAAGTACAATCCATGAGCCAAAAGAGCAGCAGCACCAGCTAGTAGCCAAAAGAGCGGCAGTGCTATCAATGAGCCTATAAGGTGGCTGTACCATTCAGGAGGAAAAGGGAGGCAGTACCATTAAATACCCAAAAGGGTGGCCGTACCATCCATGAGCCTATAAGGTGGCTGTACCATCCATGGGCAAAAAGGGTGGCAGTACCAACCATGAGCCAAAAGGTGGCTTTACAATCCCTGAGCCTAAATGGCGGCAGTACCAGCCATTAGCCTAAAAGGCGTAAGAATCATCCATGAGCCAAAAGGGTAGCAGTACTATCCATGAGCCAATGGGGTGGCAGTACCATCCATTTTCCTAAAAGGCGGCAGTACCATCCATGAGCCAAAAAAGCAGCAGGGCCAACCATGAGCCAAATGGAAGGCAGTACCATCCATGAGCCAAAAGGGCGGCAGCACCATCCAAAAGCCAACAAGGCGGCAATACCATCTATTAGACTAAAAGGCGAAACTATCATCTATGAGCCAAAAGAGCGGCAGTACCAACCAGGAGCCAAAACGGCGGCAGTAGCATCCATGAGCCAAAGTGGTGGCAATAATATATCTCTTTCTGCGCTCAGCAACACAATTGCATAATGCAGTTGCCATTGACCGATATTTTATAATTTATAGAGCATTTCTGTTTCATTCTTAACATATACATTCAATTAGAAAGTGTTCTTCTTCATCAAGTCTTGACTGAGGCCATATTAACAGTCGTCAGGGGAACTGGCCGTTAATAAACACCAAATTAAATACTTTTTTCGATTTTTTCCTCAAAATTCTCGTGATTTTGAAGACTACAAAATGATATTTCACGACCAAGATAACAATCTCTGATCAATCTCTATTCTGTTGGAACTCAAGTCGATTTCGTAATACTGTTATTTCTAATTTGATTTTGTACATGAGGGATTCATGCAAACTTATAAGAATGGACTTAAATTCAGAGTGTCAGACATTTGTGTATATTTGAAACTAGACGTTACTAGTAGCTGAAATTCTAGTCTACATCTTTTAGCGTTTGAATACAGTAAATTTCCGAGAGAATCCCTTTTAATGCAGTTTTAAAGCAGTATCCGTGGCTGAGGGAATGACGGTAATAGGGTATGTGTAAACAAAGTGTATGACTAATCAGATGAATACACATAAATATGCCAAAGTTTTCATATTGATATGGTTCTCTAACTCAAACGGTTAGTTCTGAAGGAAGCGACTAAGAAAAATTGGCATACTTGTCTATATTACACCATTTGCAGTTCCCTTTGTGGTACCAGTACAATTTAGGAAACCATTGTGCTGTTAAATATTGATAGAGATTTTTTACATAATTAAAAACATTGTTAGCTGATGAGATGCATTTTCAAAGCTTTATTTTGAATAACTAATTAAATAGTTAATTTGCATTACAGTCTGGGTCCTGGAGGAAATTATGGAAAGTGGAACGCAGATCAACAAATTTTAGCTGTTGTGTCCTATTCAAATAGAGATCATGGTTTAAATGAAAGTGTCCGAATTTATAACATCTCAAGGATTACTGTAAAAAGGCTGAAAATGAGAACAAAAGCACAAACGGGGAAATAAAAATTTTAAGACGCAGTATTTTTGGAAAAAATTTAAGCGGAATTAGAATAATACATCCTTAAATATGAAGAAATGATGCTTAGAGCATTATTCTACCTTTATTTATTTTGTTCAATAAGTCTCTTTCCTCTGGAATTTTCCCAAGCAGATGGAAAATGAGTTATGCCGTACCAATGTATAAGAAAGGTGACAAATCGAAAATGAAAAATTACAGACCAATTGTCATACAGTCCTCTTTAGCCAAGTTATTTGAAAAACACGTTTTATATTTAATATCACCACAACTGAATATTATTATTTGTCCACAACAGCATGGTTTTTGTCGAGGAGAATCTACAGCCACCATTCAGTGGTCTACACTAAACAGATTTACAAGTCATTTGAAAATAATAATCAGTTGGACTCAGTATATTCTGACTTGTTACTGAATAATTTGTGATATTAGCTTCCATATTTGTGTTATTTTATACTTGTTAAATCCTATTGTTTATTGTATTTTATACTTTTAAATTCCGTTATGTGGGTCCTGGGAATCAACCTAGGAGGAGTCCTTACGACTCCGGCAAATGGGAGTGAAATGCGCAAAATATTGGATTCATCAAGAGAATCCAACTAGCCTCTTTCACTCCAACTCCAACACATAACCTACAAGAGGTGCCCCTGTTTAGCCGAGCAACCCAGTGGAAGGTTGGGTAACCAATCCCAGCGGGAAACTGGGTCCGCGAGCCGATCAGTGTTGGGGGAAACACAAAGTCTGTCAACAGTATCATTGGCGGAAGAGGAAGGCGATTCCCAACGGCGAGGAAGGTGGAAGAACTGTCTTTGATATAATTGAAACCCACTAGTGTCTGCTCTGGTATTCAGCGACTGGTGGTCAGCATCTGTTCACCTAGTTGGTGCGGCTGTGACACATGTCTTGATCTCAACAATCAAGTCCGTAATTACCGTGATCTTATTTAAAAATCACCACAACCACTCTCAACTTGAGGTAATCATGATGGAACAGAAGGATTGTAATCCGCTACCCCAGGCCCCAGTCAACGTACTGGACTTTTCTGGTCATCGGATTCTGGGGGACCAGGAACATTATGAGGAGAGTAGTCAGAGCTTATCCAAATATCTACGAAAACACTACTTAGGCACACTCAACGCAAATACCCTTGTCAAAATTGGAAAGCATAAGCAACTCACAAATACGCTAGAAAAATTTCATTTCAAAATTCTCGCAACTCAAGAGACGCGCTTCACAGATGAAAACCATTTCAATACAGAACATTATAGATTGTATAAAGGTCAGCCTGCTTTCAAAAGAGGCACACCGTTATTGTTTGGCACAGGATTTTCATTACACAAATCTGTTTTAGATAATATCAAAGACTTTAACTCGATATCAGAACGCATCTCTACACTCTCTTTCAAATCTGGAAACAAGGGATATACAATTATCAATGCACACGCGCCTACAAACAAACACAACAGGTAGAAGCCACAAGAAGTCGAAGACTTCTGGAAGGATATGTAAAAATACCAGGAAAACATGTGAAAATTTTCATGGGAGACTTTAACGCACAACTAGGTAAGGAGAAGAAATACAGACGGTTCACGGGCCCGCATTCCGCACACAATTGTACGAACAAAAATGGGGAACGCCTCATATAATACTGTCAAAATTTTAATCTAAAGATTATGTCAACGCAATTTCAAAAGCCAAGACGAAAACTCAAAACATGGAAAGCCCCCTACAATATTTGGGGAGAATTCCAGATAGATCATGTAGCGATTTCGAACCAAAATACAAAAGAAATTTTAAATGTAAAAACACCTAAAGGATTCTTTGAATCTGACCATCACTTATTACAAGTAAAGATTAGGCCAATCCCAAGACAGAAGATAACCGCACAAAGAAAAATAATTAAACCGGATCCGGAATACATAAAGATAAACAAGGACAAATTTATCGAAGACATTAATAATAACTCAATAGAAAACTGGGCAGATCTAGCGAACACAATTCAGAAGGCAATGCGTTGGGGACAACCCCCTAGAAAACAAAAACATAGGTGGTGGAACGCAGCATGCGATCAGGCAATTGAAAGAAGAATACAGGCATGGTTAAAGTTCAGCAGTAACAGAACATCAGATACATGGCAAGAATTCCACAAAGTTCAGAAATAATCCTCGAAAGAAATCAGAAGAGAAAAACGTGCATACGATAACCTCAGGTTAAAAGAAATTGAGGAAGACTACAAGAGAAATAATACCGTAAATTTCTATAGAATATTCAAATAAAACATTAGGGACTATCAGCCTCCAAGCCACTGCTTCAAAAGAACAGATGGATGCCTGGAAACAAGTAAGAAAGAAAACTGCAAAATTCTCAAACAGTACTTTGATGAACTCCTCAACTGCAAGAAACCCACAAAAAAATTAACAATTAGGAAAACCAGATCAAATCCAGATTCTAATTCACCTACAATCAAAGAGATAGAGGAGAGCATAAAGCAATTGAAAAACAAGGCACCGGGAGAGGATGGTATAATCGCCGAGATCTGGAAGCTCAATGACAGAAACATCACAGGAAAAATTCATAAGATTATCACAGAAATTTGGGATGCAGAGAAAGTGCCGGAGGTATGGTAGGAAGGAAATCTACATCAGGGCCTAGAACTTGATGTCCGGTGATGTACAAAAGTAGGCAAAGGTGTACGGTGTGGTGGCGGAGGAACTGTGTCACTTAGCATTGACGACTATGTATGAAAATGGAGCGAAGGCATACGGGAAGGAGCAGACCAAGTTGTCAGAAAAATTCCGGAATATCGTCGAAGCAGTGGAATCATTAGCAGGTCGCTCCAGCCACTTAGAATTGTCTATTCAAACAATTTTCACAGAGTATGATCCATGCAACTGGGAGGATGAGCTAATAGCTCGTGTACCAAATGTCTTAGGAAGCTACGGCGAAAAAACTGGGAGAGGGATTCTAATGGAATCTTCCGAATTGTCCAGCCTACTTTCCTTTTATGAAGAAAATGTCATTCCTAAGTGCAGAGAGATTACAGATCCAAGTCATAACATGGAACTTCATCGGAAAATGGAAGAATTAATGGAGAAACATGATTTAATATCATCCGAAGAAAGAAGAATAAAACCATTGATAGAAGGATTCTGTCCATGCAGTGAATACTTGAGGAATTCCCTTCATTCCCAGATCATCCCAAATTGAAGTGAGAAGGGTTTTCTGTGTTAACAACCAACTGCACAAAACTGTGCACATTACAGGTTTTCCAAGAATTAAAAGAGAAATACAGAGTCATTCTGAAGAGAAAGGTGCTCTTCCTCTCGAGGAATTGCTTAGAAAGGGAGAAAGATAAAATAGTGAATGCTTCTAAAGGTAATGTTTAGGAGTATTTGATAATTGTGATGGACAAGGAGGCATTGAATCTATTGGAATTTTATGGTAATTACCTTAAAAAAATCAATGAATTCCTGAGCAAGGAAATGAGAATAATATTGATTACAAGCTCCCAGTCCATTGATAAGAAGTTTAACTTTGAAAGGGCTGTATAATATAAGTGGAAAGTTTTGACGGATGAATACAAAGACAAACTTGAAGTTATAACTTTTTTATTCAAGGGACAGGAGGAGCATGTAAATGTTTAGAAGGAAGACTTTCCCAAGTATTTTAATGAGGATGAAATTATGCAAATAATTGGTGAAGTAATTAAAGTAGATGATTGCAATGATCTATATTCACAGGATTACCTTCCTGAGACTTATGTTGAGAGAGCATTTACGGCAACTACTGTGGATAAAAAAATTTTTGAAAAATTGCCACAAGACACTAGTGTTTTCCTGTCCGGACTCAGCAAGGAGGATTTCGAGCAAGGTTTGATAAATGAAGTTCAGGTGCAGTGGATGGAGAAATCAGATGATAAATACAGGAAGACAAATCAGTATATATCTCTAAAGGTAATGATTTCACGACTTTTACGGATTTAGTAGGGAAAAACCCAAGAAAAACTACTATTTGGTTGCACCACGAGAAGAAAGTCTTTTATCTGAAAAACTCAAATTCGACTAGTGATGAATTCTAACAGCATACAAAAGAAGTGCCACTCTCTGAAAATGATACATTGGATTTCCTGAAAAGTAAAAGAATTCTCATAATATCTGATAACGCAGGGTGTGGCAAATCCACGGTCGTGTCCAGTCTTATCAATACTGTGAGGGAAAAAAAAAGCAAAAGAACAGAAGAAGATATTGAAAAGGAATATAAGCATCTTATGCTGTTGTTAAAGCAAAAGGATTGCCACAGAAATGGTTTACTTGGCATTGCAATGAGGAATGAAAGAGTAGAAATATCTGCTCATATTTTTAAGTTTTTCAGAGATCGTTTAGGCAAGGAGCAATTTTTAGAAAGGATAATTGAAAGTTTTGAGTATAAGTTACAAATATATAATTTCTTATTTAATGCGGGTATACATAAGGTCTGCAGTTTCGTCAAAACATCGCAAAATTTTTTTTACAATAAAATACAAATCTTGATTGAAAATTATCTTAAATTAAGTTTCATCCAGAACTCTTGTCATGAAAGTGATGATATGCATGGAAGAGTCCTTCCATTTCAGAAAGTGATCAGCATATTTTAGGAATGTACTGACAGTGAACAACTGAAGGAACTTCTTCTAACTTATGATGATTATGGCAATTACTTAATACACACTTTCATTGAAAGGTGTCAAAACACCCCAATGGTGAAATATTTGAAAGTCATTGAGCAGGTGTTGACAGATAATTGCACCATGAAAATGTTCTTAACGAGTAAAGATAGAAACTTAAATAATGCACTTCATTTAGCTGCTTTCAATGTGGATAAGAATATTAAAGAAATTATTTAATTATTTGGTAATTATCTCGAAAAAGATGAATTGAAGGAAACACTCCTTAGCGAAGATAAGTATGACCATAATGTAATTAACTGCTTATTTATGTTCAATTCCCCAAAAATTTTAATCAACAATTTGAATAGTATCAGAGAAATTGTTGGAAAAGAGAATTTCAAAGAGTTGCTTAAAAGTAAAAATAGGAATAACCAAAACATATTTCATTACTATGCTTTAAAGGATATAATTTTACTGGGTATAATTCAATATTGTAACAAAATTTTAGAAAAAGAAGAGACTAAGGAATTACTCCTCAGTAAAGATAAAGATAATTAAAATGTAATTCATAGCTTATTTAAGTATAATTCCATTAAAATATTAATAGACAACTTGAATAGTATCAAGGGAATTATTGGGGAAGAGGGTTTGAAAATGTTGCTTAAAGGTAAAAAATGTGGTGTTAATAGCATTTTTCATTTCGCTGCTTCTAAGGATAAAATTTTAGAGGGTTTTATTAAAGGTTGTGAAAATATTTTAGGGGAAGAGGAGACTAAGGAATTGCTCCTCAGTAAAGATAATGATGATAGTTATGTCATTCATTTCTTATTTGAAATTCATTCCACTAATACATTAATAGGCAATTTAAATGGTATCAAAGGAATCATGGGGGAAAAGGGTTTGAAAATGTTGCTTAAAGGTATAAATAGTAATAATCTAAACATATTTCATTTTGCTGCTTATAATAATTATAACAAAGAATTAACTTTTCTCCGTTTATATTTGCGTGAAAATGAAATAGCAGACCTTTTGTTGGACAGAAATGTAGATGGTGAGACATGTTTGCGTTTTGCAGCAGAATGTTTAGGAATGAACCCAACGTATTTAACAGATTATGCACAACAGTTGCTAAGACGTGAAAGTCGTTTTGAAGAGTTTCTTCTGGCACAAGATAACAATGGGAACACATTCTTCCATATCATGATTAAATCAGATATCCATGAAGCAAATGTCGCATATCATATTTTTGGTTTGATGAAAGATAAGTTTTCAAGTGAGGTTTTTAATAAGTTATTGAGGGTGAGGAATAAGGAGGGAAAAACATTTCTACAAATGAATAAGAAAGGATATTGAGAAAATAATTAAATAATTTGAAGGAATTTTAAAGAAACACTTGTTGGAAGAACTCTTGAAGGAAAATTAAAGAAATTATGTATTAGGGGGTGTAGGGTATTGCTTATTGTAGACTGGGTGGTCCCTTAAATTTAGTTGTTTATTTATAAAATGTAAAAAGCTCAATTTACATGATTGTGATAATTTATTAAATAATCTCTCTGCTGTTTTTATGTATCCAATTCAAATTGGCCTTTTTGTCATTTAAGAAGGCTTGGCATTAATGTGTATGTGACATATATGTACATATTTATATAAAAGTGTTAACCACTGTCAAGCAGACGGGTTCTTATTTCTCTGTTTGCATGCAATATTTATACATATACCTATCTGTAAATACATTAGGTTCTAATGAACCAATAGTGAATCATATCAGCTCAAAATGTTCATAAATATGTCAATGAAAGTATAATAAGATTGGCTTGAAATCCCCGTGTTTTATTGAGAGCTTGAGCTCCGATTCAACAATACTTGTCAGGTGAATTGTTTTTTAAATACTGCAAAATGTTTATATTGTTTAATTTGCCATACATCTCGTAGAGTATATTCAATGTCCGAAATTAGACTCAATATTCAAATTTCCCTTATTTTGGTACTTGTTTTCATTTCATGGGATCATTATTCCCAATTTAAATAAAAAGGAAGGCCTTTAATACAATGGAAACAAACTACACATGCATTTCTTATGAAAGCATTTGATATCGCGCTGGAGTCGAACCTGGTCCTATTATCAAAATGAAACCTTCACAGCCTTATATTCGTTTGATATCTATACAGAGGACCTTGTTGTTGTGGTTCATGGACATCAGCAGCTAATGTACGACTAATGCAAGATGTAGGTTCGATTCAATCAATGATTATATACATTATAATTACACCCTATTTCAGTCATTTAGCAAATTCTTTTCAATTTTTAGTTATGACAGTCAGTGGCAGATCCAGGGGGGAGTCTATGGGGGCTGTAGCCCCCCCAAGAAGTCACAGTAAAAAAAAGCAAAATATCTCATCAAAGCATTGAAATAATATAGTAGAAATTTACAGTAAAAATTTTTTAACTACAACGATAGATAATAATTAGCATAGTTCAAATATGTGTACCAAGCATTAACACAATCAAGTATTAGTGGAAAATTTTAAACTGAAAGGGCTAAAATGTTATTCGTATAGATTGAAAAAAATCACTTTACTTGCGAACAAGCTCAAAAAAATTCATTTTTTTAAATCTGTTAAATTGGATGCTTGAATACCTTAAGATAGAAGTAAGCACATTAAATTTTCTCTCTAAAAAAATACCTAATGCAAATAACTGAAAAGGATTCTAATGCAACATGCAATTTTAAAGTCATTTGTAAGACTTCGGAAACACTATTTGAATGTTTGTCTCAACACAGGAGTTGATTTTGAAGAATTTCATAGAGAATTTATTTTTTTCCAGTTCACAAGAAACTATAAAGATGTTTCTAATTACCAAGGACACTGTGAATGTACACTCAAGGAAGTTGTGAGACTTTAAAGATAGATAGATACCCTCTAATAATTTAAAAGAATATTATTAATAGTATAATGAAGTGTAGAGTTCTCAAATAACATAGTTGTTTTGATTAACATTTAAAGCTGACTGGAAGCTATTTAATAATTTGGAATCTCAATGGAAACACCATGTTTGTGGGAAACAGATTCAAACAAAACTTATAACTTACATAATAATGAATTGTATAGTTGCAAGCTCTCCAACTTTCAGAACGTGAAGGATATTTTGCATAAATTATCCTAATGCTTTGATCGCTTATAGTACAGTATGGGAATTCGTCATTTCTTTATTTTCCTAAAATAATATCGACTCACTTCTATGAACTTGAGCAAATATCTTAACAATTGAAGATGAAGTACTGAGCTTTGTATATCGTTTATGTTATTGTGTATGGTTAATTAGGTCTGCTTTTATTCTAAAATCTTAGGTTATTCATTCATAACTAGCAATGAAGTAAGTTGTAGTCATAACAGGAACTTTAAATAACCACCTAAATAAAACCTGCACCTATTCAAATACTTAGTAGTAACTAGCTGCAGGATAATCTTACCAGAAAATGTCTTCTTTAGTCTGAACATGATTCGAAATCAAACTCAATTTATTTGTATAAAAATAAGCTTCGGCATAATCTTGCCATTTTGACCAATAGTTCAAGAGTTGTTTTTCTCAGGAAAATAGAAATGTTATGTAAAACAAGTGATTTCTTAAGATGACTATCTGCGAATGAGAGCAAACTTTCTTTCTTGTTGAAAGTATTGTAAGGTTCATGGGTTGAGAAAGCTTTACCATTGACAAACAATCAGAACTATCTCCGTAATCTAGTCCAGCGACATATTTTGTAATTTTGAGAAATATTCCAACAGAGTTAGTCCCTAAATGTAGTGCGGCCATTCAGAGATTTTTCAGAGAACAGTCATTGGCGTAATTGCACTTGTAATTCAATGATCTAGATGATTCTTACATGCTAAGCCGCCTCTGTAACTCGTTTCATCTGCAAACATGAAAAGTGTAAATATTTGTCGGAGGAACGTCATAAACAGTCCATTGGTGAGATCCAGTGGAACCGGAACTATGTTCCAGCCTGTCTAGCTCTTTAGGACAGACACTTCCACAACCACGAGGTTGAACTCGAAAGGAAAGATATCTAATAACAAATGATTATACGATTACAAATGATTTAAGATTTTCAATATATTTCTAATCATTTTGTCATAGTCAAATATAAATACACTAAAAGTTTCATAAAAAAAATCGAAAATTTATTTTCACCTCACATTTAAACTCTCTTTTTCAAAAGGAGTGAAATTAATGTTCATTATTTTCCGACTGATGGAGTTCAAAACAGTGTTATTTTGGTAAATAAAATCAAAACATTATACCCTCTGCTACATATTATAAAAGTTTGAAACTCATGAATTAATTCTTATATGAAAATTATCAATTACGTGAGTTATTGCAATTTTGGTACGTTTAAACATTTTATTTAATTATTAGTAAATAGAAAAAGGACGGATATTCCGTCTCACGTTCAAAGCTATTTTTATTACCATAGTAGCTATACAGATAAATAAACTATTCCATAAGCACCTTCGAACACACTTCTAATACAAAAACCGAGCATTCCTTCCTCGATAAACAGTCAAACAACCAAAAACGACATGTATTGTACACATTTATTTGTTAATTTTTTTTACGTTGGCTTCCGCCAACATTGAGCCAGGAAAAATGGCATTTTTGTTTCATTTTTTGGATCACGCACACTTCAAACACTTGTTCTCGAAAAGAAAGGACTCTGGGGTAAGAGATTGTCAATGGGGGATTAGTTAGAACGGTTAACATCTTCCTCAAAGTGGAATGAAGTAAATAGGAAACTCAGTGAATCGCAGTTTAAGTTTTACTTAGCTGACGAAAGGTCAAAGTGGTTTGTGAACAGCCACTCAAAATACATTCTGGTATTTGAGATAACACAACCTTTGCAAGACAAAGTCGCTCTGCATATAGTTACACAAAGTTCTGTTTTCATTCCGTTAAATGTTCATTGATTTGTTTAACTTAACATAAGATAGTCAAAGATGTTACTGAACAGCCATTTGAAATACATTCCAAGATTCGAGATAACGCAGCCTTTGTAAGATGACCTGCAGTTACACTATTTTCATTCCATTAAATTTTTGTCAATTCGACTGAAGATCACCGGATTTTAGCAAATTGTGAAATAAAGGAAAATATAATAAATCAATTAAACACTTTGCAATTGCTCACAAATATATTTCGGACAATCAGTTTCAACGACTTGATGTACTGGTGAGAAATAACAGTCTTTTAATTTTTTTCATTACCATAAAATGCTTTTCTGAATTCAGTCAAGGCCAGGACTTGAGAAAACGCGATCTTAGAAAGATAATAAAAATGTAAACCATAGTTAGCTCCAAAGTGTTACTTCTCAGCATAGGTAGCACAACGAATATTCACAATTTAATGAAGTAACAAACTTAAAAATTGAAAATAATGGCCAAATTTCTTCTTGCTAGCGAACCATCCGTAGCTTGCCACTGCTCTGAATATCAGCTGATTTCATAAATTATTCATTAATCAATAAAAAACAGCCTTAGTTTTGAATTGTGATGATAAAAACTTTTGCATTGCAGTTGCACAGTTTTTTTTAAACTATTATATGTTCATTGATCGAACTGAATAAACCATTAGCGGTTTATGATATAATACTGCAATAATACAATAATAATGCTTGGTTGGTAGTTAGACAAAGTTAAGTTTTCATTCCGTTAAATTTTCATTGATTTGTTTCACTTAACAGAGGATAAGTCAAAGATATTTGTGAAGATCTATCTGAAATGCATTTGAGATGAAGCAGCCTTTGCAAGACAATAATATTGCTTAGCGTTTAGTAGCACAAAGTTCTGTTTTGATACCATTAAATTTTCATTGATTTGACAAAAAAAAACTGGGTATAAGTGCAATACAAAATACCAGAAAATATATTCAATCATTTCTGGAAATAATAGTTGAAAAGTCATAATGAAATTACAAAGCCGTTTCTTATTTCATTACTGCAAGACGTTCATCTTAAATCAGTAAAGGATTTCCATAAAAACGTTAACCATCCAGTTCCACAAGGTTCTGAATTGGAGCCACTATATTTATACAAATAAACTCGACTTAACATGGGTCGTAAGGAGTTTACAAAATGCAAGAAAATACTCATTCGAACAGAATGAGTTCACTGAGTTTTCTACAGCATGAAATCACAAGTCACCAAGCTTGTGCATTCCAAAACTCACTGCGACACTTTGGTTTTAATGTGATTCGAACGTATTTTAAAAACAAAGGATGATTTTCTCTTTTGTAATCTTCTAGACGCATAAGTAACAGATTTTGGATTTCAAACAAAACGACACTTTTTAAGATAACACAACGCCTCGCTATCGTCATTCATCCATCTTCAATCATCCACATTTAAGTATCTATTCATCTAAGAATGAGCAATCCACTTCTCACCTCGTTTTATTTAAAAAAAAAACAATATTTACAAAAGGGACCTCCACTACAATCCTATTGCTTCCATTTTTGTTTTGTCAAACGATAACAGGTCTCTTATTAGAATATCTGAACTGAGTAAGCAGGAATTTCTAAGGGAAACCAGTATGAACCTATCCTCTGAGTATTAAACACTTTAGAGAACAGCCAAAGAGTTCAGAATCTTATCAAATAAGTCAAATTAAAATTCAATTGCCACCAGTATCAATTTCTGAGTAGGATAGCATAAGGAATTTCTAACAGAGACCAGGACAAAGCAATTCACTGAGTATTAAACAATTTCATGATCAGCCAAAATAACTGAATTCTTGATGATTGAATAAATTGAGCTTCGATTGCCATGAGTATCAATTCCAGAATAGGATAACATAAGGAACTTTAAAAATAATCAACATTAATTACAAGAATTAGACTTTTCAACCATCCATAACAAGTAAAACTTAGTAAAATTATTTGCTTTACTCATATTATCGAAAGAGGATGCTTAAATAATGCCAAAATAGGTATTATAAATAAATTGACATGAAAAATACCAACATGTGTTAATGAGGACTCTAGGTAATACAAGTATTAACAAAGCAAGGGGTTTTCGGATGAAATTCAACATGAAACAAAAGCAATTGGAATGAATTCAATCAAAAAAACCTTAATTAGGTGGAATTCTGTAATCACGATCAAATTTAAATAAAACTCACGGAGGAGGCTGAAATACAGGGGATATCTGACATAATCTAAAGGATTGTTAAACATAACTGGTTTTATGAAACTTAAGCAGAGGTTGCTGTACGCAGAACAGTAAAAGTTCCTTTTTTGTTTGCTAAAACCAGTTTCATTTAACAATCCTTTAGACCGTATTAAAATATTCATACGAATTCCACAAAAACTATTAAATTGCACGACCAGTTTGGAAGAAAATAAATTAAACCGGCACAAACCTATCTCGTGTTTGACAATGAGGGGTTAGGTTGAAACAGGTGGTGTAATTTAAAAGTTTAGTATTCAAAGTATTTCAATGTATTTTAAAGTAATCAGGTTTATAAAGGGATGCTCGGTAGTTCCTCAAGTCTTTAGGACAATCAAAAAAAGTCGTGGCAATCGAATGAACAGAGAAAAAAATGACAAAACAAAATACGGTCTTTTCAAGTCAAAACATCGTGGTATTTGAATGTGATAGAGACAAACGCAGAAAGAAACGATGCGACAAAGAGCAGCGGTTGCCACAATCATAAGAAACGTCCACGAAATAAAAAACAACAAGGAAACAACGCACATGCCATGTGATCAACACCCCAAAATTTTAGTTGAGAATTTTAAGAGTTTTCCGTACTTCCCGTCCAGTTTAAATCGCAAAACAAACAACTGCATCTACTAACTGTTTTCTGCTCAAAGGGACTACACCTGCATATATGTTTGCACATATTAAATATATATGTACACAGACATCCATACATATCTATGAATATTTACAAGAACTTATAAATTTCATCTACCCATTTTAAGCAATAGTGAGCCTTGTTTTTTAACCGTAGACGTAGAAATGTCCTGTAATCCTTCGTTCTTAACTTTACCTATTGCGTAGAGCCCCGTACGACGTGCAGGGATATTGCTAGCTAATCCACCCAAAATCAATTCCAATATATATATATATATATATATATATATATATATATATACAAAAATCAGACGTTTTCACAAAACGGTTCGGGAAATCACAGAATAGATTGTGGAATGTCAGACAATGCAAAACCAAAATGGCGAAATAAATATATAACCTCATTTAGGGTTTATTAAACAATTAAAGATGATTTGAAACCATCTGCATGACTAGACAAAACTTGTAAGCCAAGACTGATTGACTTATGCAAATCTTTTCGTTTTGTGTCAGCGATTTAAAAAATACAGTGAAATAATACTAAAAAGGGATTATCACCTTGGAATTAATGCACATAAATCTGGTTTGAAATTAACTACGTAAAATGACTTAATTTTGTCAAACGAATCTCGTATATGGAAAAACTCCTTCACATACATTGCGATTCAAAAAAACGCACATATATTAACGAAAAATTAATAATAATGCAGACAATTCTTTGTACGAATGTCTCAATTGAGGCATTTAAGTTTGAAATTAAACAAGAAAATAACACATCCAGTCTGTGTAAAAGTTTTTCACATAAATTAAAAATCATACTCATATTAAAAAAGTGATGTTCATTACAAGGTTCTTTAGGAAACGACATAATACTATTGATGGTAAAGATGCTGGAAACACATAGATGTTCGTACACCAATACCAAATGCGGCAACTGATAAAATGAAACGAGACACAAAGATCCAGGATGATGACAACCAATACAATGAATGAAATGGATAAGAATTCCTTCGACAGCAAAACCATTCCTCAGGGATAGCTCTCGAATGGACCAGAGTGAGCAGCATCCAACAGCGTCGTCAAGGTCTGATATCGGAGGAAAAATGTCTTAGGGTGTGTTGAGATTTGATAGAACTGAGAGATGCAATCCGACAAAGTGTTCTGTGGGAAAGAAAGTCATGCAAGTGCAAAGGAAAAGATAAAGGGTAAGAAGCAAAGAAAGCGGACAAAGCAACAGTATAGCCTTCTGTGGACAAGCAAGACCAACACAAGAATCAAAAATCAGAACAATATTGACTAAAAGATTAGCATGCGTTGAGTGAAACTTAAAAACCAGCACAAAAATGAGAAGGTTTTCTCAATTTCTAAACAAAATATGACCAAAAAACTGAAAATTTGCAGAATATTTTTTAGCTTTCTCGACTGTTTCTGGGCAAACTGCTGCACAAAATTTAAATTCTGCTAGCAATTTGTAGAGAGCTTGTTAAAAGCTTTAAAACCAGCACAGAAATGAAAAGGTTTTCTTGATTTGTAAGCGAAATCCCCCAGCCATGCCCCACTGGCGATTTTTTTCAAAATTTCAACTCTATTGGGAAAATTGCCGAGCAAAAGTGAAAATCTTCTAGTTTTTTTTAGAAAGACCTTGTCAAAAGGTTCAAAACCAGCTGAAAAATTAATAGGTTTTGTTGATTGTTAAGCAAATGCCAAAAAACTGAAATATTTCCAATTCATTTCAACTTTTAAACGAGTTTTGGAAAAATGGCTGTGCAAATTGAATATCTCTAGGGTTTTCGGAAAGATCTTGCTAGAAGCTTCAAATTGAGCACAAACTAAAATTGGTTTCCTTGATTTTTTTGCAAAATATGGCCAAAAACCTTCCAAATTATTTCCAAATTAGAAGTGGAATAATGAATAGTTGCATATAAGCAGTCCACATCAAAAGCAGTTTAAAATTGCTGCTAATATTTAGTAGATGTGCAAGATATTTCTGAAAAGAGAATACCAAACTTTTACTCAAATATTTGCTAAATTTTAACGTTCAATTTCAAATGCATCTAAAAATGTGTGCAGTATCAATTTCACTGTCTCTTGCTTCAGTTTTAAGTATTGTTATTGTGTCTAATGTTATTAAAAATAGTAGCGTTCAAGCAGAAAGGCGAGTGGTAAGTCCAAAAGGAGATCTTAAAGTTATTTCAAACATTCAGCAGTTGATATTCCAGTAAGAAAGCATGCCAAAGCCTTCAAAGCAACTAACATGCGATACATCAATTTTATCCTGAAAAGCACATTCAATCCCCAAGGCAATTATTTTGCAGTTTCCAGAAATTCTAGCGAACTAATAAGGAAATAAAAAACCATGCACTTAATCAATAGCATTCAGCGGCACTTGGTGGGATTTGATATTAAAGAATCTTTACTGTCAAAACTTGCACAAAATCTAGAAGAAAATCACAAACAGGTATAAATTATTTATGAATCATATTTTTTTAATCGCTTCATTCAGTGGCAGTTGTGAGCTTTAATTTACTATTTTTAACACTGTTGGGAGTTTGCTCTACCTAGATGGACAGGAAGTGACCACTTTGCTTCTCGATACCTATTCCATTGTCTCAGGACAACATAGAGGTGTTAAGTTGTTTATTTTAGGTATATCCATTTACTTACGAGTATAATGTTGCTTGCATTTTGCAAGCATGTTGATAACACAAATTCCAAGTCGACATCATATCGAGAGGGTCCTCAAAAGAAAAAAAGGATTGAAAAGATTCATAAAATTCGCTGCAATTTTTCCATCTGGCATCTAACCCAGGTCTTCCTGGTAATACTTTCTATGCAGCACAACAGAAGATCACCATCTCTATCTTTATATGAAAATTCAAGCAGAAATATTGGTTGCAACTGCCTCAAACGACATCTAACTTTTCCCTCATATTACTTATGAGAGAAATTTTAATAAACCCTGGCATCAAACACAGGAATTGCACGGTCTTATCTAAATTTTTTTCTTAAGTCAATTCCTACTATACATCTTGTAGCCAAGCAGGAACTTCCTATCATTTCAATAAGTGCTTCAAAAAAAATCATGAAAAACTACCTCAATGTATTTTTTTGCATCTTCATTGTCGATTTTTTTTTTAATTTCCCGAAAAACAAAGCAATGCTTTTAAATGGGAAAAATCAGGACTTTGGGGTTCTCTGGAATCAAACCCATGACACTGAGGTTCAAAATCGCAATTTTTCTGGTAGTTACATGTTCTGGCCATTATGTCGTAAAAATTTCAAGTCAATGACGCTTGTGGTTTAGCCTGTGAATTAGTATCCTATCTATCTATCTATATATATAGTTAGATGAATGAATGAATCGGGAGAAGCATCTATATATAATAGATACATATGAATAAATCCAGAAAAGGAATTATATATAATAGATAGCATCATATAATTACTGTTTAGCCATTGATCGATAATTTATAAACAAATAGACACAACTGAGAGTTAATTATTATCACTGTGTTTGTACAGCTAAGAGCAAAAAAAGTTACCACCCCTGACCCACCAAGAAATTCTAAGTCCACATTTCGGGCCGGCGAGCTTTTCTCTCAAAAAGGGAGGGAGAGAAAAGAAAGATGGAGAACATGGTACCTTACGCTAGCTCGGCTATCGCATTTGGATGGAGAATTTTTGTTATTTATATAAAAATCATTTACTACTGTCCATTATCTAGCACAAAATTTGATGTGTTAATGCATACTATTGTATTTGACGACGACAAACTGGAAAATAACTAAAGAAATGAATCGAATTTAATGCAGTAACTCTTACTTTGATTTCCAATAACAGACTATCAAATCATTTCCAAAACAACACAAATGAATTTCACTGAATACAACATTCAGCATCAAAATAACTCACATTTTGTTTTTCGAAAATTGATCATTTAAATCACTTCCAACGATTGATTATGCATATCAATGTGAACGAAACCAGCAAATTTTCTCTTCTTCTTAGCTCTAAATAGGCCAAAACAGAGGATCTTGGATTCAACAATGGCATTTTTTGTCATGGGGACCGGTTGTTTATACTCACAAAACTAACAACGAAATTCGGGTATTCCGAGTAAAATTTCGAAAATTCAGTTTGAAAACAATAATAAATGACCAAAATAAGGTTTTGTATTCTTTTTCTCTGCTATTGGTTTATGTCACAATCTCGTGTGACCATTCTTTCCAATTTAATTTTGCAAAAGAAATGAAGTCTGCATCGACGAATTTGAGCTTTACGTGCATTTCTTACGGAAATGCTTTGACTCGTCTGGGATCGAAGCAAGGACAAAGTGCCACCATTTTTTTAAATAGAAATACTTTCGTATTTTATATTTCATATAAATATTAGAATGAAATGTTCAGTAAAAATTTCAAGTCAATCGACCGAGTGGTTTTCGAGTTTTGCGGGCACAAGCATACGCAGGCTGTATTTTTATATATAAGATATATGCATGATTCGGTGGATCACTAGAATTTGATTGCTTTTACAAACCTTTCGTTTAACTTTTCCAATTGAAAATCGTTCTATTATCAAGAGAAATAACTAAGGAATAAATACAAGGAAATAAGAGTTCCAAAACTTCCACACAGAAAGTCGTATAACTTTGACAAAGTTATTTATTTCCTTGTGTTTAGCTACCTATGGAGTTCTTCAAAGTTAAAACTCATTCGATTGATTTAAATAATGAATATTCTTTTCTAGATTACCATTTCCCCTTACTCTCGTGACTACTATAGATTGTATAATCCATTAATTTGTAAAATTATATTATCCTTATAACAACATTGTAGAAAAATTCACACAATTAGCTCCGACGCTTACTAGCACTATCTTCAACATTTACATAAATACGCGATCCTCCATATGGGGTGTGTCTGGAAAAAGAAGAAAGAATGAGAAGGAACAAAAGTGTGACCTGCAGGTGAAAGGGCAGAATTCCTGGAAAACTGTTAAACAGGACAAAACGAAATAGGTGGGGGAGAAGGGCAAGATAATCCTTTCATTGCCAAAGGGGAATGGAAAGGAAAAACTTTCTCGTTGGGAGAAGAGTATTTGGGTTGCAATTTGCTTGATTCATTTTAATGTTATCTAAAATAATGTGTTCGCTAGCTTTCTCTGATATATGTATAATTTTTAGCTCGCAATTAGAAGAATGACTCGAAGAAATAAATCTCTCATAAAGTGGGACTGCAGAGCATCAGATTAGAAATATTGTATGTTTTTCGGCCTAAAACTTACGAGATCTCACTGTTTATTTGATGTGGATTAAATGAAAATAATCATAAATCGCTTGATGAAACCACTGTCCTAAAAATTGGATCCATGGATTCCTTATCGTTTCGAAGTAATGGCTTCTAGTAAAAACTGTAGTAAAAGGCCAGCGGTGGACGTCCTTTTGGTAAAATTCTCGAAATTTTATTTCTCAAAAGATACTTCTTTCATATTTTTAGCTATTTATTGATCCAGGAATCGACTCCGAAGAGTATTAAAATTTGTTTATTTTACAGTTCTCAGTTTTTTAAGAAAACCATCTTTTATTTTATCAGTTATGGAAAATGATAAGACCGCTATCCGTAGATCTGTCACTTTTGCATGACAATGGGTTAATCGAGGTCTAACCAAACCTAAGACTTAGCTAGAGGTATTAGTTTTTAGTACTCGACACAGAATGGGCAATTGTGTGTGTGTTACAGTAATGACGATTGTAATTGAGTTTAAATACGTATTTAAATGACATCCTTATTTTGTGTTTTATAAACCAGGTGAGATATACTAGCAAATTTTATAAGTGAATCAAGATGAGTTTAACGTTTTGGCTATTATCAACACTGAAAGAAAAAATGTATTCACTTACTTTTGGTGTTTTTTATATTAATTTTAAAGGTTCTTAAAATCTACGAAACTGATAACTGTGTCTATCATTTAATGGAATAAAAGAATTGAAAACCCTATACATCCAATGTTAGTAATAAAAAAGAACCAAAGGAACGCTAGTTTTTGCAAATAGCTATTTCTTAAATTTTCCCGTTTTATTGTTGATTGATTTGTAAGGATATCCCAAAGGTTTATGAAAATCATTGGTTAGAAGAAATAGCGAAAAAAGCCTGAAAAGTTGAATGTAAATATTGAGAACATAATATTGGAATTGGCATTTTACGAAGCTTAAGTTTCTAAGGGAGTGATCTTTCTATGGTTAATATATGTTTAATTCTTCTGCTGAAAGCATGGACGGTCCAAGATATGGGCAGTCTGGGAGACCGTCCACATCGCTTGTGGGCTCTTCTCAGATCCCTTGAAGATTTTCAATGATAAAATTATACGCCTAGCTTAAGGAATTTTAAGGATTACACCCGGTCACAATATTTTATTAAACTTTCTTTTATCCACTAAGGGGAACTAGTTCTAAACGTCTGCCTGCCCAGAATATCAATAATCTTCAGATTACCCCTTCCCGATGATTGTAATCAAATTCCTTTGCAATGGATGTAGCTTTCTTTGTTTCTAGTTCTCTGAATAATTTCCTTATAGTCAAATTGATTGAAGAAGCCGTTACTTTGTGAAACAGCATTATATAAGAAATTGTGAATCTTTGTCCTTAGTTATTTCCGCCATTTCTTATAGTCGTTCAGCAATGACTATATTTTTACGGAAATTACATTTAGTAAAACTACTTAATCAGGCGTAATCAATCTGAGTTGCCCTTACATCGGTAAAATCCGTTTAATAATTAAAATTTAGGCTTCGTATTTTCCCTTTCCTTTTTTTATGAGAGGCCAGTTAAGTCCATCAGCCATTATCAGATACAGCACTAGAAATACTGACATCTCGTACTTATTACCCATAATTAGTCTTAAATAAGATGGGTAAAGCTTCCCTTCTTGGGAAATATTTCTTATTGTCAGGAGAATCTATTACTGCTGAATCTTAATGCTGGTTTCATGGGCCTATTCTTCCTTAAAACTTCTTGGTTTAAAGATAAGGAAGACATTTACGATATCTTGAAGATGCAGAAATTTAAATGTGTGAATTGCTCGACATTTATGTATGATTAACTGGCGGAAGCTCTAATAATATGCATGAATGTATGCACATTGAATGCATATTCCTATTTGCATACATGATTAAATCCTACTAATTTTCAAAGCTAAATAAATTTACAGTGATAATAAATAATTTCGACTATGATGGGTCTATCATTAATGGTTTATGAATTTTGGATGTAAATGAACATTTTAGAAGTGAGTTCACATAACACCAAATGCAGTAGGTAAGGAAAATTTAACTTGAAAACTGCCACAAAAATCGGAACTTTTTTGAATGGTTATCTCATTTACATTCTCTTTGGCTGAACCATTGAAATATATTTTTCCAGTCACCCTCTTACCTGCATTATGTTGTCTTAAAATGGCTTAAATCGTTTTCTCAATCTTGTAATTGAACCATTTTCTCAATCGTATAAACAGCCTACATCCCAGGATCTGTGCATATAATTTCTGAACTTGTTTACCATATTATCTTTACATTTCTTAGATGAATGCCTTAGTGTTGAAGAGAATCATCATTTTCTTCTTAGTAAGCATAAAATTTTCAGTATCCCCATTGCTTATTTTCCTATCATCGTCTCCATGCTTTATGTAAAAAATATATAAGTAATTAATTGTGACCCCATTCATATTCCTTCATCGACGAACTCTTCATTATTTTTCCGTCCACAACTAAGAACTGGCATCTTTAAGTAATTCTCGCTCTCGTGCAAAACCCCACCTCGAATATTAGACAGTCTGAAGCGACTAAAGACAGAAGTAACCTGTGACCGCTCCAATGAAGACCCTTTCTCTTTCCTCTCTCACCCCCACGGAGAAGCTACCTTTGTTTCGTTGAGAAGCCCAGTATGAATGGCACTCATATCGTTATATAGACGAAAACAAGGAGAGCAGAAATAGCACCCAAGGGAACTGACCGCTGAAACCCTTAGTAGCAGATTTAAATTTATTATTCATGCATGAATGCATTACGTGCGTATTTTAAAAATGGAGTTATGTATAAAATTGTTGGTTCATACCTTTTTCCAATGTTGAAATTATTAATTGTTTCAGCATTCCAACATTTATTATGGAGAGGGTTTAAATGAAAGGAATTAAATAATTAGAAGTATATTATTCAATTCTTTTTGTGCTTGACTCGACTCTGCACGACTAGTACTTCTGATTTAATTATTCAAAAGAAATGTTCGTACACACAATATAAAGCGGTTTGTTAAAAGACTACAGGTTCGATAGTAGTAAGTCCTAAACGACCGGAGCCCTCGGCTGAGTATCCTTCAAGAATATAACTCTGTATAGAACATAATTATTAGATATATTCCTTAGCTATGATTTACATGACGAAATACGACACAACATGACCCTATTCTCAACGATAATGACTTTTGCAGCCCAATGGGGAAAAGATTATTACGAGATTATAGCGAGGACAGATGGCCTATCTCACGTATAGTATAAAGTGTGCTACTATTTAAATTATTTTAATCAAAATTCCCAGCGAATGTAAATGGCGTCCAAACAACTTGGCGACTTTCACAAATTCGTTTTCAATGAAAACTAGCAACTTATTTCCTATTTGAGTTCCACTATCATAAATCATTATTTGTAATAGCAGGTATTGTTTAATTATTACTCCATTTTATTATTATTACATTTTTTTAATTTCCCCTTCTTCCGTTGACCTAATTTACAGTAGTTCATATTCTCTTAATTATCGTATCATAATCTTTACGAAAACATTCATCCTGCAGGCATGTGGAGCATTAACTGAAATAACCAATTCCATTCAAAATCTGCATTGATGGAATATTTTATGTTAGGAGGAGATATGAGCAGTCAAAGTAATTCATAATGTGAGTCACGATATACCTAATGCTGTCAAAGAATAAAGAAGAGGGTCTTGATGAGCGTTTCGCTACTGGGTGTAGCATCTTCAGAAGAAACTTCGATACGTGAGTCTCGAAGTCACTTCTGAAGATGCTACACGTAGTAGCGAAAGGTTCGTCAAGACCCTCTTCATTATTCTTTGACAGCATAAGGTATATCGTGACTTACATTATTAACATTGCTGTCAGTGGTGTTTTAATATTATTAAAGTAATTCATATCCAATATTTTATGAAGAAGAGCGAATTACACTTGAGATTCGAGCCAATTTAACGAAATACGAATTTAATTCTTTCATAATACAATACTGCTTCTACTGCAGCAAAAGCAATGACTTTTAGCAATTATTAATAAAATATATACCATCACAAAAGCCTTCAAAACGTGCCAGGCGTAAAGAGGAAGACGAAAAGCACGCTCAAAACAGAGAATCTGAAAGACTCGCCCTTCTCGAGTTATGCTGGTTGCATCTAAGGTGACAACTTTTTTATGCTGCTAGCTGTACATTGAAGGATGATATTCACACGCATTACTCAAGTTCCTTTAAAATATTGTCTGGACAAATAGCCAAAATGGTTTAAAGTAAACTGTATGGACAGTTATAGATGCTCCGAAATTCCCATGTCTGGCTCTAAACATCATGACTTTTACACCAAAGAGAATTCACAGACACTTCTCTGTAAGGCTAAAGATTTGATTAATCCTCTGCTAATATCATTTTAAAAGCTTATATATATTTGAGAAGCCTCAGGGTCAGAGTCAAGGTAGTTTAACCATGTAATTTGTTGTCTGATGGCTATCAGTAAACATCATTGCAAAAATGAAGAAAATGCTATGCTTATTAACTTGAATAATTTTCCAACTATACAAGCTCAACTTTGTTGACTTATACAATCCGCATTAAACTGAAATACTAAGTAACATAAAAGGAACAATTTTGAGCACAGCCAACTAAAATCATAAAATGCATTATGCTCTACTTACTCAAACCGAATGTGCCATTGAAAAAATTGTTCATCCCAAAATAAGAGCAAGAGAAGTTTAATAATCATTTGCCCACAAATCTATATCTAAAGTGCACATTAAGACCAAGACATTTGCACCACTGTCTAAGTGTTTATGATCAACATATATGCCTCTGAATAAGTATATCAATACGAGTATACACTGTTTATGAAATGCCAGTGGTAACTGTACGCAAGTGCTCATGTTATTCAAAATTGTTTGATTTGGTTTGATGGACAGATTCCCTTTAATTAAAAACTATCGGCTGACAGTTAAATCTCAACTCTTTGGGGTCTTTAATTTTACTATATAAAGTCTGATCGAAAGGGCTGTCTGCAAACATCTTTACAAAAATGCAGAAAATACTATTTATTTGAATAGTTTGCAACTGTAAACTTTTAACTTAATAAACATTTAGTCTGCCTTGCATTGGAATGATTAGCTGAATAGAGAGAATATTTTTTCACTCAACTAACTAAAATCAAATAATGCTTTGCATTGACTGCTATCTGATCTCATATTATTCCTGCTACTGTACCATAATGAATGAAATACAGTTCATTTTTCTTCTCGTAAAATACACTTTATAAGCTACAGAGGATTGAGTGGTGCTAAATGATATAGGATTAAGAAATTAAATGCCAAGAAAAGTGGCACTTCAATCCTCTTGAAAAACCTGGGGTGTGTAGATAATATTGCCAAAGAACTATTCACTCTACGTGATATTAAAAATATTTTTAACCCACCACCTAATTCAACCAAAGACCAAATCCATCCAGGTTTTCCATTAATTTTGTCAATGATTGTAGTTATAAACTAGCCCAAACTATTGGAACAGACCAGAAACGTCCGGCTTTTTATACCGGTCAGAACATCGGGTCATTACCTTGCAACACCAAAGACCGTTTAGATCCTCAGACCAGATCAGGAATATACAGACTTGCTTATAATAATAGTGACACTGTTTACGTTGGTCGTACGGCCTGCAATGTCAGATTAACAATGACGATTTTTCCGACTTCTCCACCCGTATTCTAAACCATGGACAAATTGGTACCAAATTAGACCATTTGGAAGAGTTTTACATTCACCTTCACCAATTTTGTTCCATCCCTTTAGCTAATGAGGTTTTGTTTTCTAATAGCCAGTCCCCACTCTTCAAGACTCTTTTCCCCTTCCTCTCGTGATATAATATTGTTTCTTTTTACTCCTCCTCCTTCGTGTCCCCTTCGTTTGGTTTTCGCATATACGTTCTTGCTCCTTGAAATAACTTCTGTTCTGGAGATGGTGCTGTGACAATGAAACTGGTAAACAGTTTTCTGAAAATTTGTGCAATTTGTGCAAGTGTGCTTTACCTTCGTAAGTTTTGACAGTAAAGATTCTTTGAGCAGGCGTTCAAAAGAGGGGATTAATAAGAGAGATTTTTGTACCTTTATTTAGATGGGCGTCAGCAGAAGGCTGAAGTCCTGAAGGGCTAACCTCACTGTTTCGTACATGGGCCTGTTCTCCTCAGGGGGCCCGTACTCGGACCCTTGGGGCCCTACCCCTGGCCCGCACAGGGTCTGCAGCTTGCTGATGTACGAGTAAAAGTTGTCGTGAGTGATTTTCTCTGGAGAAGATGACACGGAGGAAGATGCTGAAGACGACCAGGAATCGTGGTTCGCAGACTGTAGGTGGTGAGGATGCAGGTTGGACGCCCCCTGGTGATGCAGGTGATGCTGATGGTGCAGGGGATGGTGCCCTTGCTGCAGCTGTGGCGGCATCGCTTGTAGACCATTGTGGGCGGGGCCGAAGGAATGCGGAAGGTGGCTGTGGATTGGCGGAGGGTGCAGATACGGGTGGGGACTGGGGAGGCGTTAGGGTGCGGATAGTACCCCTGGGGGTTCCCTGGGCTCCCCGTGGGCCATTGGGGGGCTGTGGCTGGGGGCCCTGGGGCCCCCCATTTTTGTACGAAGATGGGATGCGTACGTGCTCCAGGAGCGTGATAACGTTGTTGCGGAGAGACTCATAGTACTCGTTGAGGTTCGAACTGCGCTGCGCGATGGCCTGCGTCTCCTGGGGAAAAGGATCTATGAAATAGGACAGAGTTGCTTATAATTCTTAAGGAATACTAAAGCCACCATTTAGCAGTAGCTTTTTGAACAAAAATCATTGTAATTTATAAATTAATTACCTTATATGCCGGTGTATAAGTCGACCTTTGACACCTTAAATAAATCTCTCAAAAACCAGTGGTCGACTTATACACCGAACATAAAATTCAATCTATACACCGAGGAGTAAATAAGTGAAACTGCCTCCTTAACACTCGTTGTACACAAACTCTCGACACTCACCTCAATTATTTATTACTGAAACTAATTTTTGGCAAGTCTTATTAACGTAGATATCACATAAAACAAATCAACAAATACAATTTCGGCCCAAAGCATGTTTTCTATTACTCCATGGCGGTAGTGCCAGGTAGATGGAAGACCTTTACATAAAATGGTGCATTTCTGAAATTGTTTCCGCCTTAATTTTTAGAGATATTCCTTAAATTGCATATAATTAATAATAACATTAGTACATTGAATTTTAATTTATTTTTAAACAGTTTAATTTTTATACGCAATATTCCAAATTCATCAGCTATATACTCGGCGTCAGGGATATCGAATTTTAAACTGAATAGTGAAATTATTTGAAAATATTTATTTGATTTTATTTTAATAACCAGTGTTATATGGATCTGAAACGTGGACGTTGAGAAAGAAAGATGAAACATACTTGGAGAGCTTTGAAATGTGGATAGTTGGACGGACATGATCAAAAATGAAGAGGTACTGAGGAACATAAGGAAAAGGAAAGCAAGATGGATATATACTAAGAATGACTACAGGGATAAGACTTTTAAAGGAAAGATGGTAAAAAGAGGAAGAAGGAAATTTGGAATACAGACTGATTTGAAGAGAGGAAAGGAATATCTCTGAAAAGGGAGGTACAGGATAGAGAAGGCAGTTTCGTTGAGACCTGTCCATGGACAGATATAGAATGATGATGATATGCAAGACCTGCGCTTTGTTACATATTTTAGAAATACAAGTAGAATGTAGCTTGCATACTGCAAGCAGATCAACAACACTAATTTCATATCGGGACGGTCCCCCGTCCTGATAGAAATTAGTTAATGTTTGCAAGATTACCATTAAAAAATATTCTTTTAAAAAACCTGTTTTTGAATTTTTTTCAAATTTTCACTTGCAATATCTTGGTTGGGGGACCAGAAAAAAATATGAAAATTGTACACATTAAAGGTCTTAATCATATAAAACTTCAATATTAATTTCAATTTTGAGATTCAATTGCAACATAGTTAAAATAATTGTCAATTTGTGCGTAAAATGCGATATTTTTGCCTTTGCGACTACTGGCTTTTAAATGTAGGCAAGGTAATTTTATGACTTTAATACATCTAATCAAATATAAACCCTATGGTAACATATAGGTTCAAATATACTAAAGGTTGCATTGTTGAAATTGTATATATAATGATTATAAAATGCAACATTTCAAATTACCAACCAACCAATTTCTCACCTAAAATCAGCCTAGTTTTTACTTAAATGTTCATTCGAAAGTTATGAAATTTCTTCACAAAGTTTAGGCGTTATACTAAAAGTTTGACCAGGCACAGTGGTGAATTCTAGGGGAGTCAGTTTCTACAAGATATTTTTAATTGGCATCCAAAATTGGTCTTTTCCTTGTTTTTCCTAGATGGGGCCAATCTTAGAGTCAATTACAAAGACCTTTTGGATATTATGGTATGCAAAATTGACAATTACAATAGTATGATGGGAAAATGTCAAGATTGTCCAGGAAAACCAGACTTACTTGACATATTTTGAGGAATCAGAAAAAGGTGACTTGATTCCAGACAATATACAATACAAGTAATGGGTAACACAAGATAGAACTGAAATGGTAACCATCATTAAACCACGAGAAGAGTTTTTTGAAATATTAGTTACTAAGCTTGAAAATCTGAAAATGCATAATTTTTTTGCAAAATATCAAGGACAGCTCATGAAAGACAAAAGACAAATCCTGACAGATGATGAATGTGTGGTTCTTGCTGAAATTTCTGAAAATTACTCCTTTGTTATTCAAGATGTAGTACATTGGATAAACAAACAGGCTACGGTTCATACATTTGTATTTTATTATAAAAACTAAGGTAACTTGAGGAATCATAGTCTTTGTGTCATAAGTGATTACCTGGAGCACAAGACCATAACAGTGCATGCATTTCAGTGAAAATAAGTAAAAATCATAAAAGAGCACCACCCTTACATAAAAAAACTGATCTATATCTCCGATGGGGCTGCTAGCCAATACAAAAACAAAAAGAATTTTATCAGCATGTTTTTTCATAAAGAAGATTTTAGACTTGATGTAGAGTGGCATTTTCATTGATTCATGCCATGGGAAGAATGCGTGCGATGGAATTGGGGGTACTACAAAGGAGCCAGTCTACAGCGAACTTATGAGAATCAGATATTGACTCATCAGGAAATGTTCAAATTCTGTAAAGAACATGTTAAAGGAATTACCGATGACTTTGTGAAAACAGAGGAAATTCTAGAGATTTACACCAACGCTTTGCAGGGGATATTTAACAATCCTTAGAAGATTAAAGTCACTTGATCTTTTCATTGTTTTATACTGCAACAAGACTACTTAAGTGTCAATTCACATCAACATCACCTGATAGTGAACTTAATCAAACTGGAAAAGTTGTACCATTAACACTGCAAAGTAAAGACATAGTGGCTTGTATTTATCATGGACAATGGTGGATTGCGGAAGTGAATATTATTGAGCATCAAATCGGAGATGTGCATGTTATATTTTATCACCCACCAGGACCAAGGACCTCATTTAAAAAACCAGGAAAAAATCAAGTTTGGATGCCAACTAAAAATATCTTAAAGGAGCTGAATCCCAGTCACAGTGGTGAATTCACCACTGTCAAAACAGGTCAAACTTTTAACATAACGCCTAAGATTTGTGAAGAAATTTCATAACTTTTGAATGAACATTTAAGTAAAAACTAGGCTGATTGAAGGTGAGAAGGAACTGTTGCCAGTTTATTTATTTTTGTTTTTTTTATTCAGTGATAAGTAGTCTTAGAATTCAATGTGACAATCCAAAACATTTTAAATCCTGTTGATTTGGTAATTTGAAATGTTGCATTTTATAATCATTATATATACTATTTCAACAATGCAACCTTTAGTTTATTTGAACCTGTGTGTTACCATAGGGTTTACATTTGATTAGATTTATTTAAGTCATAAAATCGAACTATGGTATCGAAAGTACAGTATGAATTACTTAGACTTCATTTTATTTCATACAAAGTTTGAAGTCGATATCATGCCGGGAAGTACTAAAAGCTTTTTTCTGTTATCTACATAAAAAATGCATTGAGGAATGTAAATGGCTCTCTGGGATCGAACCAAGGACCATCAGCAAATAAGTAAAATTTGATTATGAAATATATTTATGATCTCCAACTCCATGCCGAATATCAAGTTTCCATGCCATCGGCAAAAGGTCCAAAAAAATCTTAAAAATTGCCACAATGCATTTTAAACGGCCGAGTTTTGCCTGGACCTAGCATCGAACCCAGCATATTTTCCGTTAAACTCATTAATGTTTTTGATAGATCATGACCATATATATAGGCTCCTTGAGTTTTGATTCTCTATCTATCGGGAAAGTATTTTCTTTTAATTCCCAAAAATCAAAGCAATGCATTTAAAGGGGAAAAATCCGGACTTTTGGGCCCTCTGGAATCGAACCCTTGACACTGAAGTTCAAAAATCAAAATTTTTCTGGAGGTTACACGTTATGGCCAATATGTAGTAAAAATTTCAAGCCAATGACTGTTGTGGTTTAGCCCAGTGGTTCCCAAAGTGGGTGCTACCGCCCCCTGGGGGGCGGTGCTCTAGTTTAGGGGGGCAGAAGGAGCTAAGGGGGCGCCGGAGGGTCCTGACAAGGTGACAAATGTGAAGGCACGGTAACCTTCCTTTTGTCTCTGTTTTCATGCTTCGTTTTTAAAGTTTACATTGTTTCCCGCATCTGGAAGTACATAATTTTAACCATGTGTATCCTTACATTTTAAGGTAAGAACAGTTGAAAAATATTTCCAAGCCTTTCTCGAAAACGAGAAACTTTTGAAGGGGTTTAATCTCATTTGGTCTATCTTTGGCACAACTTCACAACACAGAGTGTTTCGGCTGTAAGGTTCAGTGTGAATAAAATGGGTGTGAATCCGGAGAGGAATCAGGTCATCTAATAATTAGTTTCGGTGGTCTCACATCAAATGTTTACCTGAATAATGATTTTACAAACAAGTCAGTTCCAACAATATTATCATGTCTGTATTGGTGAGTTATTTTTCATTCATCACATGATATAATTCTTTTTATAGTACTATTATATTAGTAAGCATAACATTTTCTGTATCCCCATTGTTTATTTTCCTATCATCGTCTCCATGCTTTATGTAAAAAAATATATAAGTAATTAATTGTAACCCCATTCATATTCCTTCATCGACGAACTTTTCATTATCTTTCCGTCCACAACTAAGATTGGCATCTTCAAGTAATTCTCGCTCTCGTGCAAAGCCCCACCTCGAATATTAGACGGTCTGAAGCGACTAAAGACAGAAGTAACCTGTGACCGCTCCAATGAAGACCCTTTCGCTTTCCTCTCTCACCCCCACGGAGAAGCTACCTTTGTTTCGTTGAGAAGCCCAGTATGAATGGCACTCATATCGTTATGTAGACGAAAACAAGGAGAGCAGAAATAGCACCCAAGGGAACTGACCGCTAAAACCCTTAGTAACAGATTTAAATTTATTATTCATGCATGAGTGCATTAGGTGTATATTTTAAAAATGGAGTTGTTATGTCTAAAATTGTTGGCTCATACCTTTTTCCAATGTTGAAATTATTAATCATTTTAGCATTCAAACATTTATTATGGAGAGGGTGTAATTGAAAGGAATTAAATAATTAGAAGTATATTATTCAATTCTTTTGGTGCTTGACTCGACTCTGCACGACTAGTACTTCTGATTTAATTATTCAAAAGAAATGTTCGCACACACAATATAAAGCGGTTTGTTAAAAGACTACAGGTTCGATAGTAGTAAGTCCTAAACGACGGGAGCCCTCGGCTGAGTATCCTTCAAGAATATAACTCTGTATAGACAATAATTATTTGATATATTCCTTAGCTGTGATTTACATGACGAAATAAGCAACAACATGACCCTATTCTCAACGATAATGATTTTCGCAGCCCGATGGTGAAAAGATTATTGCGAGATTATAGCGAGGACAGATGGCCTATACTGGTATCATCTCACATATAGTATAAAGTGTGCTACTATTTAAATTATTTAAATCAAAATTCCCTGCAAATGTAAATGGCGTCCAAACAACGTGGCGACTTTCACAAATTCGTTTTCAATGAAAACTAGCAACTTATTTCCTATTTGAATTCCACTATTACATATCATTATTTTAAATAGCAGGTATTGTTTCATTATTACCACATTTTTATTCTTATTACATTTCTATAATTTCCCCTTCTTCCGTTGACCTAATTTACAGTAGTTCATATTCTCTTAATTATCATATCATAATCTTTACGAAAACGCTGATCCTGCGGGCATGTGGAGCATTAACTGAAATAACCAATTTCATTCTAAATCTGCAGTGATGGAAAATTTTATTTTAGGAGGAGATATGAGCAGTCAAAGTAATTCATGTCCAATATTTTATGAAGAAGAGCGAATTACGCTTGAGATTCGAGCCGATTTAACAAAATACGAATTTAATTCTTTCATAATACAATACTGCTTCTACCGCAGCAAAAGCAATGACTTTCAGCAATTATTTATAAAATATATATTATCACAAAAGCCTTCAAAACGTGCCAGGCATAAAGAGGAAGACTAAAAGCGCGCTCAAAACAGAGAATCTGTAAGACTCCTTCTTCTCGAGTTATGCTGGTTGCATCTTAGGTGGTAACTTTTTTATGCTGTTAGCAGTACTTTGTGGGTGCTCTAGCATGAAAACTATTTGTTGGATCAACACCAAATTTCATATATAGTATTTTGGTTGATGTCTTTAGAGTTTATTAGTTTTTGGAGTAAATCAGTAACCCGGAAGTCAAGCTTCATTCTTCAAAGCTCATTTCCGGTTTTCAAAATATCTCCATAAATATGATATTTAGGTATAAACTATTATTTATAAACGTTTTAGAAAATTAATTTTACCACAACTTTTGTACGAAACATATTTTTGTATCACTGATTGTGTAGGAGTTATTTGTGAAATACTATAAACCGGAAGTTGCTGATTGTGCACGTTGTGGGCGCTCTGGGTGCTTGGGCGAAGGCCACTTCATTGTTTTTCATCAAAAATGTCCTCAAAAACATTATTTATAATGCTTGTGACATAAAAGATAATTTGTTATAAAATAACCACTTATTTTCCAAGTTTAGATTGAATATAGAGTTCGAAGATACTGTCGTAGATAAATATTTACATCTTATATATATGGAGAAAGTCATGTGCTGGCCACATCAGATTTTTTAAAAAGGTTTTGCAGATTATAAGATATGGAGCCTTTAAATAAGAGAGCTACACGTCGAGGGGTTTCTATATCAGTTACAGAGGCAAGGGGAAAAATTCATCTGGTAATGAGGTTCTTCTCTTTCCGTGAAAGCAATTTGTCAATCAAACAGGTAGGATATCCATTGGCACTGGCTATAGCTTTAATAGTACTTAGGTCACGAGAATAGTTAATGGGGGAAAGGGTTATCTGAAGCAATCAATCGATAAGGCTATGGAAAGAGGCTAATTTATGAGAGTAATGATGGTTAGAAAAGGCAGAAATGACACTATTTGTATAAGTGGGTTTACGATGGATGTTGAATACAATCTTATTATTTTTAAGAGTTAGAGTTAGGTCAAGGAAGTTCAAGGTATTATTACATTTGGTCTCATGGGAGAAGGAAATGTTTGGGTGGAGGGAGTTCAAAATTGCAAGGAAAGCAGCAAGTTGTCTATGGGTGCCATTCCATCCACAAAAAAATGTCATCAAAATAGCAAAACCAACAGATAATATTACTAAATAAAACCAAGTTGCATTTAAACAGCTTTTCTTCTAAGGAGTCCATGAAGATGTTTGCCAGTAATGGGGAAAAATGCGACCCCATTGCCAAACTGTCTTTTTGTTCATAAAAACACCCATCAAATAGGAAATAGTTTTGGCTGAGACATACCTTCACTAGAGAAACAAGATCTTTTGACACCAAATCGTCCAAATTATTAAGTTTTAAAATTTCGGAAAGCTTCTTCACTGCATCATCCACCGGAATACTGGTGAAAAGATTCAGTACACAAAATACATAATCTTGAGCAGAAAAATCAATATAACAAATAATATTACAGGATACTTGATGCAAATTCATTTTAAATAGTCTTTAATTTAGAATTAGAGCAATGACCAAAGAAAAGCACCAAATCCATCAATTAATGTAAATGCTAAGGCGATATTCCTAATGACAGTAGAATCGGTATCTTGGAGTAACTCTCACGAACAATCTATCATGGAGTGCCCACATCCAAAATATATGTGGAAAAGCACTTACAGAACTTCATTGAAAGAAAAGTCGGTAGGAGCGAAGAAAAAGTGTGCGAGCGATGTTACTTAGCGTTTGTTAGGCCTCACCTTGAGTATGCATGTAGTGTATGGGCCGAGAAATGTCATATTAGGGATTTAGAAAAAGTTCAACGAAAGGCGATTTGTAAAGAATTGCTGCAATAAAACAGCGAGTGTCACTCAGATGATAAAGGGATGGGAATCATTAAGGAAGATAGAAGAAAATTTAAAGGCTAAATTTATTAAATAAGTTCAGAGAAATTACGTTCTCAGATGATGTAACCATTAAAATGCCACTGTTATATGGGCCGTTCTGATACTGCCCGAAAGATTAGGGGAATAGATGCTAAAACGAATCGTTTCAAAAATTCATTTTTTCATCGAAGTATACGCGAATGCAACCGTTCAGAAAAATAGAGTCAAGGTGCTTGCACCCCCTGCCACACGCCAAAACGCGGCTTGCAGGGTTCTTACATAGACATGCATATTTCGTTCCCAATGGAAGCATCATCATTGCTCAGAGGTCAGCGATGAACTGTTTCATATTATATTTTTAGAATGTTGTGGAACAAAGTCACACAACGTGCACCATCGACATTTTCGGAAACCCTCGACTTCGAGCGTTGATAGCTCGGATCGTCCCCTATTTCTCGTCGGTACTGGAAAATTGGATAGAAAATTCACTATTTCTGTTACTCTTTCTGATAGCTTTCATTAACAGCCCTTCACTCCTTAAAGCAAAAGTATCTTCCTATCCTAGGATCTTTCTATCTATCATCTTTGGTAACTCAAAGTCCTTCAGCAAATTTTACTTTGTTAGTACCTCCAACATTATTGTGGATGGTTCTGTTGTACCCTTTAAGAATTTGGTCTGAAATCACCCTCGCAATCACACTTTCATGGAATCTGTAAGTCTCCAAAATCGAATAAGGTTAATAAAACATTAAATCAGCCAAAACTACATAAGAACAATCTACCTCAATCACCCCATAAAATGCTTGTCTCCACTCTCTGCTTTCGACTACTGTTTCTTAGTCTACGATGAACTAACCTTAACCCTTAAGGACCAAGGGAGGCTTAAAAAATGTCCACCACTTTTCTTTTTCAATATTTGAAGAACTTAATCGTGTTATACAGTCTTATTACTTTGTTACATTGTCAAATATAGGTTGTTAAAGATAACTGTATGTTGATGCATTTTGTATGTTTCTTTAAAGCAAAGTAATGAGAGCAGAAATGGCACAAAATGACCCTCCCTTGGTACAACATGCTACATATTTTTGAACCAAATGGAATCATATATTTTGACAAATAGTTTTTAATTAATTTTAATAATTTAATTTTTTTACTGTAACTTGTTGTTGATTTATAAGCATAACTTACAGTAATTTAGAAACTTATTTTCCAAATTAGAGCTTTAAAGCCAATGAGAAGAAGCTTTATCATATCCTCATCTTTGATAAGTTTTTTTAAATAAAAATTTCATTATTTTTATCGCAATAGTATAATTTTTAGCAACAAATATCATTGTTAGAAGTTTTTAAAAATCCAAGAAGGCAATTGCTGAAGAGATATTATGTTTCAGTGTTATTTAATAAAAAAAAAATAAAAGTGGACAATTTTTAACCCTCCAGTAGTTCATATCCCCAGTTACCATCGTTAGTTGAAGCGTTTAAGACCAAATACCAGGAGAAAATACATGCTTGGTTCTTTTTGTTTTACAGTTTTTCACGATCTTTAACCACACTATATCCATGACCTAATAAACGAAACAGACACAGGTTTCACTTCGTGGTATTCATAAATACAAAATGGCTTCATGATAAAATTCTTTCACTACACCACAATATAACTACAAAGTGTTTGTAGTTGTATTGTGGTGTAGTAAAAGAATTTTATCATGAAGCAGTATCCATGCAGTTCACTTTCAAATATTCTGTTTCTTGTAAAACTACTCGGCCCTAACTTTCGTTTATGTCCAATCAATGTGACTAACACTTACTTGAAATCCTTCTTAATTAATGCATATAATTTCTGGAACAACCTGCCTCTTTTAGATAAAAATTCCAGTTCTGCACAATCTTTTAAAGGAAAATTGTTTTATTAAATTCTGGTCACCACGGATTAATACCAAAACCATGATACTGGCTTATTTCTTTTATGTATGAGGGCAGATCGGAAAGTAACCCACAATAATTTTTTCCTACCCTGGTATTGCAGCTGGATTTTGAAAGTTCACTACAATATAGTTCAAACTTCAAACTATATGGTGATGAAATTTCAACATTCCAGCTGCAGTACCAGGGGAGAAAACAATTATTGTGCGTTACTTTCCGATCTGCCCTCGTATCATCTATATTAGAGCAGACTATGTCTTTTATTATAACCTTATGTCTATTCTTTATCTATTTTTGTATAATTTTGATGTGAGCAGATAATATTTGCACTAGATTTTATTTTTACTTTCTCCATGTACGAAGTATAGAGAAAGTATTGTTTTCATGAAAAAAATGGACTCAGAGATTTCATCGGAAATACATGTTTTGGGGTCCCTAGAACAGGTTTTGACCATTTTTGGAATGATGTCTGTGTGTATATGTGTATGTGTGCTTGTGGGCGCTCTAACGTAAAAATTGTTAAGTATATCAATACCAAACTACATAGCACTGAGGTAAGTGAGTAGTCATTAATCAGAGTTGATTAGTTTTTGGAGTAAATCGGTTAAACCGGAAGTCGAGCTTTATAATTCAAAGCAAATTTCCGTTTTTGCAAAATATCTCCATAAATATGATATTTAGGTATATACTACTAAAAATAAAAGTTTTAGAAAATGTAATATACTATTACTTTTGCTTGAACCATATTTTTGTATCACTGATTGTTTAGGAGTTATTTGTGAAATACCAATAAACTGGAAGTAGCTGATTATGTACTTTGTGGGCGCTCTAAAATGAAAATAATTCGTTGTATCAACACCAAATTTCATATATAGTACTTTGGTTGGTGTCGTTAGAGTTGATTAGTTTTTGGAGTAAATTGGTTAACCAGAAGTCGAGTTTTATTATTCGAAGCTCGTTTCCATATTTACAAGATGCCTCCATTAATCTGATGTTTATGTATATACAGTTGTCTAAAAATATTACAAAAAATGTATTTGTATATATCTTCCAAGTTTAGATTGAATGTAGAGTTCAAAAATACCGTCGTAGATATATATTTACATCTTATATATGGAGAAAGTCATGTGCTGGCCACATCTGATCTTTCTGTCTTTTCTATAAGCTTATTGATAATATTTTCTTGATTATCTCTTAGTGATTGTATTTCCTAGATAGTATTTTATCGATTGTACTTATTTTTCCTGAGCTTATTTCTTACTGCGACAGTATTTTCTAACTGCGATAGTATGGTCTAAATATGGGATGCTAATGATTATATCTAAGTTTATATCTGCAGTTGTAATTTGTGATTTTATATACAATGCTTTCTAAGGTCTTGTGGATTACATACTTGGTATATGTTCTGTTTGTTCTGTATCGTTATATAATTGCTGAATTTGATATCGATTTTCATATCATAATTAGTGCAATAGTCAAGTAGATTTACAATCATAAGTAGTATTTTATGATAGTTTTTTAAACTTAATGCTTTATTTTGTTAGAAACGTTTGAAATTGTTTTTAATGTTCATCATTAATTTACGAAATACTCCAAATCTTAAATAATTTGTAATCTTAGTTATTAATGGTTATTTAACCACCTGATGAGCCTGCATCTGGCTCAAGAGGACCAAAAAGATTTACAATCTGTTTCTTGAACTTAAATGTCATGCAAAATTAATTTGTAAGGTGTTCACAGGCAGGGGGTATCATTTGCATTGCATTATTGTATATTTAAAATTTTCTGAATTAAAAAAAAATTCATTATTTTATAGAACTGTGTATGTTTTTATTGTAAACTGTCAAGGGGTCAACGCCTTTAATAAACATAATATTATTATTACTTTTTCTGCTCTTACAAGACTAAAAAATCCCAGAGCAGATTAAATTTACTATTATTATCCTACTGATCATCAAACTATTATCCATCAATAGTTAATAAACAAAAAATACAAAGCGTTTTAGATGTACCACTAATTTTTCATTGGAATTGAAAAGCAAACGTTTGCCAATGTCTTAATAGTCATTTCTGAGGCACTTACCCCAAGATTGTTGATGTCTTGATTCCTCAATGAGGACATCTTCTCAGCAATTGGTCCCTGGTCCACTTGTTCAGGAATCTGACAAATTGAAGGATTCAGTTAGTGGACATTGGTAATCGGTAGAGATGGGACAATCAATTAAAAAAAACAATTGAATAATTATTCGATTGTTTTCATTCGAATGAATTCACTCGCTTTCGTAGGCTGGACAGGACACAATATCTGGTCAGGGGCAGTAACACCTGGCTGCCGGGATATCGGATCAGATACACATACACACAAACGTATATATGATATCTATATTCATATTTCATCAGTATCACGTATCTCTACCAGATTTCCACTAAATGGGATCACAGTACAAGCCACTTCCATCCTTTCCTCTTCAACGAGCATCGAGTGAAAAATCGAATAAATCTCTTCGATTTTTCAAACATTTCCTCTGAAGGAGTGAATTACTCCCTTGGAACAATCGAATGGATTTATTCTATTTTATCCACTCACTCAAAACAATCGACTAAATTCACTCGGTTAGGATAGAGTGAAAAATCAAATAGCTTTATTCGAATAATTCGATTGAAGCAAACAACCGAATTATTCGATTGTTTTCAATCGATTGTTCTCACCTCAAGTAATCGGTGTTCATTTTTCAATGATTTTGAGAGATGAGCAATCAAAAAACATCAATGATCTAATCTTATTTAGCGGTGGACTATAATGCTAGCAGATTGAAATATACTTTTACTTTTTATACTATAAGCACATTTTAAACATTTATATAATTCATCTGGTACAACTGACTTTCTGGTAATTTAATAATTTTAGAAAATATACTACATAAGTTTTTCTTTGTTATTAACCCTCGAGTACTCGCGTCTGGGTCAAATCTACCCATGTGAATTTTAAAATTCCATATCTTTTTGTTAGTGCTTTTTTTACATCTTCTTTCTCATAGCAGCTGAGTTTTGGAATGTCCTGAACCAGTCATCTATTTTCGCCGAAAATGGAAGTTTAATTATTTAAACAAATTTCTGTTAGCGGTAGTGCCAGGAAAGACCTTTACATAAAATATTGCATTTTTAACCTTGTTTCTGCCTTAATTTTTAGAGATTTTAAATAAATGTAATATAATTAATAATTATCAGTAGTATATTAAAGGTTATTTTATTTTTAAACAGTTAACATTTTACACAAAATATTCCAAATTCATGAGCCATATACTCGGCATCAGGGATATCGAATTTTTACTGAATATTTTTGCTATTTAGTTTGCTTATCATTTTAATAACCAGGTTAACCATTAATATGACAACATCACTAATTCATTAAATATTTATTCACTACATTTTGAGAGAATTTTCCCCTTTGGAAGAAGTCGGGTGGATTCCACCCAACGTGAGTACTGACATGACGATTTGGGACGGGAGTACTTGAGGGTTAAAGGTTAAACAACATATAAATTGCATTAAACCAATGAAAGAAAATATGGTTGGACTGGACAGACAGGGCCGAATTGGGATTTTATTTTATTTCATTAATTTTAAACATTTATATAATTCATCGCACACCATCGGCACTTCTGACAGATAGATTAAACTAATGCCCACTCATATCGAAATAATTGGGTCCGAGAAAGGTTCCTTTTGGTGGGAAGTCACTGAAAGAAATCAGCCCAAATTGCGATTTCGTCTTTGATTCCATCTGCAGAATTTCGAGATTCATCTGCTGATCGCACTCTGAAAGAAATCTTCCGGTGCCATGCAGAATTTCCACTTTCATGTATTTAATTGTTTTAGTTACCGTGTTTATGAGCCGCTCTTACGAAATGCTGAATTGAATTTCTGCCCTGCTCTCCCTTATTCATTTCTAGCTTTTCCATTTGATACTATAGACTGCTTAAGAGTGGTTATGCAGTTAGTGCGCAAAAGCATCCAGGGAAGAATACAATGTGTTGTCACGGTGATTAAATGTTTGTTGAATTATACGATACCGACCATCGATTTCTGTGAATAGGATTTATTACTTTGACATCTTTATCGCGGTAAAATATGAAAAATGGCTTGCCCAATCTAGGGAGTACAGTAGAGGATCATTTATCCAAACTTTATGGGACTGAAGTTGGTTCTCATAAAGGATATGTTTGGATAATAGGTATTTTAACCTGAATGAGAAAAAGGAACTGAAAAATAAGGCTTTGACGGGTTAGAGTATGAAATAAGTGACGATAATGCACATGATCATCAAAAATGATATATAATATACAATATACCAAAAAATACTTTGAAAGTCACTAAAGTTTTCCGCTCGCCGTCAAGGGTAGTCTTGGTGACCGTCAAAAGTTGTTTGCTTAGACTCCTCGTCTGAATAGGGCAGTGAAAATAGGACAATGGGTCTCTTTCTATGTGATTAAATGTGGGGTAGAGATCACAGAGACGAAAGTGGCTCCAACTGGTGGGAAAATGCAAGAAGAAGGAGGGATCCAGTTTCAATTGGGACACAACTAAAATCCCATTCTTATTGTCGTTGGTCTTGCAATGAATAAATACCCTTTAGTATACACAACTAAACTCACATTCTAAGACCTGTTTCACATGGACGCAGACGGTCTGCGCTCCGTGCTACGTGTGCAGATAAGGTTCCATTGACGTTAATGGAAGCTTACACATGAGTGCGGACAGTCCGCACATGGAGGAGCCATCCACGTGGCCCCTACGCCCCGCGGATCGTCCGTGGGCGTACGGGCCACAGAGGCAGGTTTGTGCTTGCAGATGAACGCGGACGGCTGATGCGGACCAAGCAGATTTGTCAGTAGAATCAGAGCAAGCTTGGAGAGAACAGAGCGAGCGCATCTTTTAGCCATGGATACTGACACTGAGCTGTTAATTGGAGAAGTAGAAAGAACTTATGGGATAACTCGAACGACAAATATAAAGACCTTCAGGTAAAGATGTGGGAGGATATTACACAAACGTTCTACCCTCACCTCCAGGATATGGAACTAAATGAAAGGGCATTTTTCTTCCATTTTTCCATAACCTAGTACACAGCAATTGCTTGAATTGCACTTAGAAGCATGTCGTTCTTCCACCTTGGCAAGCTGCACTCAACTGACACTGTGCCGCGGATGAAAACCGTCTGCATCCATGTGAAACGGGCCTAACAGAACCCTTCATGTCATTATCAGAAACATTAGGGAGTGCCGCAGGGAAGTTAAGGAAAAGGCACACTTGTTAGACCTATGCTTGAGTATGGCGATAGCATTTGGGATCCACACCAAAAAGGACAGACAATTTCGAGAATGAGCAGAGGAGAGAAGCAAGATTCGTGTTGATATGGGGAGACAGATAGCGTCACTGCAATGGTTGAAGAACGTGGCTGGGAAAGTTTCGAATATAGACGTCAAATAAAAAAGGTCAGGGAATATATACAAAACTATTACTGGAAAGCCTTCGTTGAAAGAATTAAACAATAGACTCAGGGATTACCTCGGGAGAAACGACCACAATCACTAAGTTGCCTAAACAGAGAACAGACATTTGTAAATAATGATTTCTAAATCAGGGAATAGTAGCACAAATACCTTGAGAAGTTTTAGAACCTTTTCTTCCTTCCTATAATATTTTTCAATACAATTAAAAGGGTTTAATGATTGTTGTTTTTTTAAAATTGTAACATTAGTGATCCAAGATTCGGAGTTATGAAATTAGGAAAGTAAGGAGACAAGGCGTAATTGAATGTTAATTCAATTATGCCTTCCAATTCATTAACCTCTTTGGGAACTTCCTTTTCATTGGTCATTAGCGCACCAGCAAGAAATTGGACGTAATTGAATGTTAACGCTCACCTCTTTGGGAACTTCCTTTTCGTTGGTCATTAGCGCACCAGCCAGAAAATGGACGCCCGACTGTGACAAGTAACCCTGTGAAAACAAATCCAAATTTAATACTAAATACAAATAATAATAATAAAAGGACTTAATTAGGGCAAGATGGAGACTAGGAAGTCTTATATCTAACCCTTGGTCGTATGACAAATGAATAGAGATAGATGGCAAAAGAAGAAAATTACTACGCGGATTATGAAACCTAAGAGCCATGAAGAAAATTTTCCGCTGCAGGTAAACACTCAATAGAAGGGGAGTATGAAAAACCTGCCAAGCCTACAGATAGAAAGCTAAACTTGATGATAAAAGTAGGTTAAAAGAGTTATAAAAGAAAAGAAGGAAAATTGATAGAGGCATACAAGAAAGAATGGACAAGTGATGACATGTTTAAACAAAAATCACAAACTGAAACTAATAGCAAAATGAGTTTAAAGTATAACAACATGAAATGTTTCAATAGTAATAAAAATAAAAATTATATGCATGAAAATAACATAATTGAAAACAGAATATTCACTACATTAAACTAAATTTGTCAATTATTACCAATAAATTAGCAAGAACAGGGTGGATAGGTAAATTTGAAGACGAAAGTAGGTTAAATGAGTTTTAAAAAGAAGAAAAATTGATAGAGGTAAACAAAAAAGAATGGACAAGTGACTACATATTTAACCTAAAAATCTCACAAAATGAAACTAATTGCAAGATGAGTTTCATTTATAGCAAATAAATAATGTCTGCGACTTGTCACAGAAAATGGCTGATCCATTCTCTTCTCAACAATCCATGTTTATCAGTTGCCATATTTCTAACAAAACAACTATAAACAAATAGTGTTCCAAGCTAATGCGGCAGGTATAGTGGCGATACGCGGATTATCGCCACACCACAATAAATTGGAATTCCCAGCCAGATAATCTTATAGAGTTGTAAACTATGAGGTGGAGTAGTAGAATTACTTGCTACAATAATTATAACCTATCTACATATGGATAAATGTGTGTGTGTGTGTCAAAGTAGTCACTATGATCACATATTTATGCAAAAGAATTTTAATCTGATTGAAAAATATTTAGGACTCCCACAACAGGACTAATGTTTGATTTTTCTAGTAAAAAACATAGATTTTCATTTTTTAACACAAAAACAAAGCAATTTTTAGTTTTCAAGAACAAAAATGTTAATTTTAGAATGTTAATTAACAGTATAAAAATTATATCTGTCTTTAAACATTTAATTTAAGGATAAGCAATAAAATTATCATTTTTTTTACAAAATTAAGGTCTTAATAGTTGACCATTTCATTCACTTCTAGTCTATGTTTTCATTTAGAAATTTGTTAGAACCATAAAAATAAAAGTACTCCAAATAATACAATATATATAATTTAAATTTGAGAAATCTACTTTCAAACCCATCGTTCTAGCGACAGTATATAGCTCTCATATTTGATGGACCACTGAAAACCACTAACAGTATACCTTCAGAGGAAAATTGATTCGTTTGTCATCACTAATTCCTTTCCTTGTACATATTTTCTTGCTCAAATAGTTTTCACGTTCGACGTCTCGAGGAATATTATCCAGGGTCATACGCATGAGCAACTTTCGCATGTCGTACATCTGACGTTAGTGCTGGAGATTGGTGCTACACTTAATTATCTTAAATTAAATTATGAAAATTATTTTTAATGGTCCTATGAAATCATTAAAGGTACCTTAAAAAGGAAATTTCAATAAGATTATTATTTCTTGGCCAAAGTTTACCAATATATTTACTTTTTTTAATTTGTTAAATTAGACAGTCTGGTGTATTATTGAAGAAATAATTTAATTTGACTATTCTCTATATTGCTATAAAGTGAATATACAGGGTGGTTCAAAAGTCTGGAAATGGCGAATTTATTTTGCGCAGGGGTAGAAAATTGTCATTCTGACACTGGGGTATTTAGAAACTTTGCCTGGGAAATCGAATGGGCCCATCAGATTTTGGGCCCGATGGGGCCTTATACGAGATATGAGGCCCAACTTTGAAATTTCAAATGCAAACCTATATTTTTAATTGCAGAATCGGATTCAACCAAAACTTTTACATCCAAATTGGTTAAAACCCAATATTTTTTACCAAAATGATCAGTATCAGAATATCGTTTTTTGCCCCCTGGTTTGAATGATTCCGACGCCCCTGGATTTTTTTAACAAAAAACACAGCATAGAGCCTAAAAATGGACCAAAAGATTTTGGGTTTTAACCAATTTGGATGTAAAATATCAAATTAAATCCAAATCTGCAATAAAAAATACAGGTTTGCATTTGAAATTTCAAAGTTGGGCCTCATATCTCATATAAGGCCCCATCGGGCCCAAAATCTGATGGACCCATTCAATTCCCCGGGCAAAATCACTAAAGACCCAGTATTAAAATTCCAATTTTCTACCCATGTGCGAAATAAATTCACCATTTCCAGTCTTTTGAACTACCCTGTATATTTTTCAATGCAAAATATCTATGATTAAAAATAAAGATTCAACAGATGGTTGTTTTTTCATTTGAGGAGAAGATTAAAAGCACTCACTTCAGGCATCCTTGGTTCTGGTGGCACGGCAGGACAGATTGGTCTCACTGAAATGTCTTTCGGGATATGCGGCCATGTAGGAGCGACTTTTGTCCTCTCAGAAAAAACCTGCTGAAAAAGATGTCATTAACCTTTCAGCTCCCAAGGTACCTTACTTCTACAATGAATGATTCATGGGAACTCAACTATTTACATACAAACAATCATAAGTAAATTTTATACTCTTAGTAATTCACCCAGTAAGGGGGATATGGGATAAACTGGGGCATGTTTTGAAATTCATCGATGGATCCATCAATGGCATCAGAAATCCATCAATCCATTTTTAAATTCCTCGATAGATTTACGATGCTTTCCACCTATGTCCATCGCTTCCATCGAGATTAATTCCCGATGAATAGCTGATGGTTCTGATGACAAAAATGGGTCATTCAAATTTTATTATCAATAACCTCATAAAAAGCAAGTATATGGCAGCTTACAATGGAAAAAATAATGCATTTATAATGCAACAATCAACGAACAAAAACAATGGGATGATTTACATTTCAACAGAGTTTAAAGAATTATGGAAATAGAACAAGTTGTAATTTCAACAGCAGCCATCTTGTCAAACAGCAGACAAACCAACGAACTGTTCTTAAATTCATCGAGAATCAATAATCTATCAGAGTAATAAGACATACATCGATGCAATCCATCGCTCATCAGATTGATGAATTTAAAAACATGACCCTGCTGAAGATTCTAAAGGAAATTGGAGTGGATTGGAAAGATAGAAGGGCAATAAAATAACTGTAAATAGGACAAAGAGTAGTGGTGAGGATAGGGGGAGATGAGACGAAGCAGACATCGATAGGCAGAGGTGTGAGACAAGGGTGTTGCTTGTCACCAATTTCATATAATATATACCGTATTTGACGGCATATAAGACGCACCTTTTTACCTAAATTATGTCTCGAAAAATTTCCCTGCGTCTTATATGTGAAGGTTCAACCTCCACAGGTTAACTTTCAGTACTGAATGCTATTTTAAGCCCAGATGGTCTATACTACCTATTTCATAATTGCAATCAATGATTGTGTTAATATTTGGCTTTTATGAAACGTGACAACTAAAAGAAACTAAATTTTAAGTTACTTTGGTACCGCGCTTTCGCACAGACTATTAAAACTTTTTTTCTTGTGAGTGGCGAACTTAATGACGGTGCATCTTATATGCCGTCAAATATGGTATGTAATATACAGTGGTACCTTGGTTTACGATGGCCTTAGTTAATGACGGACTTGATTAACGACGAGTTGCTGTAACCAAAAAATATCTTGGGTAACGACGTATGATTTAGCTTACGACACCTTGTCGATTGGTCTTTCCGGAGTTTCACGTTTTTCTGCACGTCTATTTATAATCACTATATTATAAACTAATATTTGGTGAACCTTACATCATAAAAATATACTGAATAGCAGCTAGCGGAGAATATTAAAAATAGTTCATTGCTAAATTGAAGCTAAATTCACATAGGCACATGTTGTCTCACCGGAGTTAAATCGGTAAATATTATAAGTTTTTCTTCCAATAACTGGGGTGCGTTCTCGATGCTAGGAAATATGGTAATCCATTACCATTATTATACCAGTGGAAAATCGCACCTTGGATAACGACAGTTTTGGTTAACGATGATTATCCTGGAACGGATTTGTGTCGTTTACCAAGGTACCACTGTATATGGTGATAAACTGGTAGAGGAAGCCTTGGAGGGGAAAGGAGGGATAGTGGTAGGAGGAGAAAGTGTGAAAACCATTAATTATGCAGACGATCAGGCTGTGATAGCAGAGAGTGAAGAAATGCTGCAAGAAATGGTAGGGAAAATCGGTATGAAAGGAGAGGAATATGGAATGAAAGTTAACATTGAAAAGTCTAAGGTGATGAAGGTATCAAAGAAGGCTGGCCCAGTACAAATTATGTTGAATGGGAAGGAATTGGAGCAGGTCGATACATTTAAATATTTGGGAAGCACCATCACATCTAATGGCAGTTGTACAGAGGAAATAAGAAATAGAATAGCTCAGGGAAAGGCAACATTCCAGAAGATAAAAGATCTTTTGACAGCAAAGAACATCAAGATGGAGCTAAGGAAAAGATTTGCTAAGTGCTTTATCTGGAATATTGTGTTATATGGATCCGAAACATGGACATTGAGAAGGAGAGAAGAAAAATACTTGGAAAGCTTTGAAATGTGGCGAAGGATGGAGGGAAACAGTTGGACAGACATGATCAAAAATGAAGAGGTACTGAGAGGGGTTGGAGGAGAATTTAGGGAAGCATAAGGAAAGCAAGATGGATGAGCCATATCTATTATAAATAGATGCTTCTCCAGATTCATTCATCTATTATATATAGACGCTTCTCCGGATTCATTCATGTATATACCTATATAGATAGATAGATAGGATACTAATTCACAGCCTAAACCACAAGCGTGATTGATTTGAAATTTTTACCACGTATTGGCCTTAACGCATAACCGCCAGAAAAAATGCGATTTAGAACCTCGGTGTCATAGGTTCGATTCCAGAGGGCCCCAAAGTCCCGATTTTTTCCATTAAAATGCATTGCTTTGATTTTCGGGAATTAAAAAAAAATACTTTCCGGATAGGTAGAGAATCGAAACTCAAGGAGCCTATATATATGGTCATGATCTATCAGAAACATAAATGAGTTTAACGAAAAATATCCTAGGTTCGATGCTAGGTCTAGGCAAAAATCGGCCGTTTAAAATACATTGTGGCGATCTTCATTATTTTTTTTCATGCACTTATCGTTATGATAGGAAGTTCTCGCTTATATGGAAGATGTAAATTAAGCATAGGTTTTTGAAAAAAATGTAGATAAGACCTTACTGTTCCTGGGTTCGAAGCCAGAGCTCATAAAATTTTCTCTCATAAGGAATATAAGGGAAAAGTAGGACGTCATTTGAGGCAGTTGAACCTAATATATCTGCTTGAATTTTCGCACATGGTTTAAGGATGTGATCTTCTTTAATGCTGCGTAGAAAGTATTACCAGAAAGACCTGGGTTCGAAGCCAGATGGTAAATATATTCAACATTTAAAATGCATTGAGTTAGTTTTCATAATTTATTTTGATGTATTAATCAAAATAATAGGAAAATCTTGCTTTGCTAGAAGATGTATATTAAAACTCAGTTTAAGAAAACATTTAACCCGCCGTTACTCGCGCGGGGTGTTTCTACACCCCAGCCGTTTTCAATCAGCCTCTATTTTTAAACGCTTAGGTTTATTGACCCCTTCTTCTCAGTAGCTTCATTTTTTTATGTTCCCGACATTTTCTGTAAAAATCGTGATTTTCTTGCCATTTCTTGCAGAGATATGACGCTTTTCATTTGATAATACTCCTATTTTTTGTTAATTTTCTGAAGTTCATGTTTTATTAATTCTTTTACGGGTTATTATTTGAAGTCTTACGTTTTTATTCGTTTGTTCCATGATCAATGATCACTAAGTAAATGTTATAACTCATGAATGTTATTGGTAAATACGTTGATGTAATTTTATCTCACTTGTAATCTCTAATAATCCCTCTCACTATTTAGCTCCGCGAAGCTTTCCAAGGCGAGGTTTCAGTTCTCAGGCCAGTTACAGAATTTGAGATAATATTAATTAGAAATTAAAAGATAAGTAATTCATTTATTGTATTTGTTATTATGAATATGTAAATGAAATATTACGGAGCGGACACCGTTGTCCCCTGTGGCAATGGAGCGTCGCCCTCAGCGCAAAGGAAGACCAAGCCCCTTTTTTCTCTGAGGGAGCGCGGCCTTGTTTATTGCCCCCTACTGTTTGTTCTGAGAGCACGTAGGTCTTACTTTCATGAGACATGACAATAAGGATTTGCTTCTTCGGTTGCATGGCTAAAATGATTGTCGATTGACCTCGTCGAAGAAGAAACAGGGACAGTCCTTCTTGGGGTGCCGAAACTCGGTTCCCGAAGACCGGGGTGGAAATATTTCGTCTCTCATTCTATTTTGTGGTGCCTCATAGATTCAACATAAGCAAGTTAGTGTTCGAGTTTGTGCGATAAGTTTACTCAGTGAAGAAATGCAACGCAAAGGATGGAATGACTTTTCTATTCTCCTATGCTCTTCTATACCGTTGGGAAAGTGTTTCTTCGTAAGTCTATCCATCTCCTCCTCCAAGCTCCTGGTAACTAATTAGTAAGTTAGAATTTTTTATATCTCAATTATAACATTCTTTCGTCACTGTAGATGAACAATTGATTCCTTTTCGAGGCAGATGTTCTTTCCATCAATATCTACCCAACAAACCGGCCAAGTATGGGACAAAGATTTTTGCTCTAGTGGATGCTGGAGTGTATTATATCAAAAACGTAGAAGTTTATGTTGGGGTTCAACCAGATGGTCCTTATAAACACAGCAATAGTCCCAAGGACGTCGTAAAACGGATTGTCGGTCCGATTGTGGGGACAAGGAGGAATGCGACTGCCGACAATTGGTTTCTAAGCAAGCCAGTTTTAGAGGATTTACTCCAGGAAAAGTTGACGCTAGTCGGGACCATCCGTAAGAATAAAAAGGAACTCCCTCCACAAATTGTAGAAGTAAAAAAGCAGCTTTTTTCTCTTCAGGAAAAACATGACCCTGGTATCATATGTCCCAAAAAAGAAAAGGTATGTGTTGATCATTTCAAGTAAGCACAAAGAAAACAGCATTGATGCATCCACGGGCAAGAAACACAAGCCTGAGGTAATATTTCGACTAAATAATTCGACTTCGAATAAAATTCGCTAAAAGGCGGCGTCGATAGTGTAGATGAAATGTATGGGACTTACAGCGTGGCAAGAAATACTTGAAGATGGCCATTTGCAATATTTTACCATTTGCTAAACACTTTGGGTATAAATTTTTTTATTGTACATAGAAGCGTATATCCAGACATCAGGATAAATAGGAGGATGTTCCTCAGAGAATCCCTAAGTGGTTGGTAAAACTCTTTATAATAAAGAGGGCCAGGCAAAAAAACTTGCTAAAAGAACTAAAAAGAAAAGTAGAAAAATTTGAAGAGCCATCGACATCAGATCCTCAAGAGAAGATTATAAAAGGAGGTCGTGGGTGATGTGTTATATGCCCCAGGAATAAGGAAATAAAAACTAAACTGCATTGCGAATACTGCGATAAACGCATGCGTGCTTCGTTAAAATTTGAGAAGAATTTTAAAAAATAATATAAATACGTCAAAGGATTTTCCATTGTTTACTCAAGCCCACTCAAAATATTTTCTTTTACTTTTCAGCTTCATGAACGCGCTTCCCAAAACAAGCAGTAAATTAGCTTCAAGGTAGCATTAAATGGTGTTAGATGGAAAAAACACCTTTGTTTAGTACCTTTAAGTATTTTCATAACTACAGACACATTTATTCGTGCGAAGATATCGTTTCTAAAACTTTTCCATGTCGGAGATTACAATTACTTATAACATTTCTCAGGCGTAATATTTTCAGTTACTTGTAAAATTAAAATTTTAAATATCGTTATTTAACTTGTATAGTATACCTAGAAGACTTTTTAAGCTATTCAGAGTACAATTAGTAGTAAAAAAAGGATATCAAAGAAAGACCGGTGGGGTGCAGAAACACTCCGCGCGAGCATTCACGTCACAAAATTGAGCATTAATCTGGATTAATTATTCACTTTGATCGTTTTAAAATGTCTGCTTACGACGAATACGTTGATTACTACAAAGATATTTCATCTATAAGGTATACGAGTCAAATTTTCGTTTTATTGTACAATTTTTTGAGTATTATTATTGAATAGCTCATAAAAATTTTAAAAGTCGTAATATCAACGTAAAATTTAGGTTTCATATCCAAAAAGATTTATAAATTATAAAAGATAAGAATAATCAGGAATGTTTTTGAAGATAACCGTGATAAATAAAAAATTCGGGTGGGGTGTAGAAACACCCCGCACGAGTAACCACGTAACAAAATAGGGCGCGAGTAACGGCGGGTTAAATACAAAATGCTGTTCCTGGGTTTGATGCCAGAGCACATTAAAATTTCTCTCATAAGGAATATAAGGGAAAAGTAGGACTTCGTTTGAGGCAGTTGCAGCCAACATTTCTGCTTGAATTTTCATAGATAGTTAGAGGTGGTGATTTTCTGTTGTACTGCATAGGACGTATCACCAGAAAGACCCGGGTTCGATGCCAGACGATAAAATTGCTGCGAATTTTAAGATTATTTTCAATCTTTCAATCAATCATTTTTTTTCTTTTTAATACCGATCCGATATGATGCCCATATGAAATAAGTGTTGTCGATCTGCTTGCAGTATGCAAGCTACATTTTACTCGTCTATATATATATATATATATATATATATATACGAGTAAATTGTTGCTTGCATACTGCAAGCATATCGACAGCACTAATTTTATTTCGGCATTATATTTTGGGACGGTCCTCAATAGAAAAAAAAAGGATTGAAATATTTCTTAAAATTCGCTGCAATTAATCGTCCGGCATCGAACCCGGGTCTTCCTGGTGAACTTACTATGCACCACAATAGAAGATCACCATCTCTAACTATGTGTGAAAATTCAATTAGAAATTTTTGCTGCAACTGCCTAAAATGATGACCTACTTTTCCCTTATATTCCTTGTGAGAGAAATTTTTATCGTGCTCTGGCATCGAACCCAGGAACAGCATTGTCGTATCTAATTTTTTTTCTTAAGCTGAGTCTTAATTTACATCTTCTGGCAAAGCCAGAAATTCCTATTATTTTTATAAGTACAACAAAATAAATAATGAAAACTAACTCAATATATTATAAATGGGGGATATATATACCGTCTGGCTTCGAACCCGGGTCTTTCTAGTAATACTTTCTATGCAGCATCAAAGACGATCACCACCTCTAACCAATGTGTGAAAATTTAAGCAAAAATATTGGGTACAACTGCTTCAAAGGACGTCCTACTTTTCCCTTATATTCCTTATGAGAGAAATTTTAATATGCCCGGCATCGAACCCAGGAACAGTAAGGTCTTATCTTAATTCTTTTCTTAAACCAATTATTACCATACATCTTCCAGCAAAGAACAAACTTCCTATCATTTCGATAAGTGCATCAAAAAAATAATGAAAAACTACTCCCATGTATTTTAAAGGGCAGATATTTAAATCCTCCTATTATCGAACCCAGGATTACTTCTTTATAAGTCATTTGTGTTTTCGGTAGATCATGACCATATATATACGCTCCATGAGTTTTGATTCTCTAGCTATCCGGAAAGTATTTTTTTAAAATTCCGGAATATTGGAGCAATGCTTTTAAATGGCAAAATTCGGGACTTTGGGGCCCTCTGGAATTGAACCCACGACACTGAGGATAAAAATCGCATTTTTTCTGGCGGTTACACATTATGGTCAATACGTCGTAAAAATTTCAAGTCAATGACGCTTATGTTTTAGGCTGTGAATTAGTATCCTATCTATCTATCTATCTATATCAATGAATCCGGAGAAGCATCTATATATAATAGATACGAGTAAAATGTTGCTGGCATACTGCAAGCAGATTGATAACACTAATTTCATGTCGGCATCATATCGGGACAGCCCTCAAAAGAAAAAAAAAAGGGATTGAAAATATTCTTAAAATTCACTGCAGTTTTATCATCTGGCATCGAACCTAGGCCTTCCTGTTGAACCTAATATGCTGCACAAAAGAAAATCACCATCTCTTACTTTGTGTGAAAATTCAAGCAGAGATATTGGCTCTAACTGCCTCAAACGACGTCCTACTTATCAATAATGTATATGGCTCTCTGGATTCGAACCAATTACGAACTAGGAAATCTAAAACATGTTTTTGAAATGTAATTATGTTCTCTATCTATATGCCTAATTTCATGTTTTAATATTATTTGGAAGGGGTTAAAATTAATTCTTAAATATCGGATAATTTACTGATTGTAGAGACGCTTGGTGTCGAACCCGGGAAATAGTTGTAGCTGTGAATGCACAGTATGACTTATTAGGACTTGTTCTAATTTCATACAAAGTTTGAAGTCAATATCACGCCGGGAAGTAACTAAAACCTTTTTCTGTTATCTCCGTAAGAAATGCATTGAGGAATGTAAATTACTCTCTGGGATCGAACCAAGGACCATAAGGGAATATGTAAAATTTGATTATGAGATATATTTATGATCTCCAACTCCATGCCGAATTTCAAGTTTCCATGCCATCAGGAAAGGGTCCAAAAAAATCTTAAAAATCACCACAATGCATTTTAAACGGCCGATTTTTGCCTCAACCTAGCCTCGAACACAGGATATTTTTCGTAAAACTCATTTATGCTTTTGATAGATCATAACCATATATATAGGCTCCTTGAGTTTTCATTCTCTACCTATCCCGAATGTATTTTTTTAAAATTCCCTAATATCAAAGCAATGCATTTAAACGGGAAAAATCGGGAATTTGGGGCCCTCTGGAATCGAACCTATGACACTGAGGTTCAAAATCACAATTTTTCTGGCGGTTGTACGTTATGGCCAATACGTGGTAAAAATTTCAAGTCAATCACGCTTGTGGTTTAGGCTGTGAATTAGTATCCTATCTGGGTATATACATGAATGAATCCGGAGAAGCATCTATATAAAATAGATACATAGGTATATAGATAGGATACTAATTCACAGGCTAAACCACAAGCGTGATTGAGTTGAAATTTTTACAGCGAATTGGCCATAATGTGTAACCACCAGAAAAATTGCGATATTAAACCTCAGTGTCATGGGTTTGATTCCAGAGGGCCCCAAAGCCCCGATTTTTCCCATTTGAATGTATTGCTTTGAATTTTGGGAATTTTTTTAAAATACTTCCCGAATAGGTAGAGAATCAAAACTCTAGGAGCCTTTATATATATTCATGATGATTTGAAAACACGAATGATTTTCACAGAAAATGTCCTGGGTTCGATGCTAGGAGGATGCAAATATCTGCCCTTTAAAATACATGGGAGAGGTTTTTCATTATTTTTTTCGATGCACTTATCAAAATAATAGGAAGTTCGTGCTTAGCTGGAAGATAAACGGTATGAATTAGTTTTAGAAAAAAATTTTCATAAGCCCGTTTTATTCCTGGGTTCGATGCCAGAGCACAATAACTTTTCTCTCATAAGGAATATAAGGGAAAAGTAGGACGTTGTTTGAGGCAGTTGCAAGCAATATTTCTGCTTGAATTTGCATATGAAGTTAGAGATGGTGATTTTCTGTTTTGCTGCATAGAAAGTATTGCCAGAAACACCCGGGTTTGATGCAGGGTGGTAAATATATCTCCCATATATAATACATTGGGCTGACATTTTATAATTTTTCAATGCATTTATCGATATGATTGGTAGTTCTTTCTTACATAGAAGATGTATATTAAGTTTTACTTTACGAAAAAAAATAGATAAGACACCACTGTTACTGGGTTCGATTCCAGAGCACATAAACATTTCTTTCATGAGGAATATAAGAGAAAAGTAGGACGTCGTTTGAGTAGCAGTTGCAGCCAATATTTATGCTTGAATTTTCTCACATAGTTAGATATGGTGCTCTTCTATTATGTTGCATAGGAAGTATCACCAAAAGACTCGGCTTCGATGCCGGACGGAGAAATTGCAGGGAATTTTAAGAATATTTTCAATACTTTTCTACTTTTTAGGACCCTCTCGATATGATGTCGACTAGAAATTTGTGTTAAGAACTTGCTTGCAGAATACAAGCTACATTTTACTCATACTAAGAATGCCTGCAGAAGTAGATTTTTGAAGGAAAGATCGTTGGGGAAGAGGGAGAATGAAATTCGGAATGCAAACTGATTTGAAGAGAGGAAAGGAATATATCTGAAAAGGGATGCTGGGGATAGAGATGGAGAAAGCAGTTCTGTTGAGGCCTCTATGTGGACAGAAATACAATGATGATGATGAGTATTTCACTATAAGAACCATAGTAACCCGCAGAACCAGTATTCAATACTTATATCATTGAGTAATAATTTTATTTCACACCAAAAATTTGAATGATAAACTATATTTACACTAAGAGGTAAAATATCTCCTTTTAAAAGCCAAGGGAATCAACCAGAGAGACAAGTGTGCATACCGAGAACTGCGACACTAGCGTTGCGGTGACAGTTGAACAAAATGGTACTAACTTTCTGTACATACCTCAATTCTTAATCAGAAATCATATGTACGGGATTCCTATTAAAATTTGTGTGATTATTCTGAAAATTCGCAAATGCCTGAAGAAAACACAATTTATAATAAAACTTATCTGCAATTTTTACAATTTTTGAGATTTATTAATATGCATATTGGTATCTGAGGTCTCCCTCCCTATTCTACTACGAGTAAAATGTTGCTTACATACTGCAACCATATGAAATGTATTTATAATCTTTACTCACATGCCCAGTTTTGAGTTTCAATGTTCCCAGGAAGGGGTTAAAAAAAATCTTAAAAATTGTAGCAATTCCTAATTTTAGTATACGACTGGTGTCAAACCCAGGACCTATTGGCAGATGCGAATAGACATTATAACTTTTTAGGACCTGATTTTATCCAATGTAAAGTTTGAAGTCCATATCATACCGGGAAGGTCCTGAAATAAGACTCCATTATCCCCATCTGAAATGCATACGGCAATGTAAATGGCTCTCTGGGATCGAACCAAGGACGATCAAGGAAATCTAAAAGAAGTATTTGAAATGAATCTATGATCTCAATCTATATGCTGAGTTTCAAGTTTCTATATTATTGGGAAGGGGTTCAAAAACATTCTTAAAAATCGTAACAGTTACTAATTTAGAGATGCCTGGTGTCGAACCCAGGATATATTGGCAACTGTGAATGAAAAGTATGACTTGTTAGGACTTGATCTTATTTAATCCAAAGCTTGAAGTCGATATCATGCCGGGAAGTACCTAAAATTTGTTTCCCTTATCTCCTTAAGAAATGCATAGAGCAATGTAAATGGCTCTCTGGAAACGAATTAAGGACAATCAGCGGAACGTTCAACAACGTACATAAAAGATATTTATGATCTCTATCTACATGTTGAGTTTCAAGTTTCCATCTTATTGGGAAGTGATTAAAAAAAATCTTAAAAATTGAAATGTAAATTAAACAGGAGAATATTTGCCCTGACCTAGCATCGAACCAAGGATCATCTTTAATGCTATCTTAATGGTTTTTGTTGGATTTGCACGACATCTAGCGATCTCTCGAATTTTAACTCTCTACTTTGCCGGGAAGTGCCTCAAAATATTTTTCGAAAATTTCTACCATGTATCTCTATGGTGAAAATTGGGACTTTGGGGCCCTCTGGAATCGAACCTGTGACAATGATGTTCAAAATCGCATTTTTTCTGGCGGTTACACGTTATGGTCAATATGTCGTAAAAATTTCAAGTCAATGATGCTTGTGGCTTAGGCTGTGAATTAGTATCCTATCTGTATATATGAATCCAGAGAAGGAATTTTATATAATAGATATCATTATTATAATAATTTCAACTACTTCATTGTGGAATGAATGAAGACGTACTTGTTGGATGGGTTGTGGATGGACAACGGGTGGCGGCATTGGTTGGCGTGGCTGTGGTGAGATGGTATGTGTGGCGGCAGGTGCTGCGCTAATGGGTGCTGGTGCTGTTGAGAATGGTGCTGCTGAGATTGGTGGTGCCATGAAGACGCCCTCTGCTGGTCCTCATACACTTGTGCATAAGATGACGGCATCTGCAATAACCACAAGGAACTGTGACTTGCTATTATAGTTTTTAGTTTAATTAATTGCTTTCAAACAGAAATCCCCTTTATCATCTTACTAGTAAACTCCCTCAACATGCATGATGGTCTTAATTTCAAATTCTATAATTAATATAATAATAACAATTTTATTATGCTCTGAGAAAGTCTCATAAGAGCAGAAAAAAGTTATACAAATATTATCTGCTCTCATAAGATAATAATACAAATTATAGACTATTGACATAAAGATGATACCAAAAAGGAAAAAGAAATAAGCCAGTATTAAGGTTTTAAAGTCATTCTGTGGTAACAATAAGGTAATCAATCACTTTTTCTTTAAATGATTGTGAAGAAGTGGAATTTTTAATACATACTGGCAGGTTGTTCCAGAAATTAGATGCAGTAAAACCATCGTAATCAAACACTAAGTAAATTCCACAATTTTATTTCAAATGACCGGTTTCGTCAACGAGTTGACAACTTCAGGTACATGTATAGAGATTTCCCGACATACATATGAGATAGGAAAGGGAGAGGGGTGTCTCGATGATTTTAAGAGCGTCGAGGCAGCGTCCTTTCGTCTCCCGATGAAGGAGTGAGGCTGAAAGACGCTGCTGTGGCTCTGATCGTTGAGATGGTCTGCAAAGGTCAAGCATGGACCCCCGGTAAGGACCCCGTAGGAAACGCTTATGTTCTGAAATCCTAGTCTTTAGGGCCCTTCTGATCTGTCCACGTAGATAGCGGGACAATCATTGCACGATAGTTCCTATACCCCACTGAGCGAGTCCAGGTCCCTCTTATCTTTGCCTGTGCATAAAGTTCCCAGGGATCTTGGAGTATAGAATGCTGGTCAGATTTTATCTGGCTGGTCTATTTTATCCCCCTGCCTGGGAGAATACTTCCAGATAAAATCCACCACTTCCAGATCCCTACTTTCAGCCTCGACTCCTTCATCAGGAGACGGAAGGACCCCGCCTCGACGCTCTCGAAATCATCAAGATTACTAGCAGAAAAAGGTAATGCTCACAAATGAATATTTTTTTCCTAACCCCTCCCCACTCCTTTCCGTACCTGCTTCTTTGTTTCCTCCTAACCCCCCTTTCGTCTCTCATATATATGTCAGGAAATTCCTATACATGTACCTGAAGATGTCAACTGATTCACAAAACCGGTCGTTTCAAATAAAATTGTGGAAGTTACTAAGTGTTTGATTACAATGGTTTATACTGAATTCCACAAAGTAAGGATAGAACATATTAATTATATTAGATGCAGTAATTAAGAAGGACTTTAGATAGGTATTAGTCCGAGGGATTGGACATAAAAGATAGTTAGGGCCGGAGCTGGTGGTTTTACAAGAAACAGAATATTTGTAAGTAAACATGTCATAGATATACTGCTGTTGAATATCATGAAAAACTGTAAATAAAAATGAACCATGCATATATTTTCTACTGGTATTTGGTCTTAACCTCAACTGATAGCAGTAATGGGAGATATGAACATCTTTCTGAAGGTTAAAAATGAATCAGATGCAGTTATTAAGAAGACGGAGTAATTTAAGGTATAACTCGGCTGTTAGATCATTGTACACTAGGGAACAGTAGTCAAATTCTGGAAGAAAGAGAGTGGAAACTAGCATTTTACGGGTTGCTTGAGGTAGATTGTTCTTGTCTAGTTTTAGCTGATATACTATTTTACCAACCTTATTCCAAATTTCGGAGACTAACGGATTCCATGAAAGCGTGTTTCTTAGGGAGATGCCTAAATTTCGGACCGAATTCTTAAAGGGGACAACCGAACCATCTACAGTAATGTTGGGGATGTTAACAAAGTCAATTTTACGGATGGACCTTGAGTTACCAAAGATGATATCTTGCGTCTTTGCAGGATTTAGCAACGGGTAATACGCAACATTACATTAAGTACTTCTCCAAAGCATATAAAATTGCAGGATTATAAAATTAACAGAAAAATAAAATGAAAACTTTAAAGTTGTTTAACTCATACCCTAATTAACGAGAAAAATCTGTATACCTCAGTCAACTGGATTCATCCAATCGCTATTGCTCAACCAAAACTAACCTTCCTGTTTACGCTGCGGACATCTATTTCTTCTTCTTTCTCCTCTTCCTCTTCAGCTTCACTCACAACATGCTGTAAAAGAAAGAAAATTGTTAAATAGTTACCGAGTGAATGATAATATTCATGTTGAACCATTGTTACAAATGTATTTCCAATCATTGAACAAAATATTGATTTTCTTCAGAAATATATGAAGAAATCGGCAAAAACTGGTCATTTTGGTCAAAAGATTTAGTTTTTTGGCTCTATTTTTCTTAAAATTCGAGTAAACCTTGTACAATTCTGACTCATCATGAAGGTAACCTAGAGATCTTTCCAAATAATGAAGTAAAATTTCATTAATATTAGCAATTCAGGATGAAACTGGAGAAAACCGGGCATTTTCGCAAAAGATTTTCAATTTTTGGGCTCTATTTTGGTTTAAATTTGTGTAAACATTGTCGAATATGTGGTCTTTTCGATGATCCAAATGAGAAAGAACAAAAACTTCCTTTCTTATTTGCAATTTAAGAAGATATCCGCAAAAACTGGGCATTTTTGCCAAACTTTTCAGAGATTTGCCTCCTTTTAGCTTAAAATTCAGTTTTTGCTCAAAAATGACACATCTTCTAGTAATCTGCGAAGAAATTGCAAAACTAGGAAATGTTTTGAAATTTTTTAGTTTTTTTGGCCCCCTGTTGCTTGAAATAGGAGTAAATGTAGTCGAATTCGTACTCTTTTTGAAGATCCAAACGAGATCTTTCTTAAAAAAGAACAAAAACTTTCTTCTTATGTAGCAATTTACTAAGATACCTGCAAAAACTAGGCATTTATGCGAAAATGTTCAGTTTCAAAGGAAGCACACACAACAATGTGGAATCACTGCTGTAGAGTCCACGTGGTTAATGACTAGGATTTTCGTGAACAAGACAGTTTTGCACATATTACCAGATGCCACGAGCAAACATAAAATACATTTTTATTATAATAATGTATTACTTATTTTTTAAGCTCAACTACTACCTTTAAGACATCTATCGGTTTATAAGTAATGGTTTTTTGCCTGTGGTATGCACTTATTCTTCGGATTTGCTAATCGGCCCGACTTAATCAATTGTTTTGTATTCAATTCAAAATTACTTATTGATGGATAAATCAATTACTCTTAATTCCATCTTTGGTACAAATTTCTCTTTATTACGTATGTATCATAATCGTACTTTATTTCCATTTACTCCATATAAGATTATGGTTTCAAAGGATTAGTCTTCAGTACTGCCATCTTGCGGCTACGGACATTAAGAGAGACAGTAAGTTTCAGCAGTTTCCAGTCCTTTACTTTTTAATAAGTTTGTGATTCTAACATATCTAATTGAATTCGTTATTAGTATTTCCGAAAAAGTGATTTGTCACTTCATTTTCCCCTTCATGAAAACTAAAAAGATAGCCAAGGAGGAAAAATAGTAATATTCCAGCAGAATGTGATTAGAAAAGAAAGCCATGCACCAAAAATAAAGGTACTTTGATTATTTGCTTAAGATCTAATCTGTTTTCATTATTCAAAATTTTATAAATTATTGTGATACATTAAAACAATAAAAAATGTCATTTATCAAGCTAACAATTATTTCCAATCTTCATACAAACTTTTTTTCATTATCATATTTGGAAAATACATAATTTCTAATTAAAAATTTGATTAACATTAATACTATATTAGTACACATAGTACTCAATTATTAAGGTAATTTTTTCATCCCTTTCAATTTTGTGCTCTTTGAGAGTAATTCATATTTTATCAGCATCACATATCTCTGGCAGACTTCCTAAATGGGACCATGCAACTTCTATCTTCTCCTCTTGAACGTGTATAAAGTAAATGAGTGAAAGAATGCAGCAGATTAATTCGAATTTTCACTCACTTCCTTTCAATGAGTGAATCACTCAATTCAAACAATCGAATAAATCTATTCTATTATTTTTAACTCACTAAAAACAATCGAATAAATCTATTCTATTATTTTTAACTCACTTAAAACAATTGAATAAATCCATTCTATTATTTTTAACTCACTTAAAACAATCGAATAAATCTATTCTACTATTTTTAACTCACTAAAAACAATCGAATAAATCTATTCTATTATTTTTAACTCACTAAAAATAATCAAATAAATCTATTCTATTATTTTTAACTCACTAAAAACAATTGAATAAATCTATTCTATTATTTTTGACTCACGAAAAACAATCGAATAAATCTATTCTATTATTTTTAACTCGCTTAAAACAATTGAATAAATCTATTCTATTATTTTAAACTCACTAAAAACAATCAAATAAATCTATTCTATTATTGTTAACTCAATTCAAACAATTGAATAAATCTATTCTATTATTTTTAACTCAATTCAAACAATTGAATAAATCTATTCAATTATTTAAACTCACAAAAAACAATTGAATAAATCTATTCTATTATTTTAACTCACTTAAAACAAATGAATAAATCTATTCTACTATTTTTAACTCACTAAAAACAATCGAATAAATCTATTCTATTATTTTTAACTCGCTTAAAACAATTGAATAAATCTATTCTATTATTTTAAACTCACTAAAAATAATCAAATAAATCTATTCTATTATTGTTAACTCAATTCAAACAATTGAATAAATCTATTCTATTATTTTTAACTCAATTCAAACAATTGAATAAATCTATTCAATTATTTAAACTCACAAAAAACAATTGAATAAATCTATTCTATTATTTTTAACTTACTAAAAACAGTTGAATAACTTCACTCTGTTATGATGTAGTGAAAAATCAAAACGCCTTATTCGCATAATTCCATTGAAGCAAGAAATCGAATTATTCAATAGCTCCCACCTCTACCTGTACATACATATATACCTGTATATACATTCCTAGCCATTCCCAGTTAAAAGTTTAGTCAATTTTTATCTTAGTTTCAAATTACACTTTTCAAAAAATTCCGGTCGTAACTTCGGACGGTCGTAAGAAGGGGAGTGTCTGTAAAAGCAATTAACAAAAAAGCAAAATCGTAGGAATATTACCTCCAAGGCCTCCTGGTCCTCCATTCCCAAGTCGTCATTCGAATCGCCACCAGACACTTCATCCTGAAGACAAAACACACACATTAACACTTTTGTCTAATTCGGAAGGACAAACATGTATTCCACCACATTACACTATACCCATGGTAAAGTTATTTATATATTAGTAAGTATCAACAAACAGCACGAGGCCATTTACAGTTGACGAAATAACAAGAAGCAAGTAAAAACCCACAATCAGTGAGAACAATGTATATAAAAAAATCAACAACTTAAACTTAATTTAAATAATGAATAAAATTATAAAAAGGCAATCTATTGCAACCATATTTTGGATAGATTTAAGAGGAGAGAAGAAATGAAGAAAGGGAGTTAATGGAAAAAGAGTGGTCGTTTTACAGATGATAGACGAGGATTGCTCAGAGAGAATGGGCGAGTTGTTCTCCAAGGAACTCGGAAAGAGAGAGAGTAGGAAAAGAGAACTGATTTTGCATTCAATTATATTATACAGGAATGAGATGTCAGAGGAGAGGCTTTTGTTACGATACTATTTAAAAATCAAAAGTAAAAATAATTAAAAAGGCCCCACACGTTGGGTGCCAAGTTGTAACGAGACTAAATTAAATTAAATAAGAAATAAATGAAAATGCCGCACGAGGTGTAAAATGGTAGAATGATAAAAAAAAATCTGACGTGGCCAGCACATGACTTTCTCCATATATAAGATGTAAATATTTATCTACGACAGTAATTTCGAACTCTATATTCCATCTAAACTTGGAAGATAAGTGATTAATTTATATATTATTATCTAAGTCCACCAAGGCCGGAAATCGAACCCGGGATCTTCCTCTTGCTGGGAGAATGCTTTAACCAGCTAAGCTACCAAGGCAGAACAATTTAACATGCCGTTTGGGGGACTTTGTAGGCAAAGGGCAGTATGGTTTCGTCCGACTAGCGGCAAAGAAATTGAATATAACCATTACCAAACTTTGAAATTCAACCATATATATTTTATTCACAAATAATATCACCTTCTGTAATGTGGATTTACATGCTTGGCTATTTGAATAATATTTCAAATTATGAAAGTGTTAGCAAAAAACATGGGAAATTTATGCATAAACTGCATATGGTATATAGTACATATGGTAGCTAAATTTAAATTTGTATTGCCAAAAAGTAGAACACAGTTACAGTTCTCCTATTTATTAATTAAGATCTACAATTTATGACCAAGAATAATGAGGGACTTATTGGATATAAGAAATAATCTAACTAGAAAGGATAAGGTTATTATTCTAAGCTGGGTAAAAGAACTTTTCTTTTTTGAAAACCTAAAAAACCTTTTAAAAGAATGAATATTACACCTCATTTCTAAAGTCTTATGTGTATACTTTTACATTATTAATTCCTTCCCGATTATAATTATTGTTTCATGAATAAATTATGTATTTTTCTTCTTCATATCAAACTATTTGTAAATCTTTATCATTGAGAAGCATTTTATCTATGTTGTGTGAGGTGTAAAATGCGGGCTTGACATTGTAAGGAGTGAGGAAGTTAGAAATGTTGTAAGAAAGGCGGCCTACAAAAGGGAGTTTCACCCAAATTGAATTTACCGTGTTTGGGAAAGTGGGTTATATTTTGGATATGTTTACTTTCCTTAGATTGCGCGTGTGAATCGTGTCAATTAGTGTATCGGTGTAACTGTTGGCGATTTCTTTGATGACATTTAATTCGCATGTCTAATTTTGGCAATCGAGGGGAATTTGCATAAGCTATGAAAAGCTGCTTGTTTGTGTTCTGTGGGATGATGGGAACTAGCGTGTGATTAGTGTATGTATGTTTGCGATAAATGGAGAACTGAACCGTGTTTTCTTATCTTGATAATGTGATATCGAGGAAATTTAGTTGTTTATCAGATTCTAGTTCTAAAGAGAAGTTGATGTTGGGGTGTAACGAGTTAAGGTAATTCAAAAACATGTTTAACTATCTTAAAGAACCATTCCATGTACAGTAAATGTCATCCACATATCTTAGCCAGGTGTTAACATGTTTCATCAGGGGATTATCACTGCTAAATAATTTTGTTCCCAAATGGATATTTCAGATAACAAAAGGGATAAGGGGCAACCCATAGTCAAGCCATCTGGTTGGTTATAAAATGTGGAATTGAAAAGAAAATAATTATGCAAATATCGACAAGAGAGAGCAAATCCGTAGTTACGCACATATCAATAATAAGATTCAATAACATTTCTTTTGTTAAATTTAGAACATCACATTTCGGAATACTGGTAAATAATATTTTTAAATATTTTTTTTCATATTTGTAAATCATGAGTCAACGATGCAAAAGTACAACCCAATGTAATGTAAGGACTGTTCTTTGTTATTAAGTTCATGTAATGTCTTTCTTATGCAATTATTGAATGAATATTTCAACTATAGATAGTCGGACAAGTTTACATTATGTTATCTTTTGGCTAACTCAAGCATTATAATTACTGTTTTATGTTTATTTTACATCTATTACTGTAAATAGATTTTTTGTATATGATGATTGATTGATCTAAATAAAAATAAACATAAAACAAAATAATTCCATAATTTTTGATGAGGGAATCCCCCAATTCCTGTACAAGCTTTCTGTTTTGGAGACCTTGCTGTATGAATGCTTTGTTTAAACGGGTCAAATCAACTGTGGAAAGCAGTTTACTCTTTGTTCATTCTCTCGTGAATTCTAACATACAACGCTATCTTACGTAGAATTTAAATAAAGCAATAGGATTTTAGCAAGAGAAATAAAAGAGGTAATAAACCGTTATAACAAATTAATTTTAGCACTTTTTCAGCAATTAATGAGGGAGGTTCTATTCTCCGAACTATAGCCCGGCGATCAAATTTTAAAAATAAAGGAGCGTGGACAGAAAACTGATGTGTTGAAATATTCTTTTATCAATAGAAGGGAATTGAATTCATTACCTGGAGAACTTCTCAATCCAATGACGGTGAATATCAAAAATTTTTAAAATAAGCTTAGAAGATTATGAAATTTAAATTTTTATATGTATGTATGTATAAGGCATAGTTTTAATCACTAGTTATCCTTAGAATAAGAAAATAGCTCCATGTAGTACAAGTAATAATAGCCGACTGTATCCGTGTTTGGTAGAGGTGCTGGTATATTGTTTATCTGTCATTATCTGACATCTGGCATCATTAAACTATTGCAACAGATTAAACCGAATAAAGCTCCGGGTCCTGAAGACATACCGGCTCGAGTGTTCAAGGAAGTTGCAGAGAGCGTAGCACCTTTTCTTAAAGTTATATTTGACAAGAGTATGAGCGAAGGAAAGGTCCCGAAAGATTGGAAAATTGCAAATGTCACGCCAATATTTAAAAGTTGCTCTAAGGACGATCCAGCTAATTATAGGCCTATATCTTTAACATCACTGAGCGGTAAAATTATGGAACATATAATAGCTAGCTCTTTAATGGGTTTTCTTGAAACGTCCAATTTCATAATTAGGAATCAACACGGTTTTCGTAAGACTCGTTCTTGTACTCGATGGTATTAGTTCCAACTTGGTTAAGGTGACCTTGGGCGTCCCTCAGGGCAGTGTAATTGGACTGTTGTTATTTTTAGTATACATCAACGACCTCAGCAATCACATTGAAAGCAATGTTAGGATATTCGCAGACGACACAGTCATTTACAGGGAAATAGTTTGTTCAGAGGATAGATTAACCCTTTCGAACGACTTAGATAAAATTATGAATTGGTGCGATGATTGGCAATTAGAGCTTAATGTAGAAAAGTGCTCGGTAGTTAACTTCTTCGAAAGTAAATCTATAATTAATGATTATTCTTATAGTCTCCGAGGGGTAAACCTAATGTCAGTAGAATCGGTAAAGTATCTTGGAGTTACTCTAACGAATAATCTATCATGGAGTGCCCACATCCGAAATATATGTGGAAAAGCACTTAAGAAACTCGGCTTCGTTAAAAGAATTGTCGGTAGGAGCGAAGAAAAGGTTCGCGAGCGATGTTACTTAGCGTTAGTTAGGCCTCACCTTGAGTATGCATGTAGTGTATGGGACCCCGCCGAGAAATGTCATATTCGGGATTTAGAAAAAGTACAACGGAAGGCGATACGATTTGTAAAGAATTGCTACGATAAAACAGCGAGTATCACTCAGATGTTACAGGACGCGGGATGGGAATCATTAGAAGATAGAAGAAAAATTCAAAGGATAAATTTATTAAATAAGTTCAGAGAAATTACGTTTTCAGATGATGTAACCGATATAATGCGACCGCCCTGTTATATGGGCTGTGCTGATACTGCCCGAAAGATTAGGGAAATATATGCTAAAACGAATCGTTTCAAAAATTCATTTTTTCCGCGAAGTATATGCAAAAGCAACCGTTTAGGAAAATGGAGTCAAGGTGCTTGCACCCCCTGCCACACGCCGAAAGGCAGCTTGCAGGGTTCTTACATAGACATAGACATCTGTCATTTTTGACATATTTTACTAATTCGGCCTATTGCTACTGTTTCCTTCCCTTCTTCCCATCCTTGGGTGAATGCCGGATAGATTGTATCCCCCTCAACCGTTGCGACCTGGTATTAATACCAACTTGCAACGTTTTAATAAATAAATAAATTAAAATTATTGCACGAATAACTTTTTATAAACCACAAATACTGTCAAAATCATTGATTTACGATTTTAATTAAAAGTTTCATAGATTTCATGGAGGTAATGGTTGCATACATTGTGGAGTGTAATTTTAGTTTATTCAAGTTAGTCTAGTTTTTGGCCTTTGTGTTCTAAGTGTAGCAGTATGGGTGTTAAATCGGAGTGATGCCTGCTTCCTAATAAATGTTAGGTGAAATAAAAATAGCAAAATCAATAGAGTTTTTATTTTGGAGAGGGTCTTGAACTTGATTGAAAATAATTGGTGAAAATTGGGCATTCTAACCATAATTTGTAGTTTTTCCTCTCTAAATCGCTTATTATTAGAATAAAACTAGTTGAATTTGGACTCGTTTTGAAGCTTTGTAGGAGATATATCCAATATTCAATAAAAGATTAGAGGTTTAACAGTTGATTATGAAAAAATCTGCAAAAATCTGGCATTTTGTGCCTATTTTAAGCCCAACGGCTTAAGATATTGTTGCATTTTTATCGTCTCCCAAATGATGAGCAGTTAGCTAATAACCGGTAACACAGTAAAGTTTTGTTTTGTGGAGTTATATTAATATAGCTATAGATATATAGATAGAATACTAATTCACAGGCTAAACTAAAAGCGTCATTGACTAGAAATTTTTACAATGTATTGGCCATACTGTATAACCAACAGAAAGATTGCGATTTTGAACCTCAGTGTCATGGTTTCAATTTCAGAGGGCCTTAAAGTACCGATTTTTTCCATTTAAATGCTTTGCTTTGAATTTACAGAATTAAAAAAAATACTTCCCGGATAGGTAGAGAATCAAAACTCTAGGAGCTTATATATATGGTCATGATCAATCGAAAACCTAAATGACAACCAGAAAAAATATCCTAGGTTCAATGCTAGGACGATGCAAATAACTGCCCTTTAAAATACATTGGGGTAGTTTTTCATTATTTTTTAAATGCACTTATTGAAATGATAGGAAGTTCTTGCTTAGATAGAAGATGTATATTAAGACTCGGTTTAAGAAAATAATTTAGATAAGACCGTACTGCTCCTGGGTTCGATGCCAGAGCATAATAACATTTCTCACATAAGAAATATAAAGGAAAAGTAGGACATCGTTTGAGGCAGTTGCAGCTAATATTTTTGCTTGAATTTCCACACATATTATGATTAGGGTCTTTATAGTTAGAGATTGTGATCTTCTATTGTGCTGCATAGTAAGTTCACCAGGAAGACCCGGGTTCGATGCCAGACGATTAATTTGCTTCAAAATTTAAGAATATTTTTAATCTTTTTTTTCTTTTAAGGACCGTCCAATATGATGCCGACATGAAATTAGTGTTGTTGATCTGCTTCCAGTATGCAAGCTACATTTTACTCATATCATCAGTATTTTCACTTTAATAGGTTTTATTGTCTAACCATGGTTAGCATAAATATTTCAATTCAATTCGCTAACTCACCTTTCAATTTCTGCTGAACAGCTTGAGGATCTCGACCTTGGCGCAGTGGACGTTCTTCTAGTACACCTCAAACTCTATCATCCTCCAAAGGCACGGGGCCCAAATCTGCGTTGGCAATCCATCATCCTGGCAAATCTGCAACGATTTCGAAAGTTTGAACGTTGTATTCATTTAAAAATCAACGGAAAAAGATATTTCGTTAAAAAAGGTGTCTTTATTTAATCATTTATGAAATATGATAAATCATATCAGTTGATTAATCATTGAAAGAGGTCTTAAAAATTCAGAGAATATTGGAGTCATGTGACTAATAAGATAACTTTTTTTTAAACGATTAATTAATGGTTAATACTTGGCCACCATCTTATGAAGCGGTAGTTATGAATGAAATAAATTGAATATCACAATAATAAACTTCCCTAATAAAACAATGGATCTTGATAGGATAACTTAATTCATTGATGATTTCTATTTAATAAATTAATAATATTAAATTTTCATAATATTTATGTACACAAGTTTTAATTTAATTAATATGTTTAATGGTAATAATTTAAACTAATGCAATTTGGTTACATGTAGAACCTAAGTAAACAACTTCTTTCCTCATCAACGATTATTGGAAGCCATATATCATATGAGATATAATTGCAAATAATGTCAGGAAAATATGCATAGAGTCACTGATATGATTAAGAACAATATCATTTCTATGTGGGTCGGCCATTTAAAATTTCTTTTCAATATTTCTATTTATTGTATTTAAAACAATTTAATTATCCATTAATAAATTTATAATATAAATAATAATAATATATTAGATAATTTTTATAAATATAATATAAAGAATATTATATTCAATAATAATTTTAAAAAATAAATATTTTTTAAAATAATAATATATTATATAAATGATATAAATATAATATAGAGAATATTATGTTCAATAATAATGTATTAAAATTATAATATACATAATATTATATTGAGCCATGACTGCGAACAATTCTAGTTTCACACAAAGGAGGTATAGATTTTCTCACAAACTATGTGAAACTAAAATTTTACCATTTAAATTTAAGTTTTTTTCGAGAAAACGGTAAATTCTCTATATCAATGCTATGTAAACAACTACATGACAACCAGGTCAACATCAACAATGACTATGAACGAACTGACTAATTTACTCAAGTAAGTTAAGAGTGTTTTAAAAAACATGCTCGCATATCAAAACTAAAAATATTACGTCTGGCTTTATTATCCTACGATAGTAATCATTCATTAAATACCTGACAAGCCGTTGCATTTTTATTGCCGAGCTCTTCAAATGAAATGCAGCTTACCTTTGCCACACTTAGAATCACGAGAGAAGTAGATCAACTGTAGATTCAACCACTTTAAGCTGCTTATATAATTCAGGAGATATGAATCAAAACTGAAAACAATACGGATCTTACAATCAGTTCAAACCATTCCGTTGTCATTTTTCTTAAGCAGCACTTTTCCCTTACCTTAATCATGCTTAATGAATCGTTCATTTCCCTTCAGGGTAGAAGTGATATTTCTTCGCAAGCTACGAAAACGAGTGCATAACAAATAAGTAATCCTACATCCGCCTATCTCGATGGTAGACATAAACAATACACGAAGTAATACCACAAAGATACCGCTGGCAACTAACTTAAATAAAACACAATTGATAAACTTGCCAGAATTTACTCACAATTCGACTCGGAATACGAGAAATACCACAAAAAATCTAATTTTTGGCCACTACGAAGTTTTAAGCGAATAAAAACAACTACTGGGTATTAAATTCTCCATTGCAAAGCTTCAATGACATAGGTTGGGCACAAGTCTTTCGTAGTTACAGCAATTGCAACGTCAAGGAGCTGATCAAACCAGTAAATCACACAACAGCATACATCGCACGACAAAATTGCACGATTTAATAAATCACTGTACCAATTAACCATCACACAATGATCAAAATTAATTCCTGCACATTTTAAATCACACAACTTACTGCTTGCGTAGATGTCCATTAGTGTTTATCATTCTTTCCTTATCTTTTGTTAAAAGTTGGGTTAAATTTATACCCGACTGGAACTAGACAATAGAAAATATGTCACCGTACATATATTACTACAAACAGAGATGGAAAATGGACTTGTTTAATACGCGTTAAGTATAAAACAAATGCAGAACACATCGACGAGGATTATCGTCCCGATTACACGTATTTATCTCCACTCCCATGACGTGAACTAGATTCTCTGAAAAGTGAACACAAAACACAACGGACATTTTGTATAATCGACGAACGAAATCACTCGCATACGGCCCAAATTCCCATTTCATGCTTGCTTTACATCGCAACGACCACCACCAAGGCCTTTAAAGACCATAAACATACCTCCAAGTCGTATAGGAAGTTCAGAGTCTTGTAAACTGGGTCCCCGGAGGCGGATCGCTGCGAAAAAATATCGCTCAGAGTTAACGTTTCTTTCAAACAGAGCCTACAGAAATGATCGAGGGTCATTTCGCCCATTATTCCCACGATGGACTCAGTTTCAAAGGCGAATCTTCCTCGAAGACTGCAGCAGAAATGAATTTCTAAGATTACGGACCTTCCTTAATACTTCGCCTCGATATCCAAGATGGCGCGATTCCCAGTTCTCCGACAATGATGATGCAAGAATAAGAGGTTAGGCTTCTCGCCACCAGAGCGTCGCTGGCCCAATGGCCTGATTCTTTTATTTAAGAACTTCTTTCTGGTTTCTGCATTCCAAATTACTGCTCTTGGTAGGTTGAAGAAGAAGGATACGAGAAACGTTGTATTAAAATAAGTAACCAAGGTATCCTCTTTGATTCAAACATGGTGGAATTAGAACAACATAATCAATATGATTGTCTAGTTATGATTAAGTGGGCGAGTAGATTAGAAGCTATCCAAGCCGCTGTGTGATAATTCAACTCCTAGCGCATAAATTCGAACTTCTTTTATGTAGTTGAAAAATACTCGTGCCGAAGTATTTCATTATAAGCTTATCGGTTTACTTATAATGGATTACTAAAAAAAATCCACCTTTTTGAGCCAACTGGTATAAGGTTCAATTCCACACTCATCAATGTTTTACCAAGAGAAATTCATTCAGTTAAATTTCACTGGCTTTATCTCTTTCCCTAAATTCAATCTTATCTAATAAGCACAGCTGTGTATATATTTATTTATCCGATGTCGATAACTCTCGTAGGAAATGCACGGGAGAAATTTTCGAATGTTAATTTCATGCACTTCCCGACGTACATAGATTACGAGTAAAATGTAGCATGCATACTGCAAGCAGATCGACAACACTTATTTCATATCGGCATCATATCGGGACGGTCCTCAAAAGAAAATAAGTATTGAAAATATTCTTAAAACTCGCTGCAATTTAATCGTCAGGCATCATACACGGGTCTTCCTGGTAAACTTACTATGCAGCACAATAGTAGATAACCATCTCTAACTATGTTTAGAAATTCAAGCAGAAATATTGGCTGCAACTGCCTCAAACGGCATCCTACTTTTCACATATATTCCTTATGTGAGAAATTGTAATGTGCTCTGGTATCGAACACAAGAACAGCATGGTCTCATCTAAATTTTTTTCTTAAACCGAGTCTTAATATACATCTTCTATCTAAGCAAGAACTACCTATCCTATCGATAAATGCATCAAAAAAATAATGAAACGTTACCCCAATCTATTATATATGGAGGATATATTTACCACCCGGCGTCGAACCCGGGTCTTTCTATTATTACTTTCCATGCAGCACAACAGAAAATCACCATCTGTAACTACGTATGCAAATTCAAGCAGAATTATCGGTTGCAACTGCCTCAAAAAACGTCTTACTTTCCCCTTATATTCCTTATGAGAGAATAGTTATTGTGCTCTGGCTTTGAACCAAGGAATAGTACGGTCTTATAATTTTTTCTCTTAAACTAATTCTTACCATACATCTTCGAACCCATGACACTGAGGTTCAAAATCGCAATTTTTATGGCGGTCAAACGTGATGGCCAATACGTCGTAAAAATTTCATATCAATGACGCTTGTGGTTTAGCCTGTGAATAAGTATCCTATCTATCTATCTATACGAATGAATCCGGAGAAGCATCTATTATATATAGATGCTTCTCCGGATTCATTCATACATTCATATAGATAGATAGATGAATAGATAGATAGATAGGATACTAATTCACAGGCTAAACCACAAGCGTCATAGACTTGAAAATTTTAGGACGTTATGGCCATGACGTGTAACCTCCAGGAAAAAGCCGACATTTAACCTTGGTGTCATTGGTTCGATTCCAAAAGGCACCAAAGTTCCGATTTTCTCCATAAGGATACATGGAGGCGATTTTCAAAATTTTTTAAATAATACTTCAAGGATAGGTAGAGAATCAAAATTTAAGGAGCTTACAGATATGTTTGAGAACTATTGAAAAAAATAATGATTACTTATAAGAATGTCCTGGGTTCGATGCTAGGACGATGCAAAAATCCTGCGTTTAAAATGCAAGGGGATAGTTTTTCATTAACTTTTTTGATGCACTTATCGGAATGTAAGGAACTTTTCGCTCAGCTAGAAGATACATATTAAGAATTGGTTTAAGAAAAAAAATTTCATAAGTCCGTACTATTCCTGGGTTCGATGCCAGAGCACATTTACATATCTCTCATAAGGAATATAAGGGAAAAGTAAGTCGTCGTTTGAGGGAGTTGCAGCCAATATTTTTGCTTGAATTTTCACACATAGTTAGAGATAGCGATCTTCTATTATGTTACATAGGAAGTATTACCAGAAAGATCCGGGTTCGATGCCGGGCAGCAAATATGTCTCCCGTTCAAAATACATTGGGTTAGTATTTCATTATTTTTTTGATGCACTTATCGAAATGATAGGAAGTTCGTACTTGGCTGGAAGATGTATGAAAGTATTGGATTAAAAAAAAATTCATAAGCCCATACAATTCCTGGGTTCGATGCCAGAGCACATTAGCATTTCTCTTATAAGGAATAAAAGGGAAAAGTAGGACGTCGTTTGGGGCAGTTGTAGTTAATACTTCTACTTGAATTTTCACACATAGTTACAGATGGTGATCTTCTAGGATGCTGCATATTAAGTATGACCAGGAAGACCTGGGTTCGATGCCAGACGAATAAATTGCAGCGGATATAAAGAATAATTTCCATCCATTTTTTTCTTTTTTCTTCTTCTCTTGCATTCTCACTTCTCAATGCATTTCTTACGGAGAAAGCGGAAACATAATTTAGGTACTTCCCGGCATGCTATCAACTTCAAACTTTGCATGATACAAGAGCAACTCTTTACAAATCAAACTGTGCATTTACAGCTTACAATAAGTCCTGGGTTCGACACCAGGTGTCTCTGCAATCAGAAGTTGATCCGATTTTTAGGAATTAATTTGAAACCTTTGCCAATAATATAGAAACTTGAAATTCGGCATATAGATAGAGATCATATATACATTTCATGAAAATATTTTAGATTTTATAGATAGTCCTTGGTTCGAATTCAGAGAGCCATTTACATTCGTGAAAAGTAGGACGTCGTTTCAGGCTGTTGCAGCCAATATTTTTGCTTGAATTTTCACACATAGTTAGACATGGAGATCTTCTATTGTAGTGCATAGTAAGTTCACCAGGAAGGCCCGGGTTCAATGCCATGGTTGAAATTGCAGCGAATTTTAAGAATATTTCAATCGTTTTTTTTTCTTTTGAGAACCGTCCCTATATGATGCCGATATAAAATTAGTGTTTTTGATCTGCTTGCAGTATGCAAGCAACATTTTACTCGTATATCTATTAAATATAGATGCTTCTCCGGATTCATTCAAGGATATAGATAGATAGATAGATAGATAGGATACTAATTCACAGCCTAAACTATAAGCGTCATCGACTTGAAATTTTTACGACGTATTGGCCATAAAGTATAACCGCCAGAAAAAAGCCGACTTCGAACCTCAGTGTCATGGGTTCGATTCCAGAAGGCCCCAAAGTCGCGATTTTCCCCATAAGAATACATGGCGGGGATTTTCGAAAAATGTTTTGAGGCACTTTCCGGAAAAGGAGATTGTTGAAATTCGAGGGATCGCTAGAAGCCGTGAATATCCATCGAAAATCCATGGTTCGATGCTAGGTCGGGGCAAAAATCGGCCGTTTAAAATGCATTGTGGCGAATTTGAAGATTTTTTTTGGATCCTTTCCCGATAACATGGATACTTGAAACTCGGCACGTGGATATATATGTTGAATATATTTCATAATTTAATTTTATATGTTCGCTGATGGTCCTTGGTTCGATCCCAGAGGGCCATTTGCACTTCTCAATGTATTTCTTACGGAGATAATGGAAACAAAATTTAGGTACTTCCCGGCATGTTATCGACTTCAAACGTTGCATATAAAAAGATCAAGTCTATGCAAATCAAACAGTGCATTCACAGCTATCAATGTGTACTGGGTTCGACACCAGGTGTCACTGCAATCAGAAGTTGATCCGATTTTTAGGAATTATTTTGAAAACTTTCCCAATAATATATAAACTTTAAATTCGGCATATAGATAGAGATCATAGATTAATTTCATGAAGATATTTTAGATTTCCTAGATAGTCCTTGGTTTGAATCCAGAGAGCCATTTACATTCGTGAGAAGTAGAACGTAGTTTGAGGCAGTTGTAACCAATATTTTTGGTTGAATTTTCACACACAGTCAGAAATGGTGATCTCCTATAGTGCTGCATAGTAAGATCATCAGTATGACCCCGGTTAGATGCCAGACGATGAAATTGCAGCGAATTATAAGAATTTTTTCAATCCTTTTTTTTTTCTTTTGATGACCGTCCCGATTGTTGCCGATATAAAATTAGTATTGCCGATCTGCTTGCAGTATGCAAGCTACATTTTACTCGTATATATATAGGTATATCCGGAGAAACGTCTATATATAATAGATACACTGGGGATCAAAAGTCTAACCATGTTCCACAAGTGCCACTGCGTTGAAATTTTTACGACGTTATACCATGACGTGTAACCTCCAGGAAAAAGCCGACATTGAACCCCGGTGTTATGGGTTCGATTCCAGAAGGCCCCAAAGTCGCGATTTTGTCCATAAGAATACATGGCGGGGATTTTCGAAAATTTTTTTGAGGCACTTCCCGGAAAAGGAGAGATTTGAAATTCAAGGGCTCGGTAGATGCCATACATATCTAAAGGAATCCATAAAGACATCTACGAATATTATCCTTGGTTCGATGCTAGGTCGGGGCAAAAATCGGCCGTTTAAAATGCATTCTGGCGATTTTTAAGATTTTTTTGGACTCTTTTCCGATGGCATAGAAACTTGAAATTTGGTATGAGGTACGATACCATAAACATATATCATAATCAAATTTTACTTATTCGCTGATGGCCCTTGGTTCGATCCCAGAGGGACATTTAAATTCCTCAATGCATTTCTTACGGAGATAACGGAAACAAATTTTAGGTACTTCCCGGCATGCTATCGACTTCAAACTTTGCATGATAGAAGAACAAGTCTTAACAAATCAAACTATGCATTCACAGCTATCAATGTGTCCTGGGTTTTACACCAGGTGTCAATGCAATCAGAAGTTGATCCGATTTTTAGGAATTATTTTGAAACCTTTGCCAATAATATAGAAACTTGAAATTTGGCATATAGATTGAGATCATAAATAACTTTCAGAAACATTTTTTTGATTTCCAAGGTCGTCCTTGGTTCGAATCCAGAGAGCCATTTAAATTCGTGAAAATTAGAATGTCTTTTGAGGCAGTTGTAGCCCATATTTCTGCTTGAATTTTCACACATAGTTAGAGATGGTGATGTTCAATTGTGCTGTATAGTAAGTTCACAGTAAAGACCCAGGTTCGATGCCAGACGATGGAATTTCAGCGAATTTTAAGAAAAATTTCAATCCATTTTTTTCTTTTGTTGGCCGTCCCGATATGATGCCGACACGAAAATAGTGTTGTCGATCTGCTTGCAGTATGCAAGCTACATTTTACTCGTATAATAGATAGACGCTTCTCCGGATATACCTATAAGTTATATATAGGGGATCAAAAGTCTAACCATGTTCCACAAGTGCCAACGACTTGAAATTTTTACGACGTTATTGCCATGACGTGTAACCTCCAGGAAAAAGCCGACATTGAACCTCGCTGTCATGGGTTCGATTCCAGAATGCCCCAAAGTCCCGATTTTCTCCATATGGATACATGGCGGGGATTTTCGATAAAGTTTTTGGTGCGCTTCCCGGATAAGTAGAGGGTTTAAATTCAAGGGATCGCTAGAAGCCGTGCAACTCCAACGTTAATCAGAAAGATATCGCCGAATATGGTCCATGGTTCGATGCTAGGTCGGGGAAAATACCGGCCGTTTAAAATGCATTGCGGCGATTTTGAATATTTTTTTTGGATCCTTTCCCGATAACATGAATACTTGAAACTCGGCACGTGGATAGATATCATAAATAAATTTCATAATCAAATTTTACATGTTCGTTGATGGTCCTTGGTTCGATCCCAGAGGACCATTTCCACTTCTCAATGCATTTCTTGTGGAGATAACGGAAACAAAATTTAGGTACTTTCCGGCATGATATCGACTTCAAACTTTGCAAGATACAAGATCAAGTACATACAAATCGAACTGTGCATTTACAGCTATCAATGTGTCCTGGGTTCGACACCAGGCGTCTCTACAATCAGTAACTGATCCGATTTTTAAGAATTATTTTGAACCCTTTCACAATAATATAGAAACTTGAAATTTTGCATATAGATAGAGATTATAGATTTATTTAAAAAAAAGGTTTCAGATTTCCAAATCGTCCTTGGTTTGAATCCAGAGAGCTATTTAAATTCGTGAAAAGTAGAACGTCGTTTCAGGCAGTTACAGTCAATATTTCTCCTTGAAATTTAACACATAGAGATGTTGATCTTCTGTTATGCTGCATAGTAAGTTCACCAGGAAGACCCGGGTTCAATGCCAGACGATTAAATTGAAGCGATTTCTAAGAATACTTTCAATTCTTTTATTTTCTTTTGAGGACCGTCCCGATATAATGCCGATATGTAATTAGTGTTGTCGATCTACTTGCAGTATGCAAGCAACATTTTACTCGTACCTATATATATATACACTCATTCATAGGGGATCAAAAGTCTAACCATGTTCCACAAGCGCCACTGACTTGAAATTTTTACGACGTACAGGCCATAACGTGTAACCTCCAGAAAAAATCCGACTTTGAACTTCGGTGTCATGGGTTCGATTCCAGAAGGCCCCAAAGTCACGATTTTCTCCGTAAGAATACATGGCGGTAATTTTCGAAAATTTTTTTGAGGCACTTCCCGGAAAAGGAGAGAGTTGAAACTCGAGGGATCGCTAGAGGCTATGCATATCCAACAAAAATCATAAAGACATCTTCGAATATTGCCCATGGTTCGATGCTAGGTCGGGGCAAAAATCGGCCGTTTAAAATGCATTGTGGCGATTTTAAGATTTTTTTTGGACCCCTTCCCCAAATCATGGAAACTTAAAATTCACCATGGCGTTAGATATCACAAATATGTATCTTAATCAAATTTTACCTATTCGCTGATGGTCCTTGGTTCGATCCCAGAGGTACATTTACATTCCTCAATGCATTTCTTATGGAGATAACGGAAACAAATTTTAGGTACTTCCCGGCATGATATCGACTTTAAACTTTGCATAAAATAGGATCAAGTTCTTACAAATCAATCTGCGCATTCACAGCTATCAATGTGTCCTGGGTTCGAAACCAGGCGTCTCTACAATCAGTAACTGATCGTATTTTCAATAATTATTTTGAACCCTTTCCCAACAATATAGAAACTTGAAATTCGGCATGTAGATAGAAATCATTGATGCATTTCAAAATAATGTATTAGATTTTCAAGATCGTCCTTGGTTCGAATCCAGAGAGCCATTAACATTCCTGAAAAGTAGAACGTCTTTTGAGGCAGTTGTAGCCAATATTTCTGCTTGAATTTTCACACATAGTTAGAGATGGAGATCTTCTTTTGTGCTGCATAGTAATATCACCTGTAAGACCCGGGTTTGATGCCAGACGATGAAATTGCAGCGAATTTTAAGAATATTTTCAATCTTTTTTTTTTCTTTTGAGGAACATCCCGATATGATGCCGACATGAAAATAGTGTTGTCGATCTGCTTGCAGTATGGAAGCAACATTTTACTCTTATATATAATAGATATGTAGGGGATCAAAATTCTAACCACGTTCTTCAAGTGCCAACGACTTGAAATTTTTACGACGTATTCGCCATAACGTGTTACCTCCAGGAAAAAGCCGACTTTGAACCTCGGTGTCATGGGTACGATTCCAGAAGGCCCCAAAGTTGCGATTTTCTCCGTAAGAATACATGGCGGGGATTTTCAAAATTTTTTTTATGGCACTTTCCGGAAAAGGAGAGAGTTGAAACTCGAGGAATCGCTAGAAGCGTTGCATATCCATCGATAATTAGAAAGACATCTTCGAATATTGTCCATGGTTCGATGCTAGGTCGGGGCATAAATCGGCCGTTTAAAATGCATTGTGGCGATTTTTAAGATTTTTTTTTGACTTCTTCTCGATAATATGGAATCTTGAAATTCGGCATGATGTTAGATATCGTAAATATATTTCATAATCAAATTTCTTCCATTCGCTGATGGTCCTTGGTTTGATCCCAGAGGGCCATTTGCACTTCTCAATTCATTTCTTACAGAGATAACGGAAACAATATTTACGTACTTTCCGACATGCTATCGACTTCAAACTTTACATGATACAAGACCAAGTTCTTACAAATCAAACTGTGCATTGACAGCGTAGATAATGTTCTGGGTTCGACACTAGGTGTCTCTGCAATCAGAAGTTGATCCGATTTTTAGGAATTTTTTTGAAACCTTTCCCAATAATATAGAAACTTGAAATTTGGCATATAGATTGATTTGATTAATAACTTTCAGATACTTTTTTTAAATTTTAGTGATCGTCCTTGGTTCGAGTCCCGAGAGCCATTTAAGTTCGTGAACATTAGAGTGGCTTTTTAGGCAGTTGTAGCCAATATTTCTGCTTGAATTTTCAAAAATAGTGAGGGATCGTGATCTTCTATTGTGTTTCATAGTAGGTTTATCAGTAAGACCCGGGTTCGATGCCAGACGATGAAATTTCAGCGAATTTAAAAGAAAGTTAAATCTTTTTTTTTTCTTATGAGGACCGTCCCGATGTGATGCCGATATGAAAATAGTATTGCCAATCTGCTTGCAGTATGCAAGCTACATTTTACTCGTATATATATATATATATATATATATATATATATATAGATACATGAATGAATCCGGAGAAGAATCTATATATAATAGATACATGAATGAATACGGAGAAGCATCTATATGTAATAGATACGAGTAAAATGTAGCTTGCATACTGCAAGCAGATCGATAACACTAATTTCATGTCGGCATCCTATCGGGACGGTCCTCAAAAGAAAAAAAAAGATTGAAAATATTCTTAAAATTTTCTGAAATCATATCGTCTGGCATCGAACTCGGGTCTTTGAGGTCATACTTACTATGCAGCACTATAGAAGATCACCATCTCTAACTATGTGCGAAAATTCAAGCAGAAATATTGGCTAAAACTGCCTCAAACGACGTTCTACTTTTCACGAATGTAAATGGCTCTCTGGATTCGAACAAAGGACGATCTTGGAAGTCTAAAAAATTTACTTTAAATGTATCTATGATATCTATATATATGCCAAATTTCAAGTTTTTATACTATTGGGAAGGGGTTCAAAATAATTTTGAAAAACGGATAAGTGACTGATTGTAGAGACGCCTGGTGTCGAACCCAGGACATATTGGGAGCTTAAGATTGCTTAATATGACTAGTTTGGACTTGATCTTATTCCAGACAAAGTTTAAAGTCGATATCATGCCGGAAAGTACCTAAAATTTGTTTCCGTTATCTCCGTAAGAAATGCATTGAGGAATGTAAATGGCCCTCTGGGATCGAACCATGGACCATCAGCTAAAATAAAAAAATTCATTATAAAACATATTTGTAATATCTAACCCCATGTCAAATTTCAAATTTCCATGCCATCCGAAAGCAGTCCAAAAAAATCTTAAAAATCGCCACAATGCATTTTAAACGGCTGATTTTTTCCCCGACCTAGCAACGAACCAAGGATAATATTCGTAGATGTCTTTAAAGTTTCCTTTAGATATGCTCGGCATCTAGCGATCCTTCGAATTTTAACTCACTACTTTTCCGGGAAGTGCCACAAACAATGTTTGAAAATCCCCACCATGTATTCTTACGGAGAAAACGCGACTTTGGGGCTTTCAGGAATCGAACCCATGACACTAAGGTTCAATGTTGTCTTTTTTCTGGAGGATACACGTTATGGCCAATACGTCGTAAAAATTTCAGGACAGTGGCACTTGTGGAACATGGTTAGAATTTTTATCCCCTATATAAAACTGTACAGATGAAAAGCTTTATTTAATAGCAGGTTACAGGTGGCGACTTTGCGGTGCGCCGTCTGGCTCAAGACTGGTTGCCTCGTGGCCAGGTAAAAAACAGGAAAAATGAAAACAAAAGAAATGAGGTCCACTCTAGGTGAACTCCCGGCGGGCAGCCTTGCCCGGCATCACGCGGGAAGACAAGATTAGCCTTAACATCCGGTCCGCCTCGTCCGGAGGACGAAATATGTCTGAGGCTTCGGATATCAGGCAGCTGCATTCGGCATCGGCAATGGGCTGAGTCGCACTATTGGCCTCTGTAGCTCCGTATTCGTCATCTTGACGGTAACGACTCGAACGTGCCCGTCAGGTCCAGGGCGCACTTTGGTGATGCGGCCCAAAGCCACTTAGAAGGCGGGTAGCGCTCGTTACGGACGATCACCAGCTGTCTTACTTCAAAATTTTTCCTTGGATCACGCCACCGACTCCGCTGTTGAAGGTGGTGCAGATATTCTTGGGACCATCTTCTCCAGAAGTTCAGCCACATCCGCTGCACAAGCTGCCACCTAGATAACTTATTATCATTAGGACACTCGGGTTCTGGAATTTTAAATAGATTTTCCCCGATTAAAAAGTGCGCAGGAGTCAGGGCATTCAGGTCATCAGGGTCACAGGTAAGAGGGCATAGAGGTCGAGAATTGAGGCAGGCCTCAATCTGAATAAGAAGAGTAGTGAATTCCTCAAAGGTCAGAGTGTGTTCACCAACTACTCTGCGCAGATGATGCTTGGTCGACTTTACACCAGCCTCCCAGAGGCCTCCGAAATGAGGTGAACCAGGTTGTATAAAGGACCAATGGGTTCCATCGTTTGCCAGAGATGATGCAACTTCCGCGTAGAATGCAGAAGCAGCACCAAACATCTTGCGTAGCTCCTTGAAAGCCCCATGGAAGGTCGTCGCGTTATCGCTGTACAGGGTATTGCACACTCCTCGACGACCAACGAAGCGCCGGTAAGCTGCCAGGAACGATTGAGTGGTGAGATCGCTGACAGCTTCAAGATGTACTGCTCGTGTGACAAAGCATACGAACAATACCACATAGCCCTTGTACGAGCGATGTCCTCTGCCTTTAGTGGTACATAAATAAAACGGCCCGGCATAGTCGAGACCAGCTACACTGAAAGGGCGCGCTGGTGTTGTTCTCGATGCAGGAAGATCACCCATCAGTTGAGCTCCAAAGCGCGGTTTTGCTCGATGACATCTTACACACTGCCTAGTTAATTTTTTGACTAGTGACACATCGCCCAATATCCAAACCTTGTTCCGTAGAACGTTGAGTGTAAGGGTAGGTCCACCATGGAGTGAGGAAAAGTCAGCAGATTCAATCATAAGTTGGCTCAGGTGGGATTTTATGGGCAAGATTGGCGGGTGCTTGGCAGAAAATGAAAGGAAGGAGTGTTTCAGGCGTCCTCCTACACGCAAAATACCTTCTTCGTCAAGGAAGGGATTCAGACGTTGCAACGGGTTACAACGGGACAACGGTTCGCCTGAACCTAATAATTTTAATTCTGCTCCGAAGGCCCATGACTGCGTCAACTGGATGGCCTTGCAGCGTGCGGCAGCGAGTTCCTATGTACTGAGGAAAGTAGTCGCCTAAGGCTGTAGACGCCTGCATCGGGATAAAACCCTTAGGCAGTATGCCAGCACTCTGATTAGCCTAGACAGAGTGGAAAACCTTTGGAGAAAAATATTTTCCTCTTCCATCCTCTGCAGAGTGAGTACTTGGGGAGTGGGCCAGGCATCTGGTTGTTGTGGCCAGTTTTCCAACAAGGATGATAGCCACTCCGGTTCTCTCCACCATAACGATGATCTATGAAGAGAAACTGGATCCAGGCCCCTGCTTGGGAGGTCCGCTGGATTTTGAGGAGACGGTACATGACGCCAAACAGCAGAGGGCAGCTCTGTCTATATATATGAGACCCTATTGGCTACGAAGGTTTTCCATGAGCAGGGATGTTTTCGTAGCCAAGCGAGAGTCACCTGAATATCCGACCAGGCGAAAACTGGTATCGATGATAGCGTGTCAATTCGACGCAGGTAGTTGATTAAGCGGACGAGGAGAGCAGCTCCACATAGTTCTAACCTGGGAATGGAGATTGTTTTAACCGGGGCCATTTGGACTTGGCTGCAAGTGGTGACACCCGGCATTGGTTCACGTCATTAAGGACACGGATATAAACTACCGCCGCGTAGGCTCTCTCTGACGCATCAGCGAATCCATGCAGTTCACATCGTGACGATGGTGTAACTCCCAGCCAGCGATCAATTTTAAGCTCCGATAGTTCAGACAATGCATTGCAGTAGGTCGTACATCGTTCCACAATATCTGTAGGTAGAGGCGTATCCCAATTGGTCATTAAGATCCACACATCTTGCATAAGGATTTCTGCCACAATGGAGACAGGGGCTACCCAGCCTAGTGGATCGAAGAGACGTGCTATGTTGGAGAGTACCGTCCTTTTCATAAGGACCATTTTGGTAGCGTCTTGGACCTGAAAGTTGAATCTAAAAAGATCAGCTGCTTGGTTCCACATAAGCCCGAGAGTTTTGACGGACTCTTTGGAGTCGATGGGTTTCGCCTGCTTGATATCTCGATTCTGAGAGGATGACTCACAAAGCAGAGCAGGATGATTAACGGCCCATTTATTTAGTTGAAATCCGGCACAGGCAAGCAATTTCAATAGTTGGCTTTTGATCCTCAAAGCTGAGAAGAGTTCATCGGCCCCGGAGAAGATGTCGTCTACATAGATATCCTTGTGGAGGCAGGCAGCTCCAAGAGGGAAGTGATGCCCCTCATCTTCAATGAGTTGCCGAAGGGACTGCATTGCTAAGAACGGTGCGCAGGAGGTACCGTAAGTCACAGTGCTGAGTCGATAATCGACTTCTGGCGTATCTGGATGCGGCCTCCAGACTATTCTTTGAAGATCCTGATCAGCCGGATGCACTAAAATTTGCCGAAAAATCTTCACAATCTCGGCGGTGAATACAAAACGGTGACCTCGCTACTTGGTGAGTACTAGCGCAAGGTCATTTTGTAAAGGAGGACCAGGGAGAAGGAAGGCATTCAAAGAGTGCTGCTGAGAGGTACGTCGTGATGCGTCGAATAGAGCTCGGTGTTTCAATAATGAAGGATAGATGACAGCATGGTGAGGTAAGTACCACGCCCGCTTGACTTGAGAGTCGACACTAGGGACCCTTTCCATGTGTCCAAGTTCTTCGTATATCCTCAAGAAGTCACGATAGAGAGGTGCAAGCTCCACCTCCCGTAAAAATCTTCGCTCAGTTGATGCAAGAGACCTATGCGCCATCCGACGTGTCTCCTCCACAGAATCAGGAAGCTCCGATGAAATCGGAAGGCGAACGATGTACCTTCTGTCCGGTCCACGAGAGTGAGTATCTTTAAAGTGCAGCAGACATTGTTCCTCTTCTGGGCGCAATGTCTTGGTGGAAGGAGGAATTTCCTCTATTTCCCAGGAGCGTCGAAGAGAAATTTCAAGACTCTGGAAAGCGGAACAATGCAACGAAACCAGGGATTTACTCGAGGAAGACTCCGCCCGCCGTGACCCACTCGATTCACATGGGCCCGTTATGACCCATCCAAGAGTAGTGTTCTGGGCGATGATTTTGCGTTGAGGGAATCGTTACAGACCTTGACGAAGAACTTGACCATAAACGTCAGCACCCAGGATGAGGTCGATTGTCTGCGGCTGATGAAATATCGGTCTGCCAACTGCAGACCGGAAAAAGAAGACAGGTCTATCTCGACTATCTCCTTCGCAGGAAGTTGATTTGTCAGACGAGGCAGCACCAAGGCCTCACATTCGAGACCGAACGACTGGTCGTAGGTAGAAGAGAGAGTAAGTTGAACTAAGTTCAGTGCAGTGCCAGCCTCTGCAGCCCCAAGTCCTGACAGAGGAATGTACGTTCGCTGGCGAGGTAGATGCAGAAGTTGCGCCAAGGACTCCGTGATGAAAGATGCTTCGGAGCCATTGTCCAACAGGGCTCGAGCTTGAATTTGGACTCCATGTGGTCCCAAGACCACAACCCGTGCTGTAGCGAGAAGGACGGTGTAATGTGGAGCAGCCATAGCGGTCAGTGAAGTGACTGCCGAGCCCGAGGTGGCAGCGAACGCGTTTGATTGATGATTGTCATCCGAATCAGTAGCAGAGTGAAGGGCGTCGTTGTTTACTAATTCCGTATGCAGGAGCGTGTTATGCCGCCCACGACACCGTAAGCATCGCTTTTCCGACTTGCCCTGAGGCGATGATGACCCAAGCAGTTAAAGCAAACTCCCAGTCGACGAACTTTATCTCTTCTCTCTGAGGGCGTCTTTTCCGTAAAGCGAGGGCAGGTGGCTAAATAGCGACTCAATGGGCAGAGTCCACACTTGCGAGCGGTTTTGGGAGATCCTGCATTCCTTTGCGCGTGAAATGACTTCACCTCCGACAAAAAAGATTCAGAAGAAAAGGCGCTCCCTCTACCGGAACTTGGAATAGAAGTTATCATATCTAACACCCGTATGTGACTTTCCAGGAATCTCATTAGCTCCTTAAAACTGGGAAAAGGGTTAGGATCCAACTGATTCTCTGAGGTCGGATCGGTCACTACATCCTTGGAACTTAGGTGCGCCTCCCAGGACTTTCGTGACTCCTTGTCCAAACGTTGAGCTGTGATGAAGACAAGCCAGTCATCCCATGTTGCTACTGGTCGGCCGAGATTCTCGAGTGCGCCAACCACTTGATGTGTTTTGTCGACTAAAGTCCGCAGTTCCAACGCTGATTCCCTCATAATTTTCGGAAGATTCATCAGGATGGAAAGATGAGTATGCAAACAGAGTCGCAGATTGCAGTATCTAGCCTTCAGGGCCTCCCAGGTTGTCTTGCAGTTAGCATCCGTTACCGAGATGTTCTTGACAAAATCCGCGGCAGAATCTTTCAAACACATTTTAAGGTATTGCAGCTTAGTTGCTGCTGAAAATCGAGGCTCCGCATCTACGATTGCCGTAAATGAATCGCAGAACGATTTCCAGTCAGCATAAGCACCCGAAAATGTTGGGAGCATTGTTTTCAGAAGCTGTACCGGTAATTGATTATTGACATTGTTAGCTTGATCGACGTCACCTTGGATAGGTACGGGCAGGGGTGTTTCGGTGATTCGCGGAAGCATCTCGCGTAATTCAGCACCCGCATAATGGTAACTCTCCTGAGTCTGCTCGTACCGACTCTCCGTAAAATATGTCTCCTTAATTGCGTCCTCACGGGTCGCTAGCTCAAAATTCGTCGTGCTATACTCGCTCCAGTAACGCTCAAGAGAGCGCAATCTCGTTTCAATGGCTTCTTTTGTGATGTTTGCGACTCCTTTCTTTTTCAAATTCGGAACAAATCGGATAATCAAACGTTCCCGTTGCTCCTGCTGCGCGATCAACTGCTCCGTCGTTAGAGACATGATTCACACTAAGGTAAAAAGGATTATCTGAAGTGCGAATTTAATCGAATGTCCAAAACAATGCGCGAGAAGTTAAAGAGTCCAAGAGACTAACCTTAACGTCTTACAGAGGAACAGCCTCGAAAGTAACAACATTACGACAGAACCGCAATTGGCGACGAAGAGTAACAGCATACGAGGAACAGCATCGAAAATGAAACCACGACAGAACAGCTGTGGAGAAAACAAAAGCGGAATGTGAGGATCAGCCTCGAAAATAAATGCACGACAGAAGAGCTGTCGGCGACAAACGATAACAGTAAATGAGGAACAGCCTCGAAAATTAAAACACGATAGAAGAGCTGTTGCGACGAACAACAACAGTAAATGAGGAGCAGCCTCGAAAATGAAAACAACACGACAGAACCGCTGCCGATGGCGAGAGGGGTGGTCGAAGTGAGGGCAAATAGTGAAACAGGTAAAGAAGGGACCACGAAGTGAAGAGGCAAAAAGAGAAAGTGAGTCCGAAGTCCAGCGCCGAAGGGCGCGTCGAATTGAGACGACCGATCTGAAGAATAGAGAAATGAAAATCCCGCGTAGATAGGAAGTTTCAGCGTGGTAAAAAAGTAGGAACGAAGATTCGGCGTGGAGGAAGTATCCAGCGTTGATATGATGGTCCGGTGTAGTAAAGACGATCCGGTGTAGGAATGAATATCCAGCGTAGATAAGAAGATCCGGTGTAGCAATGGCTATCCGGCCCAAAGGACCAATTTATGTACAGATGAAAAGCTTTATTTCTTAACAGGTTACAAGTGGCGACTTTGCGCTTTGGGCAAAACCTTCCCGTTCCATCCCCTAGCGTCCCGCCCTATTACCCAACCCCCTACCGTCCCACCCAATTACCACAGCCCCTGCCGTCCCAGCACCTACCTTCCCGCTCCCTTCCCAACCCCCTCCCGTCCCGAACCCACCCGTCCCGCCCCCTACCGTCCAACCCCATTACCCAACCCCCTACCTTCCCGCTCCCTACCTTACCCCCTCCCGTCCAGCCCCCTACCTAACTCCCTCCCGTCCCGCTCCCTCCCGACCCACCCCCTCCCGTCCAGCCCCCTACCGTCCCGCCCCCTTCCGTCCCACCCCATTACCCAACCCCCAACCTTCCCGCCCCCTACCTAACCCCCTCCCGTCCAGCCCCCTACCGTCCCGCCCCCTTCCGTCCCGCCCCCTTCTGTCCAACCCCCTACCTTCCCGCTCCCTACCCAACCCCCTCCCGTCCCACCCCATTACCCAACCCCCGACCTTTCCACCCCCTACCCAACCCCCTCCCGTCCCGAACCCACCCACCCCGCCCCCTACCGTCCCGCCCCATTACCCAACCCCCTACCTTCCCGCCCCCTACCCAACCCCCTCCCGTCCAGCCTCCTCCCGTCCCGCCCCCTCCCGTCCCGCCCCCTACCGTCCCGCCTCCTTCCGTCCAACCCCATTACCCAACCCCCTACCTTCCCGCTCCCTACCCAACCCCCTTCCGTCCCACCCCCTACCGTCCCACCCAATTACCACAGCCCCTGCCGTCCCAGCACCTACCTTCCCGCCCCCTACCTAACTCCCTCCCGTCCCGCTCCCTCCCGTCCCGCCTCCTTCCGTCCAACCCCATTACCCAACCCCCTACCTTCCCGCTCCCTTCCCAACCCCCTCCCGTCCCGAACCCACCCGTCCCGCCCCCTACCGTCCAACCCCATTACCCAACCCCCTACCTTCCCGCTCCCTACCTTACCCCCTCCCGTCCAGCCCCCTACCGTCCCGCCCCCTTCCGTCCCACCCCCTTCCGTCCAACCCCCTACCTTCCCGCTCCCTACCCAACCCCCTCCCGTCCCACCCCATTACCCAACCCCCTACCTTTCCGCCCCCTACCCAACCCCCTCCCGTCCCGAACCCACCCGCCCCGCCCCCTACCGTCCCGCCCCATTACCCAATCCCCTACCTTCCCGCCCCCTACCCAACCCCCTCCCGTCCAGCCTCCTCCCGTCCCGCCCCCTCCCGTCCCGCCCCCTACCGTCCCGCCTCCTTCCGTCCAACCCCATTACCCAACTCCCTACCTTCCCGCTCCCTACCCAACCCCTCCCTACCCAAGCCCTCTACCCCACCCTCACCCATACCACCCTCAACCCCACCCTCTCCAGTCCCGCCTTCTACCCCACCCTGAGCTGTACCACCCTATATCCCAACCACTCCCTTTCTTCCCAACCACAGCTCCTTCTGTACAATTACCACCCATTCCTAACCCTTTAGCCTACCCAATCCGTACCATATGATCTACCCCGTATGTTCCATTCCAATATAACGCCCAACACTCCATTCCACCCCTCTCCCAATCAATTGCTTCTTTCTCTAATTTTCCCATAACCAGCTTGCATCCCCAACCTTCAATCTTTATTCACAATTAGACAATAGCAAAATCTGGGAAAAATTCAATGAAATGGTACTGAATATATAAATTATACATAGCCCCGCCTTACACAACATAGTAAAAGTATACATTCTGCAATTATTAGTTTGGCTAAGAGCACAAAATATATCCATATTATATTCATTTCAAGTTATGGTACACTATACTAGTTCCGGCATTACAAATGTTTATACTATACACAATAGAAATTATATTAAATCAATCGCTTCCTTCGCTTCCTCTCCCATATTCACCTCATAATACCTTCAGACTGTCTTCCCAATTAGACATTCAGAAAAATATTAATAAATTCAATTTAAAGGTACAGAATATATAAATTATTCATTGCCCTGCCTTACATATCATAAAAAATCTATACATTCTGCAATAGTTATTTTGGCTAAGGGCAAAGAGTTATTTTATATCCATATTATATACATTTCAAGTCATAGTACGCTAGGCATTTTCCGGCCTTACAAATGTTTATACTATACATAATTGAAAATGTAATTTGCCACGGAAGCATTGGAAATTAATGCATTTCACTTTTAATTCATCTTCCAGGGTAGGGTGATGCTTTAGGGGTTTGCCCTTGGGTTCTACTCCCACTTCAAAACCTGGGTCGTTGTCTGGTAGTTCCACAGTAATGTTTTCAATTTAAGTCCTGAATCAATCTACAGTGGAGCGCGGGATCTTTCAGGCGGGATTTTGGAGCCGCTGAAAAATGTTAGACAGTGTTGCTGATGCCAAATGCAAGGACCTCTGCTCCTTCCCGCACCCAGAGGTACTGTGCAACCTCTTCCATAATCTTGACTAGGCCATCAAATGCATTCTCCTGGTTTTCGATGGCCATCATATAGAACTAGAATTGGAAGGAAAAATGAGATAATGAAAATTAAAATGTTACATCCTATCTAATTATTATGTAAGAATAGGGATGTAAATATAAGCATACATCCAAGGAAAACAATACTATTATTACCTAAACTGTATCATTATATAAAAACAGTAGATTACAAGAACTATATAACTTTCCTTTAAACTAACATTTAAGGTGAATTATCATATTTAATCTCAATTCTAAGAGTAAAGAAAGTATGCAACTTACAAACAGAAATATCTAAGAATCCCAGGAAATTATATTTATTACAGAATTTGTATTTTTGAAAAGGAACATCACATGCAAGCTCGGCATCTTCTATGGTCTCATCTCTCATCCTGATGGAGCATAGTACACATGTCAGGAATCTGGACATAAATATAATATATAAAAATAATAATCAAAATAATGAGAAAAAAATAATAGAGAACAAAATATTGACAAAATACTAGCTACTAAGCATTATTATTATATATTGGATAATAGCATAATAATCTCAGTAAACTTATATGAATGGGATGACCAACATTGAAGAGAGTGTCCGCAGCAGCTCCATTGTTATCATCCCATCGTCCAGATGAAGCATTGTAATCATATCAGGAGTCTGGAGGAAAAAAATAAAAAGATAATGAGAAAAAAAACTAATAGAGAACAGAATATTAACAAAATACTAACTACTGAACATAATTTATATAGATTGGATAATAGCATAATTATATTAGTATACTTATATGAATGGGATGTCCAACATTGAAGAGTTAGTCCTCAGCAGCTTTTATGGTCTCATCTCTCAAGCTGATGAAGTATTGTAAACATATCAGGAGTCTGGAGGTACAAAATAATCGAATTAATGAGAAAAAACTTATAGGGAACAAGATATTAAAAAATACTAGCTATTGTTTGGAATGTTAGAGGCAAAAGCTTTAAATTATAATTACTGTAATAAAAAAATCTATATATTAAAATTATGAAAGCACAGTCAGAAATTTCTTTTTTAATTTGAAATGTATAGGTTTGTAATTCTTTGATATAAAATAAGATGATGAAATAAAAATAAAAAATTATCTGCAAAATTTGAACGTATAGTCTGTAACTTATTTCTGTGATCTGGCCTACCGATGTCCCCGGAGCCTCTTCTGTTGACGGTTGTCATTCGCATTTGTGAAGTCATACGGCAAAGACTTATCGACATTTGTGAAAGTTCGCAATTTAAAACTGGAAAGAATAGAAATACCTAAATAATTAATCGTTTATTGGTGAATATAGTAATACCAGGAAGAGAATATTTTAAAAATACAATTCCTAGTGATATAGAAAAATATCGCATTAAAGTACATCTATGAAGTTACATAATGGTGACCCACTTCAATGTTAAAACAAAATCTTTACTCATCAACACTTCTAAACGACAAATTAGAAAAGAAAAATTTTTATCGAGGGCACTAGGAAAGTCATAATGATGGTTCTGACATAAGAGGAAAATAAACAAATGATAAAAATCGAAATTCAATTACTTGTCAGGTGTTAAACCAGTAACTTTGATTAACTGCATAAACTTTGTATTAAACTCACACCATCATCTGAATATTGTGTAAATGCAATTAAACTTTATCGGCAGTATTTAATAAGCCCTCAAAAATATTGCTAATGCTTATTTTATATAAAAGGATTTTAATGACTTTCGTTCTGATTGGTTAAATAAGGATTATAAATTTATGGATAAGGAATTTTGTATAAGAGAATGGATAACAAACGTTAAAAATTAGATAAAAAATTTCGTAACTTGAATTCTTGTATATCACACCAATCCAAGGTAACTAATGCGGGAATCATGAACCTATGCCACATGCCGAAAGAAAGATCACAGGGTACGCATATAAAAGTTTAAATTTACTCAACAGGAAGCAAATTAAGTAGCTTAACATATTCTGAAATGACGTTGGAAAATGTAGAATTGATTGTATTACTCTTTGAAATGCTTCCCCAGGCAATGGACGAAAATTCTCGCCGAAGAAGCTGAAATAAAACTAATCTAAGATTCGAGGGGGACTTTTTTAGATCAATCGAACTTTTTATTCACCGATGGTTTTACGATGCTTTCCACCGATGTCCATTGCCTCCATTGAGATTAACTCCCGGTGAAGAGCCGATGGTTCTGATGACAGTATGACGGGTCATTCAAATGTTAATCGCCACATAAAAAAGCAATGAATTGGGAACTTACATATAAAACGTATTTATAATGAAAAAAACGATGCAATTTTATATGTTTCACCAGAGGTTAAGGAATTATTAAGATAAAACAAATTGCAAATGCAACAGAAGCAATCTAGTAAAACAGCAAAAAAACTTACGGACTGTTCTTAAATTCATCAAGAATTTATAATCCATCAAAGTAATCAGACAAACATCGGTGTAACTCAGTCAGATTGATGAATTTAAAAACGTGACCAGTGCTGGAATGTAATCGAACATGAACTTCCTAGTTTCTGATTGCTTTAAAGATTTATAGATTGAAATTTTCTTCCAAATTCTTGCCAAACTGAAAAGGAAACGATCTAGTTTTGAAGAATGTTTTATTTTATGTGATAGTGATTCGAATTTTGCTAAAAGAATAAATCCTTCCGACATGGACGTTTTTTTTGGTTCTGAAAGCGAACATACAAATAAACACTGTACACAGATCTGAATACCTAGTGTTAATGACAATAACGATTATCTTTCTTCTACTTTGTTATTGAAAGTGCTATTCGATACCTTTTATCATCTAATATCGTCTTATTCCTTCAAAATAGTCTACAATTTACGAAGAATATTGTTAATAAAATGCACAATTTTCTCTACGAAAACACAAAAAGATAGAATCGGGAATGTTGATATTGGATTCCACGACGGAGAAGCCGTTTGTGTTGATCCATTAATAATAGTTAATTACTGCTGAGAGAAGGAAATTGTATGTCTTAAAGAAAGAGGAATGCGCAATTATAATCTAACTGCTTCTTCTGGATTGAGGATATGCAAATGGAATAGATTTATCGTTGTCCTGACAACTTCTTTCTAATATTTGCTCAGTATTATAGTAAGATCCAGTATTACAGTATTATAGTAAGAAAGTAATTTCCTTTCTGTTCATAAAAGAGATGTAAATTCTCATTTAACATGTGAGATATCGCCATACAACGAATAGCAGACTCGATCAAACACTTAAAAAGTTGTGGTTCACATTTGCAAGTGATAGAATGCGTAAAAATGTCAGTGGAATGCAATCCATTGATAGAATTAGTAAATCTCTGCATTATTTAGGATGAAATTGCCTTTGATGAACACAGTAAACCTATGAAATGGCGCCCGGTAAATTGGTCCGGGGGAATTCGTACGCGGGGAATTGATCCCCCGCGCTGATGTTGTACTACCACACAACCCACCCCCAGGTTAATTTATTTATAACATTAAGCAATAATCAGGGCCTGTAGATTAACATAAGACTATAGACGAGAATAACAGTAGTGCAACATCAATTCACCGCGTACGAATTCACCGGCGCCCAGTGAATTCGTCCGGGGGTAATTGGTACGATGGATATACTGCTGTGAAGTAACACTCTAAAACATTGAGATGACTCACAAGTGACAATGGATTCATTTGCACATCTTTTATCTGTGTCGGTTTAATGGAATTATGTTCAAATTATTTGAGTTAATAATTAAAGATCATTAATTTATGACAAAGTGTAATTCAGAGCCGGGATAAGTGGAATCACTAAGTTGCCTTTAATGAAGTTAGGCCGAGGTAGAAATCGTATTTAATGATTTTGCCCGAAAACACTAATAAATTGGATTTGAGTGCATCAATATTTCAGTTTCGTCATAACTTTGAACACGCGACATATATAAGGAGAATGGGCAACACTTGGCAATTCCCAGAATTAAATTGAATGTTATTATTATACGTACGTCTCAAATCTCTATTGATCATAGAACGATTGGGCTCAAATATATTTACTGACTGCGTATTCAGCGATTTAAATTAGAGAGAACGGCATTTATATTTAAATTGCCTCGTGTTTCTCAATAATTTTTGCTATAAAATAACAGCCTTCAGGATGCAAAAAGAATCCACCGTAATGTAATAAACGGAAATACCTCTTTCTTTAGTATAGTTTAATCACATTCTAAATTAGTAATACTAAGATATGATCTTTACCAACTGTTCTGGAGATCAATCGACTGCAGATATAAAAGTCGAGGTTAGTAACATTATGCCTAATGCTTATGCAATAATATCTATTAATACCATTAATTTTTTTAAAATCAGTACATAATCTCGAGATTGTAATGAAAAGCAAATACTAACAAAAAGACAGTTGGGTCACCAAACACTGGCTTTGATAAACCGATGTTAAAATGTCCTTTAAATAAAAAAGTTCGGCTGGTTTGTTGCCTCGGTTATACGATGCCACAATTCATAACTCCGGTCTGTGGTTCAGATTCGATTTAAAGACACGAAAGCGCAATTTTTATTGGACAAATGTAGAGAGACATATTGAATGAAAGTGTAATGTAGACTGACTATCTGTGGTACATCAACGCGAAAAGGTTGCGTTTGCTATTATAAATATTCGCAAGTAATTTCTAACAATGCAGCATCAATAAGTAGGTGAACTGAACTGTGAATGATTGGTTAATAGATTTAGAAAAACTTAAGTAAACTCATGAGTTACAAAGAAGAATGAACTATGGTGGAACGGTATGCCATCTTTAAGTTGATTTAAGAAATTCGAAGTTCTATCGTTATTGAGTTCGCTCAAATTAATCGCAATATATAATATATAATTTTGAATCAATGGGGTTCTGATTTGCTGAATCGGGCATTCAATTTATAAAACGCCAAACTCCTAAATAAGTTATAACGCCTAATTACAATACTGACCATCTTAGACATACGTTTGTTTTAAAACGTAGAAATAGAAGGAAATTTAGTTGGAAATTATGGAAGAATTAATGAAATTCTGTTTGCCATGGTGTTAATCTACGGATAATTAATGCAGTTTTATCTTTTAATTGGAGCAGAAATATTCAGTTTAGAAACCAAGAAATTTTATGAGGAGGATAGTTATTTGGTTCGACTAGATTTGAGATTGATAACTCCCTGAAAATCATCGAATTAGATTTATTCATATTGAGTTAATCACTCAATGAGTATATCTTTTGACATACAAATAGATAATTATGTAACAAATATAGTTTTAAGAATAACAAACGGGTGAAGATATTAATGCAGGAAGTGATCGCTCGATTTTATTAAATGTCTTATCATGAAGATTACGTCTCTCGTCATTGCAGCATTAAAATACGAGATTTAGTATCACTCGATGTATATTTTATTTAATTGGATATAAATCGGGTGTCAGGAATGTGCAAAAATTATAATATTATTTGAAGCTAGTGGTAATCTAAAAAATATATTCTATTTTAGTATCCATTGATTGTGATTGTGTCTTTTTCAAGACAAGGCGGTCAATGTTCGAAAGATAACAAACACATAGTTCTCAACGAAGCAAACGATGAATTCGCCTTGAACATGAAGAAAAGCGAAGAATTGAAGGCCATTGGGAAGCTATAACTGGTCTTTTGGCATTGTTAGCATGAGCCTACTTCTTTTACTGAACCCTCGAAAGTGAAAGCAACGAAAACAAAAACGATGCTTTGGAAATTCGGAATGAATTGAAGGACGTCGGAAACCCATTACTGGTCTAAGAGTGATTGTTTACGTAATCACAGCTTCTTTTTACAGTGCTTTGAAAGTGAAAGCAACGGCAAAGGGAAGTGAAATATCAATAGGTCTGTGAAAGAGCTCATCGAAGAAAGCGAAAATGCATTTCTGCGTCAGATCACAGAAAAATACAGAAAAAGGGAAAGTGTATGTCTGACCATTGTATTGCTGTACTGTACTAATTATTTTCCATGAAATTACACCAAATGACAATTATAAAGATAGCAACTTACTACATGGTCGTTCAGATTATGTTGTAATGCTCAAAGTTCTTGTGAAATATTCTTTCAACACCCCCAAAACTATAGATCAATAAATCACTTAATTGATAGTCCGTTCCACAGGTTTTTATTATATATTACACGATGTGAAAAATAAAACTTCACAGTCCATAACGGGAGGACATTTTCAAAATACGTTATATTAGAAATTGATATAAAAATAAATGTATTTTGCTTACCTAAGCTGAAGCTCCAATCCACTGACATTACCATCGAAGGATCTCCTGCACTACTTTCACTTTCCGAAGACGCCAATCAGCGATACGCCAGGACAATATCGATGTTGCCTCCCAAATAATTAAGAATTATAAATTCCAAATTAATATACTGTATAAGGATTAAAACCAGAATTACATTCTAAAGCCTCGCAAATGTAAAGCAAAACGGGTAATTTGAAAACTACATATTCCTGTTCATTTGCAACCGTTGAGCAAACAGTTTGAAATATCTTGTTACATCATCGCACAATATTGAGAAAATAATAACTAGTAATAATTACCAATTAAAGAAGAATTAATTAAACTCTTAGACATTGGCTGAAGATATTGAAATGAAGACACGAAAAAAAAACTTTAATATCAGTACTAATTCGTACCAAATCGATCAATATTCGTAAGTGATGAAGATAAATTTCGATTGCAATTATATAGTTAGAAATGAATTCGATTCAGATTATGAAATAATGCCCTTTAATTTTAGAAATACGTCGTTAAAGATAACAAGGAACTACAGAACAATAGCAACTAAAACTTCTGAAAATTCTTCTTAATTGATAAAAATCAGAAGAGTATTCTAAACCCATGAAAATTTGAAGTAAATCTAGCAATTTGAATATAAATAAATAATAAACATGGCCACTTCAACGGACAGTATTGAGAATAAGTTTAAAAAATAACGACCGCTGAAGGGAGTTCATATTACAAATTCGTACAGAATCGAATAGAATTCCTGAAATGATAAGGCTAAATTTAAATCTAAATTACAATTTCTGAAATTTTGATTTCTTGGAAAATTGAAATCTCACCCATGAAAACTGAATTGAATTCGAGTCCTGGTTCACTCGGAATTTTTTCTCTCGTTTCTTAATTTCAATTTCAACTTGTTACTCGTAATGAAAAGGCAGTTGAAATATTCAAGATTTTTAGCTTTCAAAACAAATCTCCGATGACGACTTGAAATAGCTAATTGCATACGTAATATTATTATCATTGCATACATAAAATATCCACTAGAGAAACAATTCAGAAGTTTAATTCCGATTGCGAGAAAATGTTTAAAAATCTAGGATCCAACTTCCAAATTAATCAAAATTCAAAAAAAGGATCACAGAATATTTAATCCGAAACTTATTTGATTAAAAAAAAACTATTATTCTCATTGGAGGGATGTTGCAACTTAATATCATTATAATAGACGAGAGAAGACCGGTATTACTACAGCGAATGATAAAGAAATACAAAGAGGATTACGTATATATAACGACGATATAAATCTATTCCACTATATTACTCTTGAATTATATTAAGGTAATACATTCTATAAATAAATTAAGAATGAACAGCTACGATGCGTCCACAATTTCCGTTAAAATTCAAATCCGATCCTCCCTTGTTTATGTGATGACGTCATGCACTTACGGAAGCATAAAAATTAACGACAAAATATTTTTTAAATATATTCAGATAAAACAAGTCACTGGGCATAAACTGAGGAAAACGGGACTTCATATTCTTGGCAAATTAAAAAAACATGCGGCAAAGCCGAGGCTTTATCGGAACCTTTCTCTCGTTTTTTATATCTAAATTCAGAGTTTAACTCGTACGGTTTCGGACGCTAAGGAAAAGGCAGTTTAAATTTTCACAATCGCCTAAGACGAGGAATTACAGTCTTGAATCGAACATAAACTTATTCTCGTAATTATAGAAGCAAGACCATTCCCACGCGATGACATATTTGCACTTAACGAAGAATTAAAATGAAAAGAAAAGTCTTTTACATTCGGGAATTGAGTCGACGTAGGCAAATTTAAGGATTTGATTTCTCGAGAAGAATAGGCGAGAACCGGTTTGTCCTCCCGGCGACATTCTTTTCTTACTCTCAAACTGTCATAAAATGTCTTAGATTCCTATTTTCAAGCAAACTCGTTTACTTAATTCGCTAATGACCATGCTGAACTAGCTTTGAAACCTGATAACGTACTTACGAAATCGTATTAATCGGTTCCGGTGCTTAGGATACAGAATAAGGTCATCTCATAAATTATCCCTAAATTAATATTAACCACAAAATTATTCAAATGATACGTCGTAGACTGATATTCCAAAAGGAAGAAACTTAAATTATTTAATTTACCAACAGACTTTAGCAATATTTTCTCAGACAATACCTAATAAAGTATTTAACGAGACTAACCATTAAGTGGAAATCCTGGGTGACAAAGATGGACGTTGAACATGACAACAAATTCAAATTCAACTGTTTTTCGAACACAGGTTATCAGCACGACCTCTCTCGCAGAAATTCAGGCAGCAAAGACGAAAAAACTGTCTGCGCAACTGATGAACGATAGTGCTGTCACCTGATTGGTCCAAATTTAACCGTCTTTCATCTTGGCCCCGCCCACCAACCGTCATGAAAATTTTCCACTGCCAACGATAGCAATTATAATTCAACGAATTTATTAAAATATTATTTTAAATATATGATGAATATTTTTCGTAGAGTTTTATTATTTTGTTTAAATTTCGCGATATCGTCGAAGTGCTGGGTCGAAAAATATTAAAGTTTGCTTGATCTAATTATTATAGGTTCTTAAATAACATCTATATTTTGGTACAGATATTTAAGATTTTTAGGTTCTTTATTTTCTAAAATGAAATAACGATGTACAAATTAATATCATAACCGTTCATCCCAAAGAAGAAAAATGTAGCAATCATATCGATGTAATTAATATACGCACAACTACTAACAAGATCTCATTGCAAGGATACGTTTTGATCAAAAGAAGTACAGGATTTAAAGAAATGACGTACATATTTAGGAATGAAGCCAGAATATCTCATATTTTACTCTTAGAAATTCCTTTTTAATATACCAATTCTCTTGCTAGTCAAACACGTTATCTACGATGTCGACCAAAGATACATTTTATGAAGCAGAATTATTACAGCAAGACATCAAAGTTGATTGAATGATACAATAAACGTTGATGTAAACGAATTATAATATAATATAATAGTTTACGGACCAGGAATGCACTATTGACCACTGAATGCAACACGAAATATTCTAGAATAGGAAGAAATTTGCTCTATGAAAGGTAAATCGGCTTGTATGAATATCTCATTGCTAATCTATGTAGTTAATTTACAGCCATTCAAAGGAATGCAAACACCACTCTCATCGTACTTACATGACCTCCATCTTGCGTCGATGGTAAATGTAGTTTGATGGAAGGATTCCGAGCTCTTAGAACTTCGTGATAAGGAATCCCTTCACCATGAGTGCTCGTCTCGTTGATGGTTGTTTCATCGCCGATTTAAAATAGTACACTTGTCCACTATTATTCAAGGAAGTCACTGATTGACAGTTATATCGTCATTATTTGACTGGTCTCGTTAATTGTTAACAATACTAGATAAACCAGCCAAGAAGCTGTCCTATTATGCAACTTTCCAACCACGAGTTAAAGAAGGCAATCAGTTAACGATAAGAAATAGAAAAATTAACATGAAACACTTGGGAGTCAACAACTTCATGTCTTTAAACACTACGATCGAAATTCAAAGCAATATATGCAATAATAAGATAAAATATAACAAGATGTTTATCGGAGCACTGGTTTCAAGTAATTTCACAGTACTTACGTAGTGTTTTCGTATCGACATAAATGGCGGGTTTTCCACAAAATGATTACTATAATTTGATGATTCCACTGATACGTTTTTACGTAGCACTTAGATATTCATAGTGAATAAATTCAGAAAGTACACTATCTGAAGCATTGTTATCAAACTTATTCCACAAAAATGAACACTTACAACCACTTTAAATGGTATTCCAACTCTAGAACGCCATTTCATAGTTTCTTCTCTAAGTCACGAGGTGATTAGGCAGCACACCTGAAGAGAATAGCGATTGTCTTCGAAAATATGAAGAACGCAAGTCGCGTTTCTGAGGCAGTGAATAATGGAGGGAAAACGTTTTGTTTCCTGTTATCAGAGTGCTTTCTGCTGAAGTTAATGGGCTACGTATTAACATCGCGGTTTAAGCGAGAACCTGTGTTAAATCTAAAGTCAAAAATATTTTTAAGAGGTTATAAATGTTCATCTGTGCACAGTTCGTTTGTTGAAGGTAGACAATGGTGCTTTTTCTTCTGGATTTCTTGATTGTGAGTGTGCCACGGAAGAGAATGAGTGTGGAAAACTAGAATTAAGAGTTGAAGCTCTCGACCTGTTTTACAGGGTTATCCAAAAGTAAGTGTTGGAAAGTGCGATATTCTAAATCTGCGATAGAGGAATAGTCAAGAAAGAAAACCTCATGATTGATTTCATATCACGCTGTAGCTGTCTGAATCGGGCATCTTTCGTTCACCTTACGATCACAAAATGCAATATTTGAAAGTAAGTACGATGATGATGATATGTGCATTGAATTTTATCTTAATCTCCATGTATTTGAGACTTACGAATCCACTTCGAGGGTTAGCATGGACACAATCACCTTGGTAACTACAATGATATCGAATTCTTAACGCAAATGTATTCGTGTTCGAGATTATGTAGTAATGTTATTCATGATGCGATTGACAGTACTTTCAAGGAAGGATATTTCATTGGATAAATAATCTAAAAACACTTATTAACTCTTGATTATGGCGGTCAAGTATAGTAATGTTTATTGGTAGTGAAATATGAATGTCAAAGAAGAAATCTATCAAAACCACTTCTTCGTTGTAACTTGTTTCATCTTGCTACTTACGTGTATTTGTGAACCATTAATACAGCGAGTGAAGATACCAGATATTGCCGAAGTTTCCGGGACCTCCACATAACTGAGTAATGTATCATTCGATCCACTTATATATCTCGATTAAATAATTTTGCTTTAAAAAAGCATCTTTGGTTGCCATCGTAGAATACGTGTTGGATTTGCGAGAGAATTGGTATCTTTAAAAGGAATTTCTAAGAGTGAAATATAGTTTTCTTAAAAGTAATTTTCTTGACGTAATTTCTTGAAATACTGCACTTCTTTACCTCAAAACGTATCCTTGCAATCAAATCTTGTTAGTAATTGTGGGTCAATGTATTACATCGATATAATTGTTAAATTTTTCTCTTTCTGGATGAATAGTTGTAATATTAAATTGTAAATCATGATTTCATTTTCGGAAATAAAAAACCTAATAATCTTAAATATCCAGATCCAAATATAAATATTTTCTTAGGAACATAAAATATTTAAATTATGCAAACTTTGATATTATAAGATCCAGCACTTCGACGATTTCGCGAAATTTGAGCAAAATAATTAAAATCTACGAAGAAATTAAATATTTATTTTTAATAATACTTTACTAAATTCGCTAAAATATAATGTCAGTTGGCAGTGGAAAATTTCCATGGCGGTTGGTGGGTGGAGCCAAGTTGAAAGACGGTTAAATTTGGACCAATCAGGTGACGGCACTATTGTTTAACGGTTGCGCAGACGCCTTTTTTGTCAGTTTCTGCCTGAATTTCTGCGAGCGAGGTCGTGCTGACAACCTGTGTTTGAAAAACAGTTGAAATTCGTTGTCATGTTCAATGTCCAACGTTGTCTTCCAGGATTTCCAGTTAATCGTAAGTCTCACTTAATACTTAACTAGGCATTGTCTGAGAGATTATTGCTTTGTGTTGGTGAATTTAAGTTTTTTCCTTGTGTTATATTACTGTACGACGAATCATATGTTTCATATTATGATTGATTTTAATTTTGGGTGAATTAATGAGATGACATTAATCTTTTTATTTAGAATCGGAACTGTTTAATACGATTTCGTAAGTACGTTCGCCAGTGTAAAAGCTCGTTAAGGAAGGTGATTAGCGAATTAAGTAAACATGTTTGCTTGTAAATAAGAATCTAAGACAGTCTTCTGAAATTTTATGACAGTTTAAGAGTAAGAAAGGAATGTCGCCGGGACTAGGTACCGGTCCAAGCCTATTCTTCTCGAGAAACCGGAATCTATAGGTTTGCCTATGCCGAGTTAATGCCCGAATGTATAAGGCATACATCTTTTCTTTTGATATTTTGAAGTGCAAATATGTCATCGCGTGGGATTGAGGGTATTTAGTTGTAGTCTTTCTTCTGAGATAACGATAACTTCTATGATAGTATTTCATCGTGTAAGGCGTGTGGAAAGTGAAAATTAAAACTGCCTCCGTACGAGTTATACTCTGAATTTAAATGTAATAAACGAAAGAAAAATTCCGATAAAACCTCGAACTCGGCTTTGCCACCTGTATTTTCAATTTGCCAAAAATACAGATCTGAACTACCGTGTTCCTAAATTATGCCCTGTGACTTGTTTTATCTGAATATATTTTTAAAATATTTCTTTCGCTAATTTTTATGCTTCCGTAAGTGCATGACGTCATCACATAAACAAGGGAAGATCGGATTTGAATTTTAACGGAAATTGTGGACGCATCGTAGCTGTTCATTTTTCATTCTATTATAGAACATATTGCCTTAATATAGTAGAAGAGTAATATAAGGTAATAGATTTATATCGTCTTTATATCTACGTAAACATGTTTGTATTTATTTATCATTCTCAGTAGAATTACCGGTCCTCTCGCGTCTAAGATAACGTTATAAGGATATTAAGTTGCAATAACCCTCTAATGCGAATAATAATTTTTTCACACCAAATTAGTTTTGGATTCAATATAGAGTGATGCCTTTTTGGAATTTTTATAAATTAATTTCAAGTCGTCATCGGAAATTTGATTTCAAAGTTAAAAGTCATGTAAATTTCAACTGCCATTTCATTACGAGTAACACGTTGAAATTGAAATTATGAAACGAGAGAAAAAATTCCTAGAGAGCCAGTACTGGAATTTGGTTCAGTTTTAATGTTTGTAATAATATAGATTTAAATTTAGCCTAATAATTTCAGGAATATTATTCCATACTTTACCAATTTTTTTATTAATTCCCGTCAGCGGTCGTTATTTTTTAACTTATTCTCAATGTTGTTCATTGATATAACCATATTTATTATTTATTTATATTAAAATTGCGAGTTTTACTTTACATTTTCACAGGTTTAGCTCTTCCGATTTGTATCAATTTAGTAGACTTTTCAGAAGTTTTAGTTACTATAGTTTCCAAGTTCCTTGTTGTCTTTAACGACGTAATTCTAAATTTAAACGGCATTATTTCATAATCTTCTCTATATTTAATTCTTACAGTTTAATTTCAATTTTAATTTTGCTTGATCACTTTTGGCATTTTGTTCGATTCGAAACGAATTAGTACTGTCATTAAAGTATTTGTTTCGTGTCATAATTTCAATATCTTCAGCCAATGTCTAATACTTTAATTAAGGCTTCCTTAAAGGTTAATTATTATTAGTTACTATCTTCCTAATATTGTGCGATGATGTAACAAGATATTTTAAACTGTTTGGTCAACGGTTGCAAATGAACAGGAATACATAGTTTTCAAATTACTTACTTCAATTTACATTTGCATGGCTTTAGATTATGATTCCAATTTTAATATATATGTATATATATATTTTCTTAATTTGGAATTTATCATGTTTAATTGTTTGGGAGGCAACAACGATATTGTCCTGCGTATTGCTCATTGGCGTCTTTTAGAAGTGAAAGTCGTACAGAAGATCCTTCGATGCTAGATTCAGTGGATTGAAGCTTCAGCTTAGGTAAGCTGAATATAAATTTTTATATCAATCTCTAATACCACGTATTTTGAAAATAACCTCACTTTATGGACTTCTTTTTTTCTCACCGTTTATTATATTATAAAAACCTGTAGAACGGACTATCAATTCAAAGATTTATTCTTCAATAGTTTTTGGGTTGAAAATAATATTTCATAAAAACTTTGAGCATTACAACATAATCTGAATGACCATGTAGCATGTTGCTATCTGTTATAATTCTCATATGAGTAATTAAATGGAAAATAATTAGTACAGCATAGCAATGCAATGGTCAGACATACACTTTCCCTTTTTCTGTATTGTTCTGTGATCTGACGCAGAAATGCATTTTCGCTTTCTTCGATGAGCTCTTTCCAACACCTATTGATATTTTGCTTCCCTTCACCGTTGCTTTCACTTTCAAAGCACTTTAAAAAGAAGCTATGATCACGTAAACAATCACTCTTAGACCAGTAATGGCTTTCCAACGTCCTTCAATTCATTTCACATTTTCCAAGCATCGTTTTCATTTCATTATCGTTGCTTTCACTTTCGACGTATCAGTAAAAGAAGTAGGTTCATGCTAACAATGCCAAAAGACGAGTAATGACTTTCCAATGGCCTTCAATTCTTCGCTTTCCTTCAAGTTCAAAGCGAACTCATCGTTAGTTTCTGTTAGAAATATGTGTTTGTTTTCGTGCATTTACAGCCTTGTCTGGGAAAAAGATACAATCAAAGAATGCAATGGAACTAAAATAGAATATATTTTTTAGTTTACCACTAGTTTCAAATAATATTATAATTTTTGCATATTCCTGACACTCGAATTATATCCATTTAAATAAAATATACATCGAGTGATACTAAATCTCGTATTTTTATGCTGCAATGACGAGAGGCGAAATCTTCACCATAAGACTTGATAAAATCCAGCGATTAATTCCTGCATTTATATCTTTACCCGTTTGTTGTTCTTAAAACTGTATTTGTTACGCAATTACCTATTTGTATGTCAATAGACATTCTCATGCAGTGATAATGAACTGAATTTGAATAACAATAGATCCATTTAGATGATTTTCAGGGAGTTATCAAATTGAAATCAAAGTAGCATAATTTACGCGCAGTACCAATTTTCAGGGCGTCCATTAGAGTTAGTGCACCACAAATAATACTTAGGAGTCGTGTTGTATCATGAAGGCTCCTCTGTTATATTATTGCAAAAATTATTGAGAAACACGAGGCGATTTAAATATAAATGCCTTTCTCTTTAATTTAAATCGCTAAATCAGCAGTCAGTTATTTGGGCTTAATTGTTATATAGATCAATAGAGAATTGAGACGTACGTAAAATAAGAACATTCAGTTTAATTCTGTGAACTGTTGCCAATTCTCCTTATATATGTCACGTGTTCAAAGTTATGACGAAACTGAAATATTGATGCATTTAATTCTAATTTATTAGTGTTTTCGGGCAAACACATTAAATACGATTTCTACTTAGGCTAAACTTCAATAAAGGCAACTTAGTGATTCCACACACATCCCGGCTCTGAAAAATACTTTGTCATAAATTAATGATACTTAAGTATTTACACAAATAATTCAATCATAATGTCATTAAACCGACACAATTTAAGGATGTGCAAATGAATCCTTAGTCACTCGTGAGTCATCTCAATGTTTTAGAGTGCTACTTCCCAGTAATATATCCCTCGTACCAATTCCCCCCGGACCAGTTCACCGGTCGCCGGTGAATTCTCACGCGGTGAATTCTCACGCGGTGAATTCTCACGCGGTGAATTCGTACGTGGTGAATTGATCCCCCGCGCTGATTTTCTAATATTGCTATTCAGTCTTATGTTAATCTACACGCCATGATTATTGGTTAATGTTATAATTATATCAACCGTGGGGTGGGTTGGGTTGGTAGTACAACATCAGCGCGGGGGATCAATTCCCCGCGTACGAATTCCCCCTGGACCAATTCACCGTGCGCCATTTCATAGGTTTACTGTGTTCATTAAAGGCAAATTAATCCTAAATAATCCAGAGATTTACGAATTCTATCGCTGGAATACCTCCCAATGACATTCTTACGCATTCTATCACTTGCAAATGTTAACCACAACATTTTGAGGGTAAAGGTAAGGGTAAACTCTGTTGAAACGTAATTCATCGCATCGTTGGTTGCATTATAAATTCGTTATATTTGTAAAATGGCATTTACTTGCTTTTTTATTGGGTTATTAACATATTGAATTTGAACGCTACTGTCATCAGAACCATCGGCTCTTCACCAGGAGTTAATCTCAATGGAAGCGGTGGACATCGGTGGAAAGCATCGTAAATCCATTGATGAATAGAATGAACGGTTTGATGGATTCATCGATGAATCTAAAAAAGTGCCTACTCGAATCCTAGATTGGTGTTATTAAAAATACCTCGGCAAGTATTTTTGTTTACTGGAAGCATTTCAAAGAGTACTACAATCAATTCTACATTTTCCAACAGCATTTCAGAATACGTGAAGTTACTAAATTCGTTTCCTGTGGAGTAAATGTAAACTTATATATATACCCTGTGAACTTTCTTTCGGTATATATGACTCCCAACATCTGTTACCTTAGAGTGTGGTGATATATAAGAATGACAAGTTTCGAAATCTCTGATCTAAATTCTTTCCTTGGAATCCCACTCTCTTTTACAAAGTTCCTAATCAGTAAGCTATATGGTCCATATTTTACCAATCAAAAACATTATAAACCCTTCTATAAAAAATAAACTTTGCCGGTTTTTCTGAGGGTTTATTTAATACTGCTTTAAAAGTAAATTCTATTTAGACAATATTCAGATGATGGTCTTTGTTTGATACCTAGTTTAAGGAGTTATTACCACTTTAACACCAGACAAGTAAATGAAATTCTATTACGTAATAAAACTTTAATTTGTTTTGTTTTTATTCTCTACTTCTCACGAAATATTGGACTATTGAGTAAAAGCACTAGTATTATTCAGATAACCAAAATTAAAAAGAAATGGTTGAACGTTTCTTACATTTCTCTGAACGATTTAAGGGAAGTTTATATTTGCAGATATGTAATTCGAAAATATTAAAAGGAGATGCAGTTCATTTTGATAAAAAAACGTAAAATTTTAGCCAATTATGTTGAAAAGTGAGACTATAAGTTACACCTTTAAAGAATACCTGATTTTAATTCTTGTATTATTTTTTCTACAGGTGAATGCGGCATCGAACACTCCTGACTGTGACTTTATTAGTGAGTAATCCAGTTAAACTTCCTATTTATCTTGCGACTTAAATTTCAAATACCATTATTTCACTATTGACAGCGAGGCAAACTGACAAACTCAAGTAGTTATTTAGAGCTTAGGATTCGTGGTGACAACTACTTGTGGATCAGGAATCCTGGAATCAGTTATTTTAATCTGTTCTTAAGTTTTCCTTTAGAATAAGTAATTAACGATGCATTGAATAGTAGTACAGTAAACTCCCGTTTCTCCGAAATGGACGGCGGCCGGTTCGGATAACGAAAATTTCGGATAAACCGAAGTCCCGCGTGAAGCACCAGGAATTGCATCAATATGATCGTAAAACTTACGTACAGTCCTGGCCAAAATTAACGCAGCACCGGCCGTAAGGATCGCTAGGGAGGTGCTGCGTTAATTTTGGCCAGGAGTGTACGTAGAATGCTATTGACATGGATGTGAATAAGTCTGCATCTTTTGGACTGAAAAATTTGTGTTGACGTGCTAAAAAGGCGTCAAAGTATGAAAGAAAAGTCAAATTTTTAAATGCTAAATAAGAAAGCTCATTTATTTTTAATTCTAAGAGAAAAAATCCGCCTTATTAGTCAGCGGGAAAAAACAGAAGTTTTAAAGAGGTGTCACGAGAATATAAGTAATGGTTTGCGATGGTATTCGGTGGGTGAATGCATTCGGAAGAGTTTTTTCGGATAAAGTGAATTTCCGATAAACGGGAGTTAACTTCTATTCAATCTTTTCTAAATTCCTCAGAACAATTAGTAGTAATCAATCGCTGCCTATTTGAATTTATATTTAGTGGATGCAGTGTTTGTTGGTAGTAGTCTAGTAAAAGTGCATATATATGTATTAAACACCTGCTTCGTAGGTGCAGAGGGAATAATGCCCAATTCTTGTCAGCCCTAGTCAAGGGGCCAACGGATTAAGGCACCTCAAACTGCATCTCTTAGCACCCGTTTAATCTGAGAGCTGGAGGTTCAAGTTCCACCAGCCATCTTGTCAATTTTATTGGGAAAATTATGAGGAATATCTGGGGGTAGCTATTTTGAAAAAACTCGATCCAAATTAATTGAAATATGTAGCTAAATGTCACCAGTAATACAGTTTGGTCTCCTAAGATCTATGCAAGTAAAGTTGAACCTTTTTCTTTACGTATTTCTAATACTATTTCCTATAAATTATTGGGATGTTCAGTGCCGGGTGTATGAGGCCTATGGGCAATCCAACGGGAGGAGTCCTTTTTTGGACGATCTGGCGAAATTCATATTTTAAACCCCCCCCAATCTGTCTTGACTTGTTGAGAAATTTCCCTCTTTCTCCGCGACTCAACGGGGTGCTGTCGGGTTTCCCGTTTTTTACAATTTTTTTTTACATATTGTCACCTTAGTGGAGGTCTATGGGCACGGCCCACGCTGCCCACTGCCTAAATCCAGCAATGCGGATGTTTAAACTGCCATCGTTGCGTAGTATCGTATTCTCGTCACCAGACGATCTGCAGTAAGTTCGTTTTCCTCATATGTCTGAACCATCCTTATTTCTATTCTTAGTGCCCTCTATTGCAACTTTTCTACTCTTATTTACTGTTTGAAGTGTTGATGAGTACGGTGTTTTTACACCGACGTGGATCACCGGTAAATAACTTCATAGATGCGTTATATTTCTTGTCACCGGGAATTTATTTTTAAGTTATTCTCTTCCTGATATTACGACATTCACAAATAAATGAGTATTTACCTTGGTGTTTCTATTCCTTCCAGTTTTAGAAAGTGAGCTTGCTCAAATTTCGATAAGGCTTTACCGTATGGCTCCACAGAGGTGAGTGACCACCGTCAACGGAAGAGGCTCTGGGGACAACGGTGGCTGGATCTCCAAGTTAAGTAAACAGACTTTACTTTCATATTTTCCAGATTAATTTTTATTTCTATTTCATCATGTTATGGTATTTCGAAGCATTAAAAATTATTATATTTCAAATTAAGGAAGACATCTCTGACTAAGATTTCATAATTTTAAAACATATTTTTTGCTTATTAAAGTAATTATAATTTATAGCTTTTGCTTCTAAAATTCCAAACAAGGAAGACACATGGCTGTTTCTAGATGTCTGATAATATTAAAATAACTGATTTCCTTCTTAGCATTATGCCAAATTTTCAAATTTCATAATCACATTCATATATTCCTTCTAAGCCCGTTCACTATTTAAATTATTGCATTATATAATAATATTATATTTAGATTTGCTTTATATATTTCCCTATTATAGGAATATGGAATTTCTATGTAAATGCCGATTTGAATTGGTCTTTACCACAATGTTTAGATGACTGTTGCATTAAGAAAAATGGTTGGCTTATAATCTATTCAAATCAAATTATACAGACTCCGCACAATCCTTTTTCTCATAAAATTCGATATTTAACCAGCAGAACGCCTCTGACGGCCAATCGAAAGATGAGGGAAGAGGTTGCAAAGTGCCTCCGGGTGCGGAAGGGAGCTGAGGTCCTTGCATTCCGCATCAGCGACACGGTCTTAAAAGGCCTCCAACTCTAGCAGCTCCACAATCCCACCCAAAAAATCCGGATGCTCCAAAGTAGAATGATTCAGGACTTACATTGAGAACATCACCATGGTACTGAACTATCAGACAACGACCCTGGTTGCGAAGCGGGTGTAGAACCCAAGGGCGAACCCCTAAAGCATCACCCTACCCCGGAAGATGAATTAGAATTGAAATTTATTCTCTTTCTTCCGAGCCAAAATATATTTAAATGATGTATAGTATAAAAATTTGTAAGGCCGGAACATGTATAGCGGACCATGACTTGAAATGTATATAATATGGATTTAAAATATCTCTGTGCCCTAAGCCAAAATAACTATAGCAGAATTGATAGATTTGCTATGATATGTAAGGCAGGGCTATAATTAATTTATATATTCTGTACCCGTATTCTATACCCTGTATTACCCGTATTTTTTCCTTATGTCTAATTATGAAGATAGTCTGAAGGTATTTGGAATTGGTTATGGGAGAGGAAGAGAAGGAAGTGATTGATTTAATATATTTTCTATCATGTATAGTATAAATATTTGTAAGGCCGGAACTAGTATAGTGTACCATAGCATGAAATGAACATAATATGGATATATTTTGCGCCCTCAGCCAAACGAACTATTGCAGAATGTATAAGTTTACTATGATGTGTAAGGTGGGGCTATGTATAATTTATATATTCTGTACCTTTTCATTGAATTTTTCCCGTACTTTTCCTATTGTCTAATTATAAATAAAGAGTGAAGGAAGAAGATGGTTATGGGAAAAAAAGAGGAGGAAGCGATGATTGGGAGAGGCGCGGAATTGAGTAGGTGTTGGGCGTAATAGAGGAAGGATATGTATAGGGTAGATCATATGGTATGATTTGGGTGGGCAACAGCGTAGGTATTGAAGGGAGAGGGTGGGACGGAAGAGGGTGAGTCAGGGGGCTGGGCGGTAGTGGGTGGGATGAAAGAGGGTAGGACGGGTGAGGGAGGGGTAGGCGGTGGGACGGGAAAGGGAGGGACGGGAGAGGGTGGGTAAGGGGGCTGGGTGGTAGTGGGTGGGGTAGGGGGCGGGACGGGAGAGGGTGGGACGGGAAAGGGTGGGACGGGAGAGGGTGGGTTAGGGGGCGGGACGGGAAAGGGAGGGACGGGAGAGGGTAGGTTAGGGGGCTGGGCGGTAGTGGGTGGGGTAGGGGGCGGGACGGGAGAGGGTGGGAAGGGATAGGGTGGGACGGAAGAGGGTGGGTTAGGGGGCTGGGTGGTAGTGGGTGGGGTAGGGGGCGGGACGGGAGAGGGTGGGACGGGAAAGGGTGGGACGGGAGAGGGTGGGGTAGGGGGCGGGACGGGAAAGGGAGGGACGGGAGAGGGTGGGGTAGGGGGCGGGACGGTAGACGGTGGGTCAGGAGAGGGTGGGGTAGGGGGCGGTACGGGAGAGGGTGGGTTAGGGGGCTGGGCGGTAGCGGGTTCGGCAGGGGAGGGACGGGAGAGGGTGGGACGGGAGTTGATGGGACGGGAGAGGGTGGGTTAGGGGGCGGTACTGTAAAGGGAGGGATTGGTTAGGGTGTGGTTAAGGGTGGGACGGTAGGGTGTGTGGTAGAGGGTATTCGACTCAAATACGATATTCCACGACAAAAACTGAGCATTTGGTCAATTTCCATTCCTTTGGTATTCATCTCGATTTCGTACGACCATTATTGCTGATTAAATTCCGCGAAAAAAAAATGTCTGCAATCGATCAAAATGACATTTAAGTGCATTTATAATACGAGAGACGATTCGCGCCATCCAGAGTCGAACATAGGATACTCTGGACGAACTAAATATCTATATGTAATACTTAATTGGACCTTTAACGACTACAAAATATTTATAATTCTATTCTATGTCAGGAAGAGCATGAAATTAAAGTTCGGAAATTTCATTCGTTGATACCATCGAGGAAAGTAAAACTTCGCAAATGTTCATGAGAGATATGTGTGAATGTCGATACAAAACTTCTTTGAAATCCATGATTGTCGAGCGGGGCACTTCTCTGAAATCAGACCACTTGACATAGAATGACCCATGTATGAGTTATGGCACATTTTCATAATAAAAGAGTTTATTTAATAAACCATTTTCATATCTTTAAAATAAATTTGACTCATATTTATTCTTTGCAAATTATATTCATTTCTTCAGATGTATCTTTATTTCACAAAAATTTAATATATAATTTGATGTTTTCTAATTACAAATGAAGATCAATAAGCACATGATGGTTTGTTTTGATAATTCTTGTGATTCAACTTAGTGTAAGGAGTTAATGGAAGTTGTTTTATAAGTGTTGTCATTTGATATTACCTCGCTATATTCCAATCATTTCTATCATTTCTATAATAAATAAATTTAATATCTTTGTATTTCTGTATTGCAACAAATTTTTATTTGTGTAGCCTGAGTGATACCAACGAAAGAAACTTGTGTAATAGTTAAGCAGAGGAGAGAAGTTGATATGGCAGCTTAAAGAAATAATTCTAGCGTCTAAATCTGATGGGGTAAATATTCCTTAAGCTAACATATACTTATGTAAACCGTAGTTTTCCTTTCCATAAAATAGAGCTGGGAAAGTGATGTTGCCTTATGTTTTGGGTCAACTTAAACGCCAAACAGAGGGTAAAACCTGAAACAAACCTCAAAATTTTAGGGGTCAACTTATACTGTGGCATATAGGGTAATTGCAAAGACCTCTCCTATACTTGCTTCAAATTTCCTTGGACCAATAACTTTATTATTATGGTTAGATGGTCAAAAAATAGAGAGATATTAATGCAAATATCTGCGAAGTATAGTAAACAATTAGAAACGATAGGGTGATTATTAAAAGCTGCATATTTCTTCTTTGAGGATGTAAAAAAAGTTTCAGAATGGATTCCTTGTTAATGAAGATCTTATATATGTATGTATATAGATGCTTCAATAATGTATTATTATATGTATATATATGTAAAATAATACATTAATTACTTATATATGTATATTAGGGTGTCCCAAGATATAAGGGGAAAACCTTTTCTTGCAACATTAAATTCGCATACCCTCTATTTTTTCAATTTGGCCTTTTTAACTTACTTTATTAATATTATTGTGATTGGATAATGGTAACCTGTGCCATCTTGATGCCAAACAATTTCGAGAAATGAAAATTTGTTCCGACAAGGGGGACACCAGTTTAGAGGGAAATTAACAGACGGATTCACACGAATCTTTCAGGGCACGTTCTTTGCTTAAAAATAGTGGACAATTTCTGGCCGTTTAACTCAATGGGCTTTTGTTCATAAAAAAATAGCAACTGAATAGCAGAGTTAGGCATCCACATTACACAATTCTCTTCCAATTCTTTTACCGAGTATTTATAGTTTTGCAACTAAATATCATATTATTACCTTCAAAGCATTTGTTAATTTGAGTTGGTATTGATTCTAATGCACAGAACTTTGTACAGAGGGCTAGAATCTAAGAAAGTTGGCAAAAAATTCAAAACTGGATTTTATATGTGCAAACTTTGACACTGAATTGTTACTGCTGAATTAGTTCAGTATACAGATATTACTATTATTACTAAGTAAATAAATTTGATTCCTGCACATTAAAATTATACAGGGGGCACACATTTTCATAAGTAATATGGTAACTTTATATGGCCAAATAGAAAAAAATTAGAGGGTATGCGTAAAAATATTATCCCTTAAATCTTGGGAAACCCTAATGTACACCATAAAAAAATAATCTAAAATGACTGTATTTGATTCAAAATGATAGTAGGATGCAGCTAAGTTATACCATGGCTCTTAAAATAAACATTGTAATATATGGGAGGGATATTGCCATACTCTATGAGGTTTATTCCTGCAATTAGGCCATGAAAAGTGAGAAGGATGCAATGAGTGGCGTTTTGAAGCTTAATCAACAGAATGAAGTAGATCAATCTTACCCAGAATAATGGTATTATTATTATCAGTTTTATTACATTGGAAAAACAACAGGCGACATTACCCGTGGCATTAAATGATCATGAACTGAACACATATCTGAACATTCACACTGGAATAAAATGAATGAGATAATGTTACAAAATCCCAAAACCGTGCAAAAAGTATAACACTAGTCAATGCTCAGATACATTTTACAGAGCTAAATTACCGATTTGTACAACATTAATTGCTAATTATCTATAAATATCTTTATTAGCATCATCCTCTATACTTATTGAAACTATGTTCTTTAATTACTTTTAGAAAAATAATAATGTTCACCCCACATTATGCTACCATAACCACAATGCAACATTTACAACTGAGTAGAAATTTTTTCAGCTATGTACATCTTAATAGCAAACTTTTAATGATTTTCTTAAACTTCTGTTCATTAGCAGAGAAGGGCAAAAAAATATTTCTTCATGTAACGCATTCCAGTCCAATATGGCTCTATTTAAGAACGAGAATTTACCAAACTTTTTCCTTTTTTGTAGAAGCCTGTACTTTGTGCAGGCGATCCTTTTTTCCTTATTCATTAGGACAGTTTATAGGATACATCATTCCAGCTGGAATTCCTGGAAAACTTCTTTAATTGGTCTGACCTTGCCAAGAGCTTTAAGATCCAGTAGGAACGCATCTGCTGAGATAAAAGATCACTTAAAATTCCCTAAATTCCCAGTACCTTCCAAATGTTTGCTAGGAAATTGAAATGACCAAACATATGTGAGAAATAGAATGTGTGCTGTATCTATTTGCCATAAAATCCCTCATTTCATTAAGCATCATTTTCTAGAAACAATAGAAAGGAAACGTACCCCAAGAGGGTAAATTAGACGAGACTTTTGTCTATTTTCTTATACAGAATACTTGGTGAACTGAAGAAGAGACGTCGCACATTGTCTAATTGTAATCAAGTAACAAGTGTTAGCTTTAATAAGTATTTCTCCAAATTCAATGGAACATTTCTTCTAAACAGGACCAATCATCATCATTAAATAAACCGATGAGAATTGAAGACAAATAGTGTAACCAAATCAATCCACAGATTTAGTAACAGAAATTCTTGATCTGAGATCAGATTGGAATATCCATTCATAATCCATCTATAATTTCTGTCAAAATCACAGGAGGAGTCTAACGTCAGAAAAGTGAAGAAAAAAAACGCAACCTGCAGAGCACTGTTAAGAATTTTTTGCGGGCTCCCCTTTAACTACATGTATATTTGGGGTTCAATTTTCCTCTCATAAGGGACTCGGGAGCTTGTCTATCCTATGACATGGACTCAGATAGTTTAAATGAACCTTTTACTTAAATATCGTGTTCGATTTTTCTTCAAAGTTTTCTTGATTCCTTTCATCATGGAAAATAAAACATGCCTACAATGTAAACTTCTCAGATGCCGGTGGCATCTGCTAGAGCGATACTGAGAACAAAATATCAGCCATCCTCCCGCAAACTGTATGAAAAGCTCGTTGATTATTCTTATGTTAATTTTATGTATATTCTAATGCATTAATCTATCTCAGTTTTAACTGATTAATACCAAGTATGGTATAAAAATTCCTAAATAAATGTTTACTGCAATGAGATAAAGCTACTCTATCATACATCATAATAGCTTTCCAGGGTAATTAGAGATTTTCCGCTTGTGCAAATGTTTGTTCTAATTCATAATTGGGGCTCAATGCAGTAGAAGTTTTTAAAATGACAAATACGATAACTTTTATACCATGCAAGACCTGCAGATGCAGTGGAGAGCACAATGAAATGTTCATTAAAATGCCGTGGATTAATACTGATGTTCGTTCTGCTTCATTGAGTTCAGATAATGAATGAAATAATAAAATTAAGGAAGATGCATAAATTCTAGTTTTGGTAGATTTTGTGGGTGCAGCTATTCTGTTGCTCAGCAATTGACCATACTGCAGGCAGAAACAAGCCCCCAGTTATTTACCTATAAAATCTTTAAAAATGCAAAAATATCTGAATTGCTTTGTGTTACACATTGCTCAAACTACATTTTGTGTTCCAAAACGTTCGAAGACTCTATCAAACCTTGACAACTCTGAATCAAAGCCGCAAAATCACGAAAAAAATCAATGTTTTGGTATAGGGAGATACGAAAAGTGTAACCCAGCATGGCTTAATGCGCAATCTGCCCCTTTACCTCTGGCTTCACTTTTGGTCGCTAGAGGGAAATAGTAATGCTACCTCTGTGGTCAAAACCTTATGGTTGTGACAGGAAGATTAGCAGATAAAGCTTGGAAAATTAAGAATTAATTGAAATCAGGCTGCTTCGTAGAACATGAAGAAAAATCTTCCATCTTCAGTATGTACAATGAATGCAGAAAAAAATAATGGTGAAGTCCATAAGAGAAGCAATTATTGGGCTTTAATTTTAACATTATGCAGGCATAGCATAACTAAAACTGTTACAGCAACAACGTAAAATTAATATTTTTTATAAATTGCTAAAGTAATGTATGGAAAGAGATCCAGCAGTAAATACTTTAGATAAAATATACCTCTATGTAGTCATTGCTAGCATTAACAAGTTACCAAATTGTTATTATTAAAGTTCCTAGTTATTACAGTTTCTCAAAACAATTAATTCATCAAACCCCTAAAAAGTGCATGAACTATAAATCCTTCCAGAATATAAATCTTAGATTTTCCCATCTTATCCTTATTACAAGCATGACATGAAATCTTTCATCGAATTGGAAGTTTAAATTGCTAACGTAATTATTAAAGTACGGATAAATTGTAGAATTATGTATTTTCAGTTTTCCTCCTGGAAATCCGGGAAATATTTAGGAAGGATCAAAAATCTTTGGCTAAAATTGGCGTAACTATAAGAATGTGGGTGTAAATTAATCCAAACTATAAAATATACAATACTTTCATTCTTTATTCAAGTATATCTGCTTGAGAAGACAGTGAAATAGTCAATAATAAAATGGACAATCAAAGGAGTTACAAAGAGGGTGCTTAAGAGCATATTAAGAATCATTTGAACATATTACCTATAAATAATAAAAGACAACTTAGCAAATGAATAACAAATCCCAAATGACAATGATGATACCATGTTCAATACACAAATGGAAACAAAACACACCCAAGAGAATTATGACAAATCAAACCAACAAAAAACCACTAAAAACATCCAAATATGCATTAAATAACATTTTAGAGTCTCTCTTGATTTCCAAAATATTACACTCTCATATGACAACAATCGAAGGAATTAATATAACCACAAATTCAAAATGAAACCCAGATGACGAACGATTAAACACCAACATGACAGGAATCGAAGGAATTAAATTTACCACAAATTCGAAACAAAACCCAGACCATGAATGATTAAACACCCACATGACAACAATTGAAGGAATTAAATTAACCGCAAATTCAAAATGAAACCCAGACAACGAACGATTAATCACCCATTTGACAATAATCGAAGGAATTAAATTAACCACAAATCCAAAACAAAACCCAGACGACGAACGATTAAACACCCTTTTGACAACAATCGATGGAATTAAAATAACCACAAATTTAAAACTATATAAAACCCGATGATGGATTACAACAACCTGTGAAATCAAAAGGAGCCCCTAAAACCTTTAAAAACCAAGCTATCATCAGAAAACAGCCAAAAAATACTAAAACCATGTTTTCTGACAGATGTCTGGAGATTTTGGAATCCCTCTTGATTTCCAAACTATTACACACCCATATAGCAACAATCGAAGGAATTAATGTAACCATAAATTCAAAACGATATGAAACCCAAACAACTAATGATTATGACCATGTACGAAATCAATAGAAGCCCTAAAACTTTTAAAAACCAAACTATCATCAAAAAACAGCCCAAAAAATACAAAAACCATGTTTTCCGACATATGTTTGGATGTTTTGGAATTCCTCTTGATTTCCAAAGCAAAATATACAAACAAAATCAACAATCAACACACTTAGAAGAACATTAAAATTAAGTTGAGCTTTCACACTCTGATATCTCTTGATCTTCAATGAAAACTTAATATATGCATGCAAACAAAATAAAAACTAAACTTAAGAATGAATACTTTCAGAAGAACATACTCTAATATTTAACATTCACATCCCCAGATTTAGTTGCACTTAAAGTTCCATTAAATACAACTCCATTCAATAAAAAATCTACAGCTCCAAAAACTGATGAAGTTCACTTTAAAGTCCCCTGTAAAACTGTATTCTGCACAATGTTTGCATTTTCTTCTTTCCCATGCACAAAAAACAAACTGATATCAAGGTGCTCCATGAAGAGTTCCACATAAAACTTGCTAATAAGTCTGCAACAAATGTATTAGTTCTTGTACTATCCACAACTTGGTAGAAGGAGTAGTAGATGGTCTGGCATCCACTAGTTTCTGTCCACATCTACTCCATTGACTAGTTGGATTTCAGCTGGATTTAGCAGCTATGCGTAATTACAGTTTTTGATATTAATAAAACAAACAATAAGATGGCAGTAGTCTCTTTTAAACCTCCAAATCACATTAATAAATATCATAACCAGATAAGCAAAGTAATGCAATGCAAATAACATGATAAACCAAGAAACCAGAATGAGAGCAATTATCTAAATGTTAACATACCATAGTAGGTAAAAACAAGATGCAATATGAGATCCATTTGGGGAACCACAATTTTATGGATCATTAAAATAATACTTATATAACATATCCTATACTTTATGTTAGAAGAAGATACTAGGATTGAGCTGTAATTTACAGATGCCCATCACAAAGGTTTATCAAGACTTTAAGATGAAGCACTTTTGCAGATTCAGGCATTTCTCAGTCTGATTTACAGCAAGAATTCTTAGTTGTCATACAGGATACATCTAAAAATCTAATTTTTGAACAACATACCAGCACAATAACAAAGATTGTGCCATGACAAGAGTTCTTCAACATAAGGAGCCAAGTCCACACCAAATTGAAATTACTCTTAATCATTTGAATATTGTTGCATTGGGCCCAAATGCTTAATATTTAATTATTTTTCATCATCAGAAATCAGAGCAATTTCTCTGATAAGATTATACTTAAAAATAAAAATGATTGGTCAATCCATAATGCTAAAGCAATTGCTACTAAAAATCCTTACACGATATTTATATATTTAAAAACATTTTGAAATCCATGAGCATACTTCCCATAAAATGTATGAAGCAACTTATTATGCAAATACGAATTACGCATTGACGAATGAGAACAAATGACAACTTATTTCCATGAGAAACAATCTGTATCAGCAGATTGACAAATAACATTGACATATCAATGATACCAAACAAATGTCTACCTTATTAGTTTGAATAAAATATTACAAACTTAGTCTCAATAAGTCATTTAAAAATAAGATATGAAATAATATAAACCACTTAAATAAAAAAGGATTAACTTAGGAAGGACTGATCAAGACCCAACAATACATTCTATGAACCAGAGCAAAAATGCAACGACAAATGTGAAACTTCTATGAATAACCAACAATGCCCTTTTTGGGATCCACCCTGAACAAATTATACATTAGCCAATGTAAACAAATTGCAACTTATTTCCATGAGGAATATCTGTAGGAGCAGATATACAAATAGCATTGACAGCCATATTTCCAAATATGCGTAAGAAAGTATCAATTCTTTATATTCGATGTGAGATACCTTTTTGATTCAATACAATATTACACACATAACAGCCTCACTGAGCCATATAAAACGTATAATAATATACTAATAGAATAAATTTAAACTACCAAGGATTAACATAGAAAAGACTGATCATGGCCAAACAATACATTCTAAGAACCAAAGCAAAAATGTAATGACAAATGTGGAACATCTGCGAATACCCTACACATTGCTCCTTTTGGCATGTGACAGGAATTTTCAACTAAATGATAACCACTTTGTTCAAGTTATTTAGTATTTTCTCAAGGTATAAATAACTTGTCCTACCATCCTACTCTTTAGTTAAGCTCATTGCTGAATCAGCCGAAGTAGAGGGGGGGGAAGGGGTCGGCTTTTTTATTCTGAACATTCATTCTATCTCAGCCTATCTTTACTCTTATATTTCAAAGATTCCTAACTCCTAACAGTATACAGAGCAAATGAAGAAAAATTTATCCACTGCTAGAAATATCCATATCGAAAAGCCTAAGAAAGATAAGAAATATAAGATTAATAAATGTACCAATAGACTGAAAAGTAAATAACACTTAAATTTAACTGAAGATCAGATTCACAAGGAAACCTGTAAACAAATGAAAAGAGTATTAAGAATATAAATTCAAATGGAATATATATAATGTTAATCTGTCTCAGGAATTACTATACTCATGTTTAGCTTTAAAGTCATCTGTAAGAAAAATTCTAGTCTAAATGCTAGATTAGTTTTGACTGTGGTTAATATTTAATCTAAGACCAACTACAAAGACCAACAACTAAAAAGAGAGCATGCTTGGTACCATTACATCTGCAATGAGGATGCTATAAGGAGGAATAGCAGAACATATGAAATACATATAAAAATTAAAACAAAGTGCATAAAATAACATATGGGGGCCCCCAAATAAAATATCACAAAAGTTATTTTTATATGCATAAAATAATACACCTTTCTGAGACAACAATTAACTAATAATAATAATAATAATAATAATAATAATAATAATTTAACAAAGTACAAATATTAATTGAAGCCCTGCTGTAAAAATGAAAACATTTTTACAATTACTGAAAATTACTATTCTTGCAAGTACCAATGAACATTTAAGAAACTTGACAAGGTAATACCATTTCCTGGAATTGTGCAATTCATTAATGCAAAGAGATAAAAATCAATCCAAGGGCATCTGTGGATTGATGCTGCATGGCTGGAAGAACAACTTCAATTCTTTATGGTATCTAAACTCATAGCCTGGCTCTTTGCGTATGGACTCTGATCTGAAAATGAATGAAACAATTACATGATTAAATAACTATATATTAATATGACAAGCAACAGCAAGAGGAACAAGTAGTGTAAGAGTACATCAGTATAGTAAAGAAATTAAGAACTATCACGGCCATATTCATAGATCGTTGATTTAGCGTGTAACTAGAGGTTGCTATGTAGTGATTAACTATCGAGTGATTAACGACTAACTAAAATGTGGTACTCATAGATTTCAACTAGTGTGAAACTAGAGGTTGCTACATAGACAACTGCTACACAACTGAAAGTGACACAGGGTGAGTTTAATGGTGGGAAAGTGAAGAAAAAAAAAAACGCAACCCGCAGAGCACTGGTGAGAATTTTTCTCCAGCTCCCCTTTAACTACATGTATTTTTGGGGTTTTATTTTCCTCTCATACGGGACTCAGGAGCTTGTCTATCCTATGACATGGACTCAGATAGTTTAAATGAACCTTTCACTTAACGATCATGTTCGATTTTTTTCTCCAAGTCCTATTGATTCTTTTCATCATGGAAAATAAAACATGCCTGCAATGTAAACTTCTCGGATGCCGGTGTTGTCTGCTAGAGTGATATAAAAAACGAATCATCTGCAAACTTCCGCAAACTGTATTAAAACCTCGATTATTATATTGTTAATTTTATGTGTATTATAAAGCATAAATCCGACTTAGTTTTTCATCGATCAATACCAAGTATGGAATAAAAATTCCTTAATAATCGTTTACCGCAATGAGATAAAGCTACTCCATCATACATTATAATAGCTCATTAGGGTAATTAGAGATTTTCCGCTTGTGCAAATGTATGTTCTAATTCATAATTGGGGCTCAATGCAGTAAAAGTTGTCAAAATGACGAATCTGTTCTTACAGCCAAATGCACTGCAATTGGTCATATTGACGGCAAAAGCAAGCCCCTGCTTATTTAACCTATTAAACCTTTAGAAACACAATAATAACAAAATTACTTCGTGTTACACATTGCTCAAACTACATGTTGTGTTCGAATCACTCAATCAAACCTTGATAACTCTGTATCAAAGCCGAAAAATCAAGAAAAAACAATGTATTAGTATAGGGAGGTACGAAAAATTCTCAACAGCATGGGGAAATTCGCAATTTGCCGCTTTGCCCCTGGCTTCACTTTTGGTCGCTAAAGGGAGATAGGTTATGCTACTCCTGTGGAAAGTGACGTTCTGAATTTGGCAACCTTGCATCAGCACCTCAACCAAATGAAAAAGTTGTTTACATTGCTTCTGCCCAAAGGCAAGGCTAATTTTCATCCAATTTTTCTTAAAGAAGCGATTGATATGGAATCTCTATCATCCATTCTTTCTGCTGTTTGATGTATTGAAATATTCTCAAGTAAAATCTATTGTATTGGTTTTCTATGGTGCAAATAACATCAGATAAATACAAAACTTACAGAGGATGTCTAGGATGGGCAAACATTGGTACACTCTTCTTATTGACACGTTGGAGATAGTCTTTACATTGTTTATTTTCACGGTTGTTTATTCAATTAAAATATCTAAAAATCAATTGTTAAGGTTTTTATGCCGTAAAGAATATGGTATAAATATACGACAGGCAGGCAAGGTATGGTGAGTTCACTAGGTCAACTATTTATCAAGATTTTCTCCCGTGATTTCCAATTATACAACTTTTTAATTGGTAGGGAACATATTCAGATAATTTAAATTGTATTATTTGTTAAGATTTCTAGTTTTTTTATAATAATATTCAATTGAGACCTTAAGTTCATATTAAGTATCAATGAGCATTCAGAAAGGAGGTCATGAAGAGATAAACTGGACACAAGACGATTTGAGAAATGTTTGTTGACAGCTAAACCATCATTTACAGAGAGTATCATGTTCTTTCTTACAGTTTGTTGCTATTTATATTCACAGATATGGACTTAAGTTTGTAGTTATTATGCTTTCTGTGAATTTATTGAATGTCGTTATTCGACAGTGCAGGAAAAAGTGCAGAGAAAAGCTGCTCGATATGGTATGGGAAATTTTTGGAAAACAGATAGTATAACAGATATGCTGAAGATTCTCAGTTGGGATAAATTAGTAAAAAGAAGAAAAATTAATCAAGTAAGGTAAAGTTAGTAAGTTAGTCAGCTTAAGGTTGCATTTATAGTATAGTTGCAAGTAAAGATGGGTGAGAAGGTTCCCAGAATTCAATCAAGAAACCAGACTTCCTTGGGAAAAATAGCCACGAGCTAAAAATTAAAACTAGGCCGCATAGAACAGATATAGCAAAGTATTCTTTTCTAAACAGAGTTATCTCTGAATGGAATGCGTTACCTGAATCCCTCTTTAAGCCCTTACCTGTGAGTTTTAAATCCTTTAAAAAGAAATGTTTTCAAATTTTGAAAGATATTAATGTATTTTGGGGACTATTCTATATTTAATTTTATTAACGATATTCTGGATGAAGTAGGGGATTGCTTTACAGGGTATATACGGTTGGGTTTTACCTCGTGACCACTACAGTAGCCGAGAAGGCCTGTCATGAACCTTGAAAAATCCAGAATAAACAAAATACTTATTACAATATCGTTATTTTTATATGTTAATATTGTTTTATTATATTATGTTATGATTAACTTGTATAGTATCATGTTTAACATTTTAAGACTAACACCTGGCAACAGAAAATTTGCAGTTGTTAATTGTAAATAAATAAATAAATATTCATAGAAACTACTCTATTACATCCATATTCAATTATTTTTTCATTATGAAGAGGTATAAATACAGAGAGATCAACTTTTAAGGTTCATTCACATAAAAATGGCTTGATTATTACTTCACTTTCATAGCACTGCTAAAAAATTAATATATTATATCAGAAATGTCAGCAGATTTGCAATGAAGATGATTAAGTAAAATTATTTAAGCAAATTATGCAAGCCCACACAAAAAATCCTACAGAGGGTCATCACAATGATATTTCCATTATAACCTGATGAATTATACTAGAAATGCAAATGTTCAATAAATTTCCCAACAGAAGTTTTTCTCTTTCATGGTGCTATTAAGAATTGAAGGTATGCATTATCCATTTATCCATTTCAATGAATATGCCAAGTGCCAAGATAGGACATAATTAACACTTCTTTCAAAACAATGCATGCAATACTTAAAGCAAAACTTTGATGGCCCAGATTTAAAAATGAATGTTTAGAAACAATTTATAAACTCATTTTAACTTACTTTAACATCATTCACTATTATCATTCATCTATATATCTTTATCATGCATACTTGATCCTGCTTTTATATTAACAATCATGAAAAACACTATTGAGTCTTAAGTAAATGTAACACATACTTTTCTCTATACTGTAACTAGAAGGCAAATGATAATCATTCCATTCACAATTGAAAAATATAACTTCCTTTATTCAGCTTTCTCCCAATCAATCAAAGTAACCTTTCAGGTCACAATTCTGAAATCTATATTTACATCTAAATTCTCTGTCAGGGTATCTCAGATTCACTTAAGGCAAATAAACTCTTTAAAAAAATCACCCTTTTGTTATTTTTCACACCCCTTTTACTTCCAAAACTTCAGTATCATCGTAGAACAAATTTATATGAATACAAATCCAGAAACAACTAGGTACCAGTTGAAATTCATACAAGTTGCTTAGGAGAATTTAAGGAATGATACCGCCCTCAAAATTAAATGCGTAGAAAGTGATAAATAATATTAAAATGAAGAAAAATACGTTTTAGAGCATATGGAACAAAACTTTTTATGAACTCGATACTGTCTGCTACATATAGACTACCAAAAGGAATGCAAACAATAAATAAATTCAATACTGCAGTAAGAAAATGCAGAAAATACAGTTAACAGTCTAATTAGAATGTCAAATCTGACAAATTTACAGCTAATAATACACAATATCCGTTCATCGCTTAACTGCTAACAAAACCGGAGGAAGAAATTCCATTATGGCGTCAAAATCATTGGCTAGTTACATTTAAAACAAGGGGTCCCGCGTCACTAGCGATAACTATTTTATTTAGTTACATGGTATGCCATCAGAGCCTTAGCAGTGCCAAGTCAATCTACGAGTACGAAATTTAGAAATAATCATACGTTAGCTTTAGCTAGGGGTTGCTAAACAATCTATGAATTAGGCAATCAATATTTAATAAAATCAATCTTAGAAGAAGAGCCAGATTACATTTTTCATATGAAATAATAATACTATTCAAACAAATACCTTGAAGAATATGAGAAAATCTTGGGCATCACCATAATTTCCTTGGTTTTTAGAATTTGTTGTTAATAATGAGCATCGTTTCATTAAAAAGGCCAGGATACAAAATCCACCAAAAGACATCTGATCGATGATCTACAGCAGGAGGACCAACTTCTCTTTTTGGTCAGAGAATTAATAGTCTTCTCTCTAAGGGCACAAGTAAATGAACATGAATAACTTTCATCAGAAATTAATTAGATTAAAAATAGCAAAAGCAACAAGTAATTTTATAAAAATCACTATGGTGAAGAAATCAACAAGATCTATGCTCTTTTACCATTCCTTTACTTACAAATACATGAACTCCCAAAAAAAATTTGAGTAGTTTGTTGAGAATTGCAAGAATCCTTTCACAGAAATGGCCAGGAAGAAACATCCGAGGAATCATTTTGCTGATTTATGTTCTGGCTGCAATAACTCCTCTTCAAGTTGAACAATTAGCAGGTGAACTATTTGCCTGTGAACTCAGATTGGATAAGAATTAGTGAAAACATACATAAATATGGAAAACTAAAGCAAATCAACATTTTTATTATGAACCTCTGACACATAATCCCCACTAACCAAATTTTAAATGGTGCGCAAATATGTAGTTAAATAATTTAGGGAAAAGAGGCTCTTATGAATTGAGGAGCAAACTTCTAGGTGAGTAAATCCGGAACACAAATCCTGGTCCTCCAAGATAAGGATAAAGTATGGGGCTAGCAACTCTACCCTATAAAAATATAAAAATTAAATATAATATGAATCCACTAATTACGCCTTGGATTAATCATGTCTGATAGTTGACCTGACAAATTGGTATGGGCATTGAGTATAGAAAATTAACAACTTGGAATGTAAAAACCATGCCAAAACCAGGAAAGAAAGAAATTTCCAATTACATATTTGGAAAATAACTAGGACATAATACCTCTTCCAGAAGTTGGATGGGTAAGATCTATTAGAATTGATAAGATTTGACAGTACTTTACAGTGGTCCTAGACATTCAATTTGATTATATGGAATCGGCTTCATGATCTATCTATAATTGTATCAAGGAATAAATGTGTTAAAATTTGAGCTATTATGGTCCAATATAAAGTGCAAAACTGCAAGCATTTGCTTCAAAGGCAGACAAACAACGACAAATGAACAATGTACCAAATGTAACAGATGAAAAATGTAAAAGAGCAAGAAATAACTGAAAATACTGAAAAGAAAAAATGGAATATTTTAAAATATTGTAGAAAGTATCAACAGAATTTAAAAAATATGAAAGCCCAGATCTAATGAGAGTAAAACATGAACTGGTCAGTAGCACTTGAAAATCAGGGAAGCTTCATGAAGATATGAGAACTGGATTGATTAGCCCAATATTTAAGAGAAAGATGATAAATTGGAATGCAAAAACTATGGAGGATTATGTTACTGTAGCAAGTAAAATCTTCACTAGTATTATCCTGTAATAAATAAGCATCTATGCCAAAAAAATTCAAGAAAAATCTGTGTGGCCTTAGATGTAGAAGCACCATTGATTATAAATTCAGGGTGACAAATAATGAAGAACTGTTATGAATACAACATTCATTTGCATATGTGGATGATATACCTCAGATAGTGTGAATGATCTAAAGGAAATATTAACTGACATTGGAGGTATTTGGTAAAGAATGGACCTCAATGTAAATTAAGATAAGACCATAAACATGAAAAATATCTTCTAGGGAGTCATTTGGGACTACATGTTAAGGACATAAGTATTATTCCAAGGTATGGAAATTTTCTGAATAAAAATAATATTTCTGAGGAGATAAATTGAAGAGTAATGTAAGGTAACAAGGCATATTTTGCAAATAAACCCCTCAAATTAACTTCTGCACTGGAAATGTAAATTGAAAATTTATGAAACCCTGATATGACCAGAAGTTTGGTATGACATTGGTCCTATCCAAATGAGATGAAAAACCACTAAGAAGATTTAAAGAATGATTAGGAGAATTTATGGCCCAGTCAAAGATGAAGAAATGTGGAGAATCAGAATGAACAGGGAAATAAAGAAAATATTGGAAAAGAAGGATTTAGAAGGATCTCCAAGTCAATGCAGCTATAATTGTTAGACCATGTTGAAAGAAGTGCAGAATGCCCAAATTGTTAATTAATAGTAAGATGAGAGGAGGAAAATATAAAGACCACACAAAATATGGCTGCAATTTGTTAAAAAGGGCCTTAAGTCAATGGTAATAGGAAGATTGAGAAAGCAAAGATTTGATCTTAATGTAGGCAGTCAAGGCACACAACGGGCTGAGGATGATCTCAATTCAAGTAATTAGGTCAAATGATTTAATGCTTATGTAAGATAATTAGAAAATTAAAACAAAACAAGGAATGGCCCTTAATTAACTATAACAAAAGGAGGAAGAAAGTACTTTATGGATATTGAAATTTTGTACTGTTTAGTAAATCCTGCAATAACAAAATGTATCACAATGGGTTGTAAAGTTAAATGAAGAAGTTGCTTTGATTCAGGATAAATAAAATTTTCCAATAAATTGCTTTAAATTTTAATATATATTTAGAAGAAGAATGGGTGTTTGAATTTTCAAAAGATATTAATTTAAAAGTATATTCTATAAAAAGTAAAATTCAGGTCTTGAATCTAGATTCATCTCTGTGACTCCATCCAATCCCAATTATTTATAAATACTATATAATCAATATGGTAATAAACCTTGGTTATCAATTGTTGGATTGAATAGTTAATATTAAATAATTGAATAATTTGCTTCTATTTACATGACAAAGATAAAGGATCATAACTGCTAATTAATCTAATAGTAAATCAAGGTAAATTCAAGTGCAAATTGAGCAAGCTAAAGAGGCTACTGAGGAGGATAGAAACAGTATTTAACATTGACCAAGCTATAAGGAGGATGATAGTTTTTGATCTAGCTTTGGTTTCTGTTAAAATGATCAATGACTTTGTAGCAAGTTATAAAACTAATAACTGGTCAATCTCTATTAATTGAAGTCAAATATTTTAATGAAATTATCATAGTGTTCTCCTTTTGAGAAGAGCTATCCACAAAGATATCTATTATTCAATTGTAAATAATTATTATGAATAAGGGATTGAATAAATATATATGAAATTACTAGAATTACTAGAATCAAAATTCAAATAAATGGCCTTCTTGGTTTTTGCCTTCATAAATGAATACATACACATACTATGCAAGCATAAACATTTTCACTTTTATCATAGTCAGACTAATTTAATTAACAGGTTTTTTGCTTTACTGAAAGATTACCTATTTACAATATTACCTCATTAATGGGAATCTTTAATGCACATGAATTGGAAGGAATACCTGCTTTATCACAGCAAGTAAAATGAAATAACTATTTTAAATTTATTTTATGTTAACCTTCCCCAGTCCCTCAGTGATATTTCATTAAAGTAAGAAATTTAAGATTTTATTATGAACTTTAATCTTAGTAGTTTATTCAAAAAAGATTTCTCTATTTTTTATACCATCACTTGAGTGTGACCCTTAATTAGGTACCACTGACTCACATGGATAAACATATATATATAAATTTATATTTATTATCATAAAGGTGATGTCTGAGAATACCCATTAGCTAGAATATTTAGGTGTTATGATGATTTATAAATATTTTCTAATAATTTCCACATTTATTTTCTTTGGTCGTTATACAATCATGCTCATTCCACAAACTAAGCATGCTTAAAATAAAAGAAAACATTTCCACCAATCATTTTAAAGAGATTGTAAAATTGTAGTCCACCACCATTCATTCATTAACAAACCATTCAACTCATTCATACCTTTCATTCTCATTCATCACTCAAACTAAAATCTATCATCTTGTTCCTATGCAAACATATCCTGCAGCAAGAGAGCTCTCTTTACCATAACACTTTCTATATGTTCTAAGTAACTAACTGCTATACCTGTGCTATTTCCTAACACTCTTTCCTAAATAAGATAACCTATCTCTTATTCCTACTGTATCATTCCTTTAACTAAGAATTCATTGTGCACACCCAAACAAACCATTCACACAAATCATCAAAATACACTATTACAGAATAAGTTAATAGAAAAGTGGAAATAATATAAAAGAAAATAATAGTGGAAATTATTCTAAATACTTTTAGGATGATCAATTTCTCATTCAGTGAACATTTCTTATTCACTTCTATCAATTTCTAAATTCTAATCAATCTGTACAAACAATTTGAAGCAAGTTTATTTAATATTGAGTAACATAGATAAACATTTCCAATGTCATACAAATTAATATGGGTTTTCTCAAACCTTAATCTTGGAAGTTTATTAAAAGTTACAATTTTGATTTGCTCCGAAAGAAAGCAAATAGCTCAAATGAATGAATAAAAGCAGATTTCATAAGTAGATTCAAATAACACTTCTATAAAATTGGCATTTCCATATCAGAGATTAATTGCATTAAGTTTCAATCTATCCTCAAAGGTAAATTTATATTTATGGGCATTTTAAATATTATGAGCTATAACACAAATGTACTTATTTCTCACGAGGTGGAAACAATAGACCCTTTTTGAATTAAAACATTTTATCTAATTTATAAACAATGGCTAAGAGGTAAGTAAATTTGATATAATAATGAATGTAAATATTAAATTAGCATCAAAGATTCCCATTCAATATAAAAGAGGCATATATTTAATTAATTACCAATTGTAGAGATTTCATTACCTATAAGATACACCTAAAGAACAATCAAAAGTGGCTGAATTAATATTTATAGCTCCTTGCAAATCTGGATTTTTAAAAATAAGTTAAAATTATTCTTAGTAAAGTTAAATATAAACCAAAAAAATTTTTATTATCTATGAATATACCTTGATTTCAGGATTGAACTTATTTACATTAAATTTATTTTATGAGCATTCTAAAAATATCACGTTGAAGCAGTTAAATCACTTAATTTCAAAGTTTTTCTTGACTTTGCTGAATTTAACAGATTCAGTTATTGGTTAAAAAAATGAAAAAGCAACTGTATGATAAATTTGTGATAAAATTTAAAAATCAACAATCCTTGTCCACCACTGTGCGTAAGTTCAGACACTAGTTTGAAATATGGCAAGTGAATGAAATATTTTAAATTTGCTCCAAAAATGTAACTTTGATGATTTTAATCAGAAGTAGCTAGAATTATTTCTTCAAAAGAAATTGTAACACAGGAATTTAGAAAGCTATAAAGTCCCTAAATTGTGTTTACTAGGATAATTCTAGAATTAAGTCACAGAGCTGAAATTTGAAATAACAATATGTTATGCTAACAAACGATATGAATGCATCACAATCGCTTAATAAATGCCAATGTTTTTATCTGTCCTTAAAATTAAAATTAAAAATTAAATCCTAATGAAAAGAAAGATCTCACTTAAAGTTGTTGAATACTTAAAAAATAGAGAATATGAGCTAAATGCAAATACACGCATCCAATACGTGATGAATTCGAGAATTTGAAAATGGAGGATAAAAGGAGAAACTAGATGTGCCAAGAGTTTCAAAAGTGAGACTTTTGGAGTGGATAATTTAGATTCATTCACAATGTAACAGCTGAAGAGGGACTAGGAAACAGTAGGAATGATGCTGAATGAAAAGACGAGCAATAGGCATGCAATATAGTGAGAGGATGTACTGACAAAGCTAAAAACAAAAATGAAAAAAGTTATCATCAGATGTATATGTCAATGTTAAATAAGGAGGTAGAATCAATAGAAAGGCTTGGAGAACCTTATGGGTAGGACCAAGGGAGAGGAAATTTGTAATGAAAGATTGGAATGCAATTAGAGGGAGGAAACAAAATTAAGTTGAGAAAATAAAGGCTTTGAACAGTAATCATAATCTAGTGCTGGCCAAATGCAGCTTGAAACTAAAGAAATTGAAATGAAATGAGAATTAAATATAAAGAGGTTTTAACAGCATATAAAGAATTAATGATTCTTCAATTTTTTCACGAGAAAGTGTTAACAAGTGGAAGAAGTGAGAGAGAAACTTATAATTATAACAGAATTGGAGGGAAAAAACAGAGACCAGAAAAGAATGGATAACACCGGAAATGTAGAAAATAAACAGAATAAATCCCTACTAGCATTAGTAAATAAGAATAGAGGAACCTTAGAAACGAGATAAATGGAGATTGCAATAAGGAAAAGAAAATATATTTGGAGGAACAATGCGAAATGAAAATTATTAAAGTCGATGATTGAAACATTTAAGATACCTACAGGTATGAAACATTCTTTGGTAAAAGAAATGTCAGGAGCAATGGATTGAAGAATAACAGACAGGAGTTCATTTAAGATAAGGAAGCCATCGTTAAAGAGTGGACAGTACATGCTAAGACACAGTCTAAAAGAATGAGATGGAAGAATTACTAACCCTCGAGGAGAGATGTGATACCATCTGAAGACAGAGTTTGATCTGGTGGTAATGGAGACTCAGGGATAAGAAGAAAAGAGGAATCAAATATCAAAGTAACAGGCGAACGGCTACTGCAGACTGTGTACAATACGATAAGGATTAGCAGAAGCGCTAACATGAATTAACATTCTGAAATTAGCTCAATTCTCGACAACTACGGCGAAAGCGGTCCCGGGTTCGATCGTGGGAGGGAGCAATGCGTGAAATGACATCCCACTGGGAGCAATTTTGTCCAAAAACACAATTCATGATAACCAAGTTCCGTGGCTTTCCGACACTAAGAAAATTGTCAAAGATTATTAACTAATTCCTATCAAAGGAATACGCTGCCACCAGGGTAAGGCTGCCACTGTAGGGTAAGGTAATGAAGGGACCGGTAACTAACTTTCGCGGAAAAATAAGTATCCCTTGATTAAGTTCACATTCGAAGGTTGATGCACCAGAGGTTTTTTAAAATGGAATACGTTCAATATAAATTATAGAAAAAAACGACTTACTCCAAATGTCTCCCAAGTATCGTCACTTCTTCGTAGCAAAAACTGCAGAGACTGCCGAAATAGTGTTGTGGAGCTCTCAGTCATATCGGCGAGTCAATGGCTGCGAATTGAGAAGCACAGCGATTAGTAATAGGAATGAAGGAAAATTTCACATTGAATACCTGTATCTTTTCTTAAAATCGATTCAGCGATACTTTGTAAATTGGTAGAAATTAATGAAAGGAATTTAACAATATAATCACCATAAATACCCGCGTTCCTCCGTCACAATTAGAAAATAACCATACGTTTTCAACGGCTACAGTGGACGGATTAAAGATAAATGCGATGTGCCGCCAATCATGACTCTCCCTTCTGTAATGAAATGAATTGTTAAGTTGTAATTCCAGTCTTAAATAAAGAATACAATGCAGCTGCGAACATCCTTTTGAAAATGAACCTCATAATCCCATATGACAAAAACGCACGACGCTACCCTACCGTTTAAAATGCTTAATAACTAGAAAACTTCAATTACCGTTGTATTGCACTGTCTTCCGGAGCTGAAAGGTTCGATCCCATTTCACCGTGCGAATACGAGGTGCATCAATCCAGGATATTGGGGTCTACGGGGAGACATTGCCCACGTTTTACTCCAGCGAACTAAAGATATTCCTGAAAGGAATCAAGATATACACTCAGATTTCCAATCAAATAGAACAAATTTAAGGTATTGATGAATTAATAAGTAAATCAGACAATTAAATCCATCCACTATATCTAAATTGTTCGTTATCAAATATCCAAAAGCACTCAAATGAACGATTCATTCCGGTATCGACAGGAACACCAGACTAATTTATTTATCGAACGATGAAAATCGTAATAGCTTACCTGTCAAACTTCGGGCATACACCCATGAACGTGCCTTCGTTCCCTCCTCTGGAGCTTCCCCTTCAGCCCGACTACGCTCAACAACTTTCTTTCCACGAATGAACGAGAAACCGCAAGGACGAGTCTATTAAAGAAGGGAAAGAGGGGAGGAGGGTGGTGAAACAAAGACGATCGGTTTGCCGTCGTGAAAAATATTTCAAAACTATTTTAAAGTCAATTTACAATATAAAATTCAGGAATTAAAATAATTATGTTGGTGAGACATTGAAAGAAATACTTTCCTAGAAGGTAAACGGTGTTATTTTATTCAAATGATTGAAAATAGTCTTACGCCGCAACCAGAGACATCTACCACTTGCATTAAGATGCACGTGAAACGATATCGACAGATAGCTTCCGCACTATTCCAAATGTTTCGATTTGAAATTTCTATTTAAAAAATACAAACAATCATTTTTCGTTATTAAAGTATGTATAATCGGCGAAAGGTTGGATTACTATTAATTATTTATACGATTCCTCGTATCTATTTAATACTTTGACTTGATCTTCCTTTAAATTGACTTAAGAAATAGTAAGTTATGGTAGCTAAGGATAATTTAAGTTAAATCGCTCCTGCATGCATACGGATTATGGAAGTCTGCATATGGATCTGCTTGGAACTAATTTTCCTGAAACATACCCCGAGGCCTCACATAAAATTTCCTATTGTTACGTTCACAATCAAAGCTATGCTTTGCCGAATTTCAGACCAATTTGAGGTTTGTTGAAGTACGCGCGATATATTATTACTGTCATTAAAACATGATTGATGCTGTGATCCATTTCTCTTTCCTTGATTGATAGGTTTTGTTGATTTCTTACCATAGATTAGAACGTGTTGAGTGCAGGTGGGAATATTTAAAAATCACATTGAAAATGCACTTTCGGAAGCCGAAATATTTGAAGGAAAATGTTGCAGTGCAATGAATTCTATGAAACCACGTAGGAGAGCCAGTATCTCTGACATGGCATGAATTGCAAATGCTGCCAACAAGAGATTACTTGAATTTGGGTAAATAACTTTACTTTCTCCTTGTTTAATTTAGACTTTGACAAGAGAAGTGAAGCTCGGCGCCAAGCAACTGCTTTTCTTAGACGAGGAGCGATGCGGAAAGCTACATTTCAACAGCTGTTAAAGAATGTCGCAGAGGCATGAATCAGATGGAGCAGAGTTTCACCTCTATAATAATTTTGATATTCCTTTTTCTCACAGAAGAAAATAGCGTAGCATGGAGGTGTTATCACTTCAGCTTTAAGGTTACAATTGCCGATTCCTTAATCGTAGTCGTTTTCTTAGACTCAAATTTCGGAATCTCTTGCTTGAATAATAGTACAATTACGCTAAGAATATAGTGTTCTTTCTTGCTGTAGTCAATTCTTTTTATGCTACTCATAAATAGTCACGATCTGCTTCGATTAAATCAACATATAATTGCAGAACCCACGTCATTCTCATTTCTTCCTAATTACGTTTAATAAAACGTCTCCAAGTTGAATGCCAAGGGTAGGGAAGTGGTGGTCGCCTTTAAAAAACGATCATTCTGAAAATCAACAACCTCGGTGTCATGGGTTTGATGCCAGAAGGCCCCAAATTCACGATTTTTCCCGTTTAAATGCATTGCTTTGATTTTCGGGAATTTCTAAGAAATACTTTCCGGATAGGTACAGAATCAAAACTGAAGGAGCCTACAAATCTGGTCATGATCTATCGAAAACATTGATGACTATCATAGAAAATATCCTGAATTCAATGCTACGACGATACAAAAATCTCCCATTTAAAATGTATTGATGTAGTTTTTCATTACTTTTGTTGATGCACTTATCGAAATGATAGGAAGTTCTTGCTTTGCTAGAAGATGTATATTAAGACTCGGCTTAAAAAAAATTTAGATAAGACCATGCTTTTCCTGGGTTCGATGCCAGAGCACATTACAATTTCTTCCCATAAGGAATATATGTGAAAAGTAGGACGTCGTTAGAGGCAGTTGCAGCCAATATTTCTGCTTGAATTTTCACACAATGTTAGAGATGGTGAACTGCTTTTGTGCTGCATAGGAAGTATCACCAGAGAGGCCCGGGTTCAATGCCGGACGGATAAAATGCAGCGTATTTTAAGAATACGCAGTACGCAAGCAACATTTTACTCAAATATGCTACGCCGAACCTGATGGCTACGTAGCGAGCACGCGCAACCGGAGGTAGTGGAAGGGACACTATTTAACCATGAGTCACCTGAACATGCTCGGATATGAAGGTGAGCCATTCATCTAGTTACTAGTTGTGGATCCATTCGATTTAATTTGCAAAGGATGAGGACGGAGAGGTTGACCGCTGGAGGAGAAGGAGGGGAGACTTCACCCCATAGAGCCTTCCAACCGGCATTAAGAGGAAGAAGTGTATTTACTGCAAGGCTGCTTGAAGTGCCTTCGAAAATCTTTATTCGATTTCGGAAATGGTTGGCTGCTTGTAATGGTTAGGATGCTGGTTCCTCACCGATCGGCATCATTTTCTTTCGCTTAATTTTTCGAAAAAACCGTATTGAAATAGTAGAGATGCAAGAGGTATCGTAGAATTCTGTTATATTTCCTCAACCAGCGTAAAATAAAGCAGCCGCTTGTCTGCTGACTCACGCTCTCCCAACAATGCCCCGCTTGGTGAATTTCTACTTTAGGACTAAAAATTTACCTTTAATTTTGAGCTTAATCTGGGGTTATGGGGGCAATGCAGCGTTGCCATAACTCACCGGGTAGTTTCTATAGGAAACATAAAATCCTTAATTTTCATCGTAGAACGTAGATCAAAAGACGTATGTACTTGTCTTAAGACGAAAAATACGACGGATATATCAAATTGTTGTATATTGCAATTCTTTATAACTTTTCAAATCGTACTGAACGCCTTTATTTACCTCTCGTTTGATAAATGCAGATATCTGCTGATAAGTCGAGGTCCCTTATCAGTTCCGAGCTCGAGTCATAGGAAAAAACTGTGATAGAGCTGCAAAATTGTCGCCTAGGGATGGACCTTTAAAAAACCTCATTTAACTACCATAAACCTAATCTGGTTTCAACGTAATATTCATATTATAATGTTTTTAAAGGCATACACTATACCAAATGACTTATTGAAGAATAGGTATATCTCTGTTTAGTACTGCTGCGCCCAAATTTATTTGATTGACTTTTGATTTGGAATGTTTTTCTCTCTTCGGGAGATGCCGCGAACGAGTACAAATACGCGGCAGTTGCTAAGGCTAATAATCATCCCGAAATATAAATAAACAGTCAGAGTGTGACTGACAAGGGGAACCCACGGTCTGGGAAATGAAGTTCGGGATGAGACTTTGCGTGGTAATAGCAGGGCCCGAAACTCGTACTATGCTAAAGCCATAGGACCCCATAGGGCCCCAGTCCCGAGAAAAAGGGCCTCAAAGTTTTTACAACAATATATATACTTAAAAGTTTATCACATTGTTCATCTGGCACGGTAGTCTAGGCGGTAGCAATCCTAACTGGTAAAGCGTAGTCTCCGTGTTCAAATCTCTGTTAAACCAAAAATTTTTTTCTTTTTTTTCATAAATTTTATTTTATTTTTCATTTTATTTTATATTCATTTTATTTTGTATTCATTTTATTTTGTATTAATTTTATTTTTTAATTTATTTAATACTATAATGATAATCCTGTAAATATCGTCATACATCGTAAAAATGTGCATGATCTGAAATATTGTGTATCGGAGAATAATGAAGTCAAGAAGAATAGAAATTATATTTGCAGTTATTTTATTCCTAATCCGATTTTTTTTATTATCATGATAATGATACTTAAATAATGATAATTATCATAAAAGCATTCGAAGCAAAAGATATTTCGGCAATGTGAGCAACAAATAAATGATGGCTGTTTACATGTACAAGGAGTTTTAAGCAGGTCTATTGAAAAGCAAACTTCGTTAACATTCGTAAAACTTCATACCAAATTTCGACGAGGAAATCGTTATCAATATTGATCAAACAGGTACGGGAAAAATGAAAAAATCCCGTAATGACGATTTTAAAGATCCTCTAATATAGCGTCAGAAATTTCATGAAGCGCCTACAAAATTCTGCTACTTTGGTTGAAAAAGAAAAACAATTGCTTCTCGGAAAGATTGTATCAAAATTAAATCCATAGTTCACCACCAATTATTATCTCCAAGTTTTACTGATATGCTTCAATACGCCTGGTTCGCCTCAAAATTAACAGACAACCGAAAAGTTTTAGGAATGTTAACGAAGTTTGCTTTTCAATAGACCTGCTTAAAACTCCTTGTACATGTAAACAGCCATCATTTATTTGTTGCTCACATTGCCGAAATATCTTTTGCTTTGAATGCTTTTATGATAATTATCATTATTAAGGTATCATTATTATGATAATAAAAAAAATCGGATTATGAATAAAATAGTTGCAAATATAATTTCTATTCTTCTTGACTTCATTATTCTCCCATACACAATATTTCGGATCATGCACATTCTTACGATGAATGACGATATTTATAGGGTTATCATTATAGTATTAAATAAATTAAAAAATAAAATTAATACAAAATAAAATGAATACAAAATAAAATGAATATAAAATAAAATGAATATAAAATAAAATGAAAAATAAAATAAAATTTATGAAAAAAAAGAAAAAAAATTTTTCGTTTAACAGAGATTTGAACGCGGAGACTTCGCATTACCAGTTAGGATTGCTACCGCATAGACTACCGTGCCAGATGAACAATGTGATAAACTTTTAAGTATATATATTGTTGTAAAAACTTTGAGGCCCTTTTTCTCGGGACTGGGGCCCTATGGGGTCCTATGGCTTTAGCATAGTACGAGTTTCGGGCCCTGCTATTACCACGCAAAGTCTCATCCCGAACTTCATTTCCCAGACCGTGGGTTCCCCTTGTGAGATATAAGTGGAGAGTTCTTATCTGAGTCGGTGCTAAACTTAACTGCGTTGGTGACATTTTCCGACTTAGTTTCTTGTGTTGATTACGCTCCGTAATAAAAAGTGTTGTTTTTCGGATTACGAGAAGTGCTTAATCATCCCAGTACTATATCTTTTGAGAAAAGATTCATACCGATTTTAGGTATTTCACTAAGTCAATCAGGTGATGTTTTCGAAATAAAACTGTCCAAGGAACATTATTAATTACCTGATATGAAAGAATAAATTTTAACTCTATACATTCTTCGTATAATATGGTTGAATGTCACTGATTATTTATTTATTTATTTATTAAATTCTTACGGGATGAACCCACTTACATTAATGGAAATACAGAAGAGGAAATTATGTCATTATCTATTATATATAGATGCTTCTCCGGATTCATTCATATAGATACCTACATAGGTATATAGCTAGAGAGGATACTAATTCACAGCCTAAACCACAAGCGTCATTGACTTGAAATTTTTACGACGTATTGGCCACAACGCGCAACCACCAGAAAAAATTTCGATCTTGAAACTGTGTCATGGGTTCGATTCAAGAGGGCCCCAAAGTTCCGATTTTTTCCATTTAAATGCATTGCTTTGATTTTCCGGAATTAAAAAAAAATACTTCCCCGATAGCAAGAGAATCAAAACTCAAGGAGCCTATATATATGGTTAAGATCTATCGAAAACATGAATGACTCTCAAGGAAAATATCCTGAGTTTGATGCTAGGACGATGCAAAATTTCTGCCCTTTAAAATACATGAGAGTAATTTTTCATTATTTTTTTTGATGCACTTATTCAAAAGATAGGAAGTTCGTGCTTGGCTAGAAGGTGTATGGTAAGAATCGGTTTAAGAAAAAAAATTTCATAAGACCGTACTATTCCTGTGTTCGATGCCAGGGGACAGTAACTTTTCTCTCGTAAGGAATATAAGGGAAAAGTAGGACGTCGTTCGAGGCAGTTACAGTCAATATTTCTGCTTGAATTTTCGCAAATAGTTAGAGATGGTGATTTTCTATTGTGTAACATAAGAAATATCACCAGGCAGACCCGGGTTCGATGCCGGGCGGTAAATATGTCTCCCGTTTAAAGTACAATGGGTTAGTTTTCATTACTTTTTTGATGCACTTATTGAAATGATAAGATAGTTATTGCTTTGACAAAACATGTATATTAAGACTCGGTTTAAGAAAAAAATTAAATAAGACCATGCTGTTCCTGGGTTTGATACCAGAGCACATTAAAATTTCTTACGTAAGTAATACATGGGAAAAGTAAGACGTCGTTTGAGGCAGTTGCAGCCTATTTGAGATTGAATTTTCACACATAGTTAAAGATGGTGATCTTCTGTTGTGCTGCATAGTAAGTTTACCAGGAAGACCCGGGTTCGATGCCAGACGATTAAATTGCAGCAAATTTTAAGAAATATTTCAATCCTTTTTTCTTCTTTTGAGGACCGTCCCGATATAAAGCCGATATGGAATTAGTGTTGTCGATCTGCATGCAGTATGAAAGCTATATTTTACTCGTATATGTATATTTGTGGCACGCTTTCGGTTATGCCGTAAGGTACTTGTTGCAGAAATAATCAACAGGAACCGAATGTTGCTTGGCTATTTATTCTTACTAAGTTTACAAGACGCCAAACGGCGCTGAGTTTAATACAAAATCTTAAGTGGACTGCACTCTGTCGCTGCTTTGGAGAAGTAGAGGGGGCCCAAGCGTGGCCCCGTCTCCCGCCAAAAAACAATTTCGCAGCGTCGTCCGGTTAGAGGCGGCACTAGGCGCGAAGCCGTCTGCTGCGGCCGCCACAGCACCCCCTGGCAGTAATTGCGTCTAAAAAAATAAGAGAAAAAATGGTTAATATTTTTCAATAAATCGTTGAGGAAAATGGACTCTTCTGCCGGAGCGGGTGGACGCAGGCTGCCCAGATGAATCAGAATGCGGCCCCTCGCGGTGATCTTCGTTGTCCGTCGAAACGATGCGGTTGCGTCTCTGAAGGCGGTGTGGAATTGTGGGCCCTCGGCAGCTAGGATGTACGCCGGTTTCAAACGATTAAAAGACACGACGTCTTCCTTGTTTCCTCGCTTCCGAAAAAATGTTCTCTCCGCTCCAGGACTTCAAAGGGACCATCATACGGGGGTGGGAGACTTGTTCTCACGGCATCATTGCGGACGAAAATTTGATTTGTCGTCCACAAGTTTTTGAAAACGAAGGTTTACGTTTTTCCGTGACTCGTTCCGGGGGTCGGGCGTAAGTGCCATCGTAATCTAGTGGCGTAGGATGTGATGTCCTCGTGGCGGGCCTGGTTCGAAGAATTCTCCAGGTAGGCGGAGGTTGCAGCCGTAAACGAGATTTGCCGGTGTCGCTTTGATGTTTTCCTTCCACGCGGATTGGATGCCAAGTATGACTGTCGTAGTGCTGGCTACGACTGGTTCCCGCGAGGGAATGAATAGGAAAACAGTCACGGTTCATACTCTATTTATTTGACATATATAGCACTTACAGAGCAAAGGGGCGCCCATAGCGGGTGGAGGAGGAGCGGGTGCGTTGGTAAGGAGTGGCCGCTGAGGGCTTTTGGTGCGGGTGCTTCCACGAAGTTGTTACAGGCCTTCCGCACGTCCCTTTGCGAGGACTCAACGGTCGATCTGGTGATTGAATGTCTTTTTCACACTTTGGCCACTCCTTATATACGGAAACAGGGCGGAGGCGGGAGATGGCGTAACTGCCCCCGAAGCCACCCCCTGTACCCTGTGACCCGACTGGGGGTGGGGCTACCGGAACCTCCCACGCTCTCGCCCTAGCCCAGATGCACTCCCGCTCATCCGACCAACTGTAACTCCCACATCACCCCGTCAGCAAACGAAACCATGGGGTGGAGGGAGAGGACGCAATGCTTAATCAAAAATAAACAAAAAAATAAAATGAAAGGCAAAGAAACTAATATAAGGAAAAATATATAAAGCAAAACAAAAGAAATATATCCAACAATTGTTCCGTTCAAGTCCTGCGCCTTCAGAAGCGCCCTTTTTTTGTTTGTTCAATAACCGCTTTCGGCGGTTATGGTTTCTGCGCGATGGACTCACTCTTCTGGAGAGGGCCTTCTCCTGAAGCGGCCCGGCAGCGATGTCTTCGTGGACCTTGGGTGCCTCCGGTGGGGGAGGAATTCGGCAGTCCAACTCCTCCGTACTCTCTTCCCAGGTCAAGGTGAGGACATCCTGGTCCTCGTCTGATGAGTCGCCAAGTTCTCTTCCTGGAGTTGGTGGCCTCCCCATTGGGACGTCGTCGTGCTCTGGCTCGCTGAACGCTGCCATCAGGTCTCTCCGCACCTTGTTGGGTTGCAAGAGGTAATCCCGGCAGGAGATGTATGTCCCGGGTGTCACGGGATACTCCGGCGTCACCACTGGTCCCAAATCTTCCGGGCTTACAGGGCCAGGGGGCAACGGGTGAACCTCCAGCAGAGGGCTGCCAAAGATTTGTAGGCACCTTCTCCTAATGACCTTCTCCGTCGGTGCCATGCTGCCAGAAATCGTCCGGACGATGAACCACCCTTCCAGGTAGCGATCGACCTAGGTTAGGCAGTACCTAAAACCGCGTGAATGAGGCAAAGGACCGACGATGTGGACGTATTCGAAGAAACGTGTCTTGTGATCTTCGCCCTTTGACACGGGATGCAGCTGCGTGCCTAATTTCTGCAGTCCTTGGTAATTGAAGGCCATACGTAGCGCTGTCAGACCATCCTTACCGTCCTTCTGATGCTCGGGTGGGGGAGGTTGTGGACAGCGAGGAAGGGCTGCTTCCGGAGCTGTAGAGGAAGAAAAGGCCTCGCCGTATGTGCGGAAACATCGCAGAAAAGCGGTGTTGTCGCACCTGGGAGAAGAATGTCTTTCAGTTGAAAAGATGTGGCGCCATGCAAGATGCTCTGCAGCTCTTCATCCTCCGCTTGGACTACGTCTTCGAAAGAGGGGAGGGCGTTGACCTCATCGATGCGAGATAAGTTATCGGCGACCACATTATCCGTACCGGCAACGTGTTGGATGTCCGTGGTGTGCTGACCAATAAAATCCAGGTAACACGTAGGTGAGCGGCTTGTGATCTGTAAAGATAGAAAATACTCGGCCCTCGACCATATGTTTAAAGAATTTTATAGCTTCGTCAATCGCGAGCAATTCGCGATCGTATAATTGCGTTGGGCAGTGCTAAGTTTCTTGGAAAAGAAAGCTAGTGGTTGCCAGGAGTTATCAATCCACTACTGAAATGTCACACCCATTGCGGTTTTGGAAGCGTCCGTAAACATGGCCAGCGTCGCCCCGGATGGGAGCATTGTTGAGAAAACTTGCGCCGCAGATCCCAACACAAGGTCCGTACATTGTACTTGTAATGTGGGAAGGGGGTATTTTAACTTACCGCCAAAGAGTGCCAAAACCATGTCAAATAGTAAAACGTAATCCTGTTTCGATAATTAAACACATTAATGACTCTAGTTTTAGGTTTAAGAGGCTTTGACCTGTTTGTTAGAACTAGGAATCATCAATTTACTATGTTTAAAATCAAATTTTAGGTATGATGCCGTAAAGATAACCCAACAAAATGTACGTGGTAAATATCTGATGCACTGAAAAAGTTTTTAGGATGCGTGACAAAAACTTTTTTTAATGAGATTTTTTTTTAAATTACCCTCAAAGATTTTGTCAAAGTTCGGAATTTTGAGAATTTAAGAATTTGAAATTTTATTTTGGCTAAACGGTAAGAGTAAGGGTAAAAGCCATTCTCTTGTCAGTCACAACAACTATACAGCATTTTCAGAAAAAGAATTCAACAATACATCTCAAATACTTACGTCACCATGACCATAAATGTCTGGAAAGTCATGGTTTTCTCAGAAAATATGAAAAAAATTCGTAACTTGAAAACAAAAGATGATCGGACACCAAAATGATTTGCAAACCTGCTTCCAAGGTGATGCTCTACCTCTGTGTTTTGTTTGGTCCATGACTTTCGGGACACCCTGTATAGTTAGTCCTATAATGACTCTATTAAAACAGACCTTTGTTCCTTGTGTTATAAATAGTTGTGCATAGAGGAATCAATTTTAGTAACTCAGAAGAAGATAAGTAATTGTTTAATAATTTATGTAAGAAAAGTAGATCTAAATTCTGCAGTCTAGAAGAGAATGTCTTTAAACCCAGTTCTCTATACATGTCATCGAAGGAAATATTGTTTATATCAAAGCCTAATTTTCTTAAATAAATTCTTACAAAGCGCCTTTGTATGTACAGTAGTTTACCAAAACATTTATTAGTCTATATTTATAGTTATCTTTTTATCTTCAATTATTATGTACAAATAAATCTATATGGTTTGCATAAGCAATAAATTATTACAGAAACTGTATATTACAGCACAGGAAGTTTCAACTTTTTGGAAATGATTTATACTTTTAACCATAATTCTTTCCAAGCTTTACATTTCAAATAAAGTTAAAACAGAAGCATTTTTATATTTTACAATTTTTTGTAAAAGTGTTAGTTCAATAACCCTTAATTCATTCATTATACCAAAATATATTTTTAAAAACCATTTATCAATATAAAAAAAAATTTAGAATGCTATGTATATGACAATGCATGATTCAGGACAATATGTTTTCGAAGAAGAGGTTCTACAAAAAAAATACTCCACCAGTTTTAGGGGATATTTTATTGTTTTATTAATTACTTGTAGATTTTCTAAGTTGTTGCTCCCCTATTCTGAAAAGAATGGAAAACAACTATAGGATTAATGAAAAATATGTAAGAGACAATGTTCTAACATAGGATGAATAATTATTTCCAGAAAAGTAAAAAAATATTTTAAATGATACATAATCAAAGCTGTCTCATTCAGAAACTGTTCTTTATAAGACAAGAAGTGCGTTTATCTATAATATTAGTAAAAAGAGTTTTCTAAGTAGTGGTACAATTGGTAGACATATAAGCATTTATTTTGTTGAGGGGAATATTAGTTGCTGTGTCTGTGGCAAAACACAAAAGCTGCATATACTAAGAAGACTTAACCAGCTTAGGAACCTGAGAGATGGAAAGATAGAAGATTGAAAGCAAGAGCAAGCTCAATTTTTTAAAAGATGCAAACAGAGTTTTTGTAACATTGGTAATCCTTTTTAATACTTAAGAACTAACTCAGAAGAGAAGCCCTTTAAGATTGAAGTTTGTCATTCAATGTTTATATCAAAAAGGTAATCACAAAAAGCATATAACTAAACTTTGATCATGGTCTTTTTCCTTCAAACATTGTGGTCATAAATTCAATTGAAGGAAGCTATGGATATAAATTAAAACATTTCAGGATGAATTACAATTTTAAAGCTTTAATAGAAATTTAGCTTTTATGTGATTTTATCATTTCTGACAATATAAATAAATAACTGATTCTTTTCAGAATTTCATTAATTTGGATCATAGTTCGCAGAGGTCTTATAGACAAATTGGTCTTAAATTAATCTTAATTTTTTTTAATTACATACTACTCAAATTTGAGATGTTAAATGAATTTTTGGACAATATTTAGCATGTAGGAACAAAAGTATATGTTCCTTGTTTTTTCTCTAAACTCTATTCCATTGTAAGCAATCCATTTATTGAGAAAGTCCAAATATTCTTCTACTTTATCTCAATTTATAATCTAGGATTTTCCTTCATTATGCAAAGCAATGTCGTCAGCAAAGGCCATTGCATTCCCTTTGAAATCATGCTTACACAGGTTAGTGATATTTAACAGAAATAATATAGATCCCTGTGGTAGTCCAGTTTCTATAAGTTTATAATAACTAAAACTATTTCCTTGGTATGCACACTTAGATCGTAGGGATAAGTAGCTCTTCATCCAACATTATGCAACTACACAAATTCCTATCTATTTTTTATTCCAATAATGCTCCAGAGTGAGAAAAGCCTTTTTAATGTCAATCTATAATCCTACATCATGTGCAATTAAGTGTATAGCTAATGGTTTTTATTTTATTTAATGAAATCGGAAATATTTTGATTTTTGTCCATATTTTGCTGAAAAATCAACAAAAACTATACATATAGAGCTCCCTTTGAAGTTTTTGAAAATATCCTTCCAAATCTATAATAGATTTTTACTTTAGTACAGCAGTTTACCAATATATTTTGTAAATATCAAAGGAATTCGGAAATATTTCATTTTTTTAACCCTTTTTTGTTAAAAATAAAAAAAACTAGTGAAGTTTGTGCTCCTTATGAAGTTATTGACAAGATCTATCTAAAACCATAACAGATTATTGCTTTAATATAGTAATTTACTAATATATATTTCATACAAAGTAAAATATTCAGAAATATGTTTGTTTTTTGACCATTTTCTCCTTAAAAATAAAGGAAAATTATTCATGTTTTCAACAAGATCATTCGAAAACCATAACAGATTTTCACTTTTATGAAACAGTTTACCAATATATTGTCTAGAAATCTAAGGAATTTGGAAATATCTCGATTTTTTTGACCATGTTTAGCTCGAAAATCAAGAAAAACTATTCATATTTAGCTCCATAAACAATTTTTTGAAAAGATATTTTGAAATCCAAAATGGCATTTTAATTTCTACAACAGTTTTATAAAACTTAGTAGAAAAATCTAAAGAATTGAGTAATATTACTGTTTTTTTGACCATATTGGGCTTAAAAAGTAAGAGAAACTATTCAGATTGAGCTCCCTAATAAATTTATTGAAGAGCTCTTTACAAAAGCAAAATAGATTCTTACTTTTGTAAAGCAGTTTAGTAAACTTTTGTCTAAAAATCTAAAGATTTGGTAATATTTCTGTCTTTTGACCATAGTTTGCTTCATAACCAACAAACACTATTCAATATTCTGCTCTTTATGATGATTTTGAAGGATCACTCCTTAATCTCAATAGAATTTCAGTTTTGTACTGTAGTTATCAAAATATGGTCTAAAAATCAGAAGAATTTGGAAATATTTCCGTTTGTTTACTATATTTTGTTTAAAAACCAAGAAAAACTATTCAAATATGTGCTCTTTATGAAGTTGTTGACAAGATCTTTCCAAAATGATAAAAGATTATCACTTCTATACAGTAGTTTACCAAAATATTCCCTAAAATTAAAAGAATTCGGTTATATTTCTTTCTTATGAACATATTTTACATAAAAACAATGAAAAACTATTAAGGAACTACTGGTTTTGGTATATTACCATCGTCAGGTTCAAACAAAACTGAATCCTTAAACTGTCGAGGCTTACATTGTAATTTGAGTGATGACAGATAAAATACAATGTAGATGTTGGAAATAGACATACATATTATGACAACGAATCAGGAGGGGGAATGGGAGGGGAATTTTACAGATGACTAAAGGATGGGGGAGAGGGCGGGATCCAAGATGTGGGAGGGAGAATGAAAAAGATACTCGTTAATAAAGGAATAATTAGGAGAGGTGGAAAGGAGAGAGTAGGAGAGGTGACGTTTAATTTCAAGCTGTTCTAGGGCATTGAGTCGAGGACTTTTACTTTGAAAGTGAAGGATTTATGTGGAATCACTTGAATGACAGTTTTCGAAAAGGTGTTTAGCAAAGTGGGAGGAGGGAGATTTATGGAGGAAAGCTCTATAGTGTTCTTGTGTTCTGACATTAAAATTGTGGGTTGTCATCCCAATGTAAATTCCATCACAATCCTTACAGTTTAATTTATATACTCCCGGGCTGTCTAAAGCTTTGAATTTATCTTTCGAATTGGCTAGTAATTTCATTAGCGTGTCATTATTTTTATATCCTGGAATCACGTTATATTTTTACTTTCTCCATATACCAAGTATAGAGAAAGTATTGTTTTCATGAAAAAAATTGACTTCGAGATTTCAACGGAAATACACGTTTTGGGGTCCCTAGAACATGTTTTGACCATTTTCAGAATGATGTCTGTGTGTATGTGTGTGATAGTGGAAGCTCTATCGTGAAAACTATTAGTCCTATCAATACCACACTTTATATATAGTACTGTGGTGTGTGCTGTCAGAGTTGATTAGTTTTTTGAGTAAATCGGTTATCCGGAAGTCGAGCTTCATTCATCAAAGCTCATTTCCGGTTTTCAAAATATCTCCATTAATATGATATTTAGGTATAAACTATTATTTTTAAACGTTTTAGAAAATTAATTTTACTATAACTTTATTACAAAACATATTTTTGTATCACTGATTGTGTAGGAGTTATTTGTGAAATACTGATAAACCGGAAGTTGCTGATTATGTACGTTGTGGGCGCTCTGGGCGCTGGGGCGAAAGGCCACTTCATTGTTTTTCATCGAAAATGTCCCAAAAAACATTGTTTATAATGCTTGTGACATAAAAGATAATTTGCTATAAAATAATCACTTATCATCCAAGTTTAGATTGAATATAAAGTTCGAAGATACTGTCGTAGATAAATATTTACATCTTATATAAATGGAGAAAGCCATGTGCTGGCCACATCAGATTTTTTTAAAAGATTTTGCAGATTATAAGATATGGAGCCTTTAAATAAGAGAGCTACACGTCGAGGGGTTTCTATATCAGTTACAGAGGCAAGGGGAAAAATTCGTCTGGTAATGAGGTTCTTCTCTTTCCGTGAAAGCAATTTGTCAATTAAACTGGTAGGATATCCATTCGCACTGGCCATAGCTTTAATAGTATTTAGTTCACGGGAATAGTTAATGAGGGAAAGGGGTATCTGAAGCAATCTATCGATAAGGCTATGGAAAGAGGCTAATTTATGAGAGTAATGATGGTTAGAAAAGGCAGGAATTACACTATTTGTGTAAGTGGGTTTACGATAGATGTTGAATTCAATCTTATTATTTTTAAGAGTAAGAGTTAGGTCAAGGAAGTTCAAGGTATTATTAAATTCGGTCTCAAGGGAGAAGGAAATGTTTGGGTGGAGGGAGTTCAAAATTGCAAGGAAAGCAGTTGTCTATGGGTGCCATTCCATCCACAAAAAAATGTCATCAAAATAGCAAAACCAACAGATAATATTACTAAATAAAACTAAGTTCCATTTGAACAGCTTTTCTTCTAAGGAGTCCATGAAGATGTTTGCCAGTAATGGGGAAAGAGGCGACCCCATCGCCAAACCGTCTTTTTGTTCGTAAAAACACCCATCAAATAGGAAATAGTTTTGGCTGAGACATACCTTCACTAGAGAAACAAGATCTTTTGACACCAAATCGTACAAATTATTACGTTTTAAAATTTCGGAAAGCATCTTCACTGCATCATCCACCGGAATACTGGTGAAAAGATTCAATACACAAAATACATAATCTTGAGCAGAAAAATCAATATAACAAATAAATTCCAGGATACTTGATGCAAATTCATTTTAAATAGTCTTTAATTTAGAATTAGAGCAATGACCAAAGAAAAGCACCAAATCTATCAATTAATTTAAATGCTATGGTGATATTCCTAATGACAGTAGAATAGGTATCTTGGAGTAACTCTCACGAACAATCTATCATGGAGTGCCCACTTCCAAAATATATGTGGAAAAGCACTTACAGAACTTCATTGAAAGAAAAGTCGGTAGGAGCGAAGAAAAAGTTTGCGAGCGATGTTACTTAGCGTTAGTTAGGCCTCACCTTGGGTATGCATGTATGGGCCGAGAAATGTCATATTCGGGGTTTAGAAAAAGTTCAACGAAAGGCGATTTGTAAAGAATTGCTGCAATAAAACAGCAAGTGTCAATCAGATGATAAAGGGATGAGAATCATTAAGGAAGATAGAAGAAAATTTAAAGGATAAATTTATTAAATAAGTTCAGAGAAATTACGTTCTCAGATGATGTACCCATTATAATGTGACTGTTATATGGGCCGTTCTGATACTGCCAGAAAGATTAGGGAAGTAGATGCTGGAACAAATCTGTTGCAAAATGTAGGTCTTTAAATGAACGCCTACGAGTTATAAAAATGAACGTATACTTCTTCTTATACAATGGTTGTACAAAAACAGAAAATTCTGGAATGCTGGTTGCTTCCAGATGAGTCTCAGCACATGGACTGATGAGGGAGTGCTGCTTGAGTGAGAGAGCCAGTGAAAAGTGACAATGACAGGTTCTCCGCGTCCCCAACGTAGGCAGGCTGAGTCGCGATTCATGTGTGTTTTGTTTCCGCGCCACCTTGGGAAATTTTCGCAAACATGCCGCCCACCTTGAAGGCCTGACTTCAATAACTAAATAATGAGAGAAAGAAAAAAAATCAGTTATTTCAATTAGTTTACAGGCAAAACACATATTTGTGTTATTGCTCTTTTAAGAAGTCCTCTTGAGGTCCGTATAGTCGCCACCCTGCTAATGCCGTCCTTCCCAGGATCAAGCTCTACGATTCTTCCGACCGGCCATGTAAATGGTGGGCGAAATTCTTCCCTCAGCAGGACCATGGCGCCTTCCTTGATATCGCTCCCTCTTCTCATCCATTTCGGCCGTTGTTGCAGTGAAGACAGGTATTCTGTTGACCACCTTTTCCAGAAATCTTGTTTCAGCCTTTGACAATACTGCCAACGAGACAACTTATTTATTGTTAGTGGAGTCAAATCCGGCTCGGGAATGGAGGTGAGGGGTTGACCAATAAGGAAGTGGGCTGGAGTGAGAGGGTTTAAATCATTAGGATCCTCCGAACAGGGAGTCAAAGGGTGAGAATTATGACAGGCTTCAATTTGGGTTAGAAGCGTATTCATCTCTTCAAATGTCAAAAGAGCTTGACCGGTTACTCTCTTTAGGTGATATTTAACTCTCTTTATCCCTGCTTCCCATAATCCTCCAAAGTGAGGAGATCGAGGTGGGATAAAGTGCCATTCTATTCCTTTGTCTGACAGGGTACTTATTATTTTATTTTGGGTCGCCTCCTGTTGGAAAAATTTACGCAATTCAATCAATTCCTTGTTGGCTCCCACGAAGTTCGTTCCATTGTCGCTGTAGACATGCGCGCATTTTCCCCTGCGGGAAGTGAAACGCCTGAAGGCAGCCAGAAATGCTGATGTGGTAAGATCCGACACCAACTCTAGGTGAATCGCTTTGGTCGCAAAACATATGAAAAGAGAAATGTAACATTTTATTGGCGAAGAGCGCCTTTGCTGAACATGGCGGCAAAATATTGGGCCGCAGTAATCCATGCCCGTATATAGGAATGGTCTGCACGGATTTACTCTGCTGGACGGCAGTTCACCCATTAGTTGATGCAGGAAGTTTGGCCTCGCCTTGAAGCACTTCAAACAATTATGCACTGTTTTTTTAACTAAAATTTTTCCTCGAAGAGGCCAATAATTTTGGCGTAAATTCGCTAAAAGCGCTTGAGGTCCAGCATGTAATGATACGATGTGGGCATTGAGTGAGATTAAATCTGTCAACTTACATTTATCCGGAAGTAGTGCAGGATGCCTATGTGCGTAATTCAAATTTGCATTCTTTAATCTTCCGCCCACCCTGATGACGCCATCCTCGTCTAGAAATGGGGCTAATGATTTTATTTTGCTTTTGGAGGATACTTCCTTATTTCCTAATAAATGCCTGATTTCTGCTGCGAAATGTTGACGTTGGGCGGACTTTATAAGAATTTTCATAGCAGTCTTAATTTCGACAGCTGTATGTGGACCTACGGTTCTTTCATGAGTAGGACTCTTGCTGTTGCGAATGAATCTCATGCAAAATGCGGTCACTCTTCTCAATTTTCCGAGAGAAGAAAAGCGCTCTGCCAAGTCGAAATCTACATCAGTGGACATCCAGGCGATGATTTTAGGATTCTTTCTTTCAAGATCCGCTTCCGGGTGGTTCTCTCCTCTTGTTAATGGCCAATCCTCCTCCTCTTTCTGAAGCCAGTTTGGCCCAGAAAACCATAATGGGGATTAGCTTATTTGTTCTGGAGATGCTCCTCTGGATAACATATCCGCTGGGTTATCATGTGTTGGTACATGTCTCCAATTCATGTCAGCCGTGGCGTTCTGTATCTCAGCCACTCGGTTGGCGACGAAGGTTTTCCAGTGATGGGATGGAGCAGAGATCCATGAATGCACAATGGTCGAATCTGTCCAAAGAAACACTTCATGAACGTCAATGCCAATTTTTAAAAGTTTTGCAATAGTCTGCGTGAGTAAGAGAGCCCCACATAATTCGAGCCGTGGGATCGTTAATCTTTTCAATGGGGAGATACGAGACTTTGCAAATAGGAGCTTACTTGATATGTTTCCCACAGCATCCGTGCAGCGAATGTAAACACAAGCACCGTACGCAACTTCGGATGCGTCGGAGAAGCCATGAACTTGCAGTTTCCGAATTTCTGTTTTGCAAGAAACTTGCCTCGGAATAGATAATTTTTCAATGTATGACATTTCCCTTTGGAATTGGTTCCATTTAGTGTGGATTTCCAAAGGAACTGATTCATCCCAATTTAATTTTAGCTCCCATAATTGTTGCATTATTAATTTAGCCTTTACAATTACTGGGGCTACTAAGCCTAAAGGAGCGAATAATGTGGAAATATTGGATAGAATACTGCGTTTGGTTACTCTTGAAGATTTTCTTGGAGTGTATTGAATTTGAAAATAATCTTCTTGAGGATTCCACAATATTTCTAACGTTCTTTTAAGAATTTTGGGCTCGATATTGACCGAAGATTTACTTTCCCGATCTTGTGGATCAATGGATTCCAATAATTTTGCATGGTTTGTGGACCACTTACGCAAATGAAAGCCTGTGCGTCTTAACATACATACAAACTCACTCTGTAAATTGAGAGCTTCCTCAAGAGTGCGGGCGCCGCTTATCAGATCATCCACGTAGAAGTCCTCCTTTGATGCTGTGGCAGCTAGCGGAAAATCCTCTCCCTCTTCCATGGCCAGTTGGACTAAGCATCTGGTCGCTAGAAATGATGAACTTGCCAGTCCGTAAGTGACGGTGGTTAATCGGTATTCCTCCAACGGGTCCTCAGGAGAACTGCGCCACAGGATGCATTGCAAGCTGGTATCTGATGGATGAAGTCCGACTTGGCGGTACATCAGCTTAATATCTGCTGTGAAAACATAAGTATGAAATCGAAATGAGAGAAGAATTGATAAAAGATCACGCTGAATATTAGGTCCAACCATTAATATATCATTCAATGACATGCCCGTTGAAGTCTTTGCCGAACCATCAAATACTACCCTTAACCTTGTGGTTGTGCTTGACTCCTTGATTACCGGATGATGTGGAAGATAATGTTTTGAAGTGGATTCAGTGGGTTACACTTTGGAAATCGGCTCCAGATACTCATTTAAGAATTCGTAGTAGTCTTGACGTAGTTGGCGATCCTTGCAAAGTTTTCTTTCCAGTGTGCGGAAACAGCGTTCAGAGTTGAGTCTGGAGTCTCCCAAAATCATGTGGCTGCTCCTCATGAGTAATCTGACGATGAATCTGCCATCTGGATTTCGTCTGGTATGAGTAACAATGTATTCCTCGCAAGCCTTTTCTTCCGCTGAATATTTGGGCTCTCCGCTAAGGTCTTCCACCATCCAGAATCTCTCCATCAATTCCTGAAGTTTGGGCTGCGTACTTAAATTGCAGGAAATTTCCCTTTATTTATTTGCATGTTTCCTGATATGATCCAACCGAATACGGTTTTTTGTAAAAGTGGAAGTTTTTTGGTAATTCTTATTTGTCCAGTACAGATTGAACTCCAAAATATATCTGCTCCAAGTAGAGCATCTACATCAGCTGGTATATTAAATCCTGGATCTGCTAAGATAATATTCTTCGGAATTTTGAGGGCAGATTTATTCAGTCGGCATTGAGGTTATCTTTGAGTTATTTTGGGAAGCACCAAAAACTCAACAGGGGAGCGAAAGCGATTAATTCGAGACGCAATGGTGGTGTGGATGCAATGAGATGCTTTCACCATTTCTTGATTTATTCCTATGATAGGTTTAGATACCTTGATTTGCTGGAGATTTAATGCCCTTGCTAACGTTTTGCTCATAAAATTTGATTGGGATCCCAAGTCTAATAAGACTCTACATTGATGCATTAATCCTTTCGAGTCCTTAATATTGATTAATGCAGTTGCAAGCAATATTTGATGAGTGTCATTACAGTTATGAAGACAACTAGGTGTTGCGTTGGCATTATCATTCGCTTGATGATCATCTGCGTTCCTACCGTAATTCTCCAAATGCAGCAGCGTATTGTGCTTTTTGTTGCATTTTCTACAAAGCGTTGCCTTGCACTGAATTGTTAAATGCCCTGTTCGTAAGCAATTCTTGCAGAGTTTAAATTGCTTGACCTTAAGCAATCTCTCCGACACGTTTAGATTTTTGAAAGTAGGACAACGATAAATTAAATGACTCTGCTCGCAAATTGGGCAGATTGGCTCATTTGCAGTACAATAACTCGAAAACCGGTGGTCTTGAATCTTCGGTTTGGATGCGACCGTTCCTTTCGAGTAACCAGATGATTTATTTGATATGACTTCCGAGTCATCTTCGCATACCTCTAACATTTTGTATCTTCTTTGAAGAAAATCAACCATTTCGCTGAATTTAGGCAGTTCGGCCGAAGTCTCTGATGATTCCCACGCGCGTTTGGTGGTAGAATCAAACTTACTCGTAATTAAATGAATTAACATAATATCCCATTGGTCAGTGGGTTGTCCCAGCGATTTTAAGGCTGTGGTATGCTTTAAAGAATCATCCAATATATGAAGCAATGAAGTGGCTGATTCTTTTTCTATTTTGCTCAGACCGAATAATGCTTGAATGTGCTTATTGATTATAAATTTCTTACTTTCATAGCGACGCTTTAAAAGCTCCCACGCTGTTTCGTAATTGTCAGCCGAAATCTCCAGTGAAAGCAAGATTTGGGAGGCATCGCCTTTCAGGGAAGACTTGAAATATTGCAATTTCTGAATGGAAGAAAGCGAGGCATTTTCATGAATGAGCGAACGGAAAGTTTTGCTGAAATTAAACCACTCGTCATATGCGCCTGCGAAGGTAGGCAACTGGAACGTAGGCAGAGGTATGGGCAAAGGGGCAGAAGCGCATTCTTTCGTTACCCTGTTTTCGCGGTTGGCATTCTCATGCAAAAGGTCTTTGAACCAAGCCATTAATTCGTAATAGTTTTCCTCAAATTGCTCCCGTTCTTCCATTAGCTGAACTTGCTGCTTACCTTCGGCATCACTAAGCTCCAATTCGATTTGGACATTGTCAAATTCGGTCCACGTGTCTTCTAGGCGAGTAAGTCTCGCCTTTAATTGATTCAAAGGAATACGGTCTTCCCCTTCGGCTAAAATTTGCCTTAATCTCGTTGGACGAGATTTAACTAGTCCTCTCCTATGGGTTAAACGCCTTATCTGGATAGCTTCCATGGCAAATTAATAATTCACTGACGGAGGTGGAAAAAAGGGATTGGCTTGATAAGGAAAGCCAGATTTAAAATTTAGACTCCACTCACCTCTTGATTCGATGATTAGATTGGAGTTGGCATGGTCCTGGAAGTGCCGTTGATCGGTGCAGGTGGTCTCTTGTGGTGAAGTCGCCGATGCTGGTCGATCAATCACTATCATGTCGGGGTCACCAAAAAACATTGCGAAATGTAGGTCTTTAAATGAACGCCTACGAGTTATAAAAATGAACGTATATTTCTTATTATACAATGGTTGTACAAAAACAGAAAATTCTGGAATGCTGGAATGCTGGTTGCTTCCAGATGAGTCTCAGCACATGGACTGATGAGCGAGTGCTGCTTGAGTGAGAGAGCCAGCGAAAAGTGACAATGACAGGTTCTCCGCGTCCCCAACGTGGGCAGGCTGAGTCGCGATTCATGCGTGTTTTGTTTCCGCGCCACCTTGGGAAATTTGCGCGAACAAGGCTTGTAACACAATATATCATTCTTTAATTTATAATTAATACCATCCGAAATTAACTGTCTATCTTTCGACATGGAGATTTTATGCAACAATAGTCCCAAAACCGGATCCTTTTTCTGGTGTTCACCAATGTCGATAAAGGAGAGGGGAATCTTATGGAGGAAACAGTTAGTTTCCGAAGAAAGTGGAGGATGAGGAGGAATCAAAACTCTTGACAAACAATCGGCTGGTTTATTAACTGTACCCCTGACATGATGTATTGTAAATTTATAAGTGGATAGCTTTTAAACTATCCTGCCAATTTTGCCAAGCTGCTTGGGATGAGAGAACAACCAAGTCAAAGCCCCATTATCGGTATAGAGGTGAAAATGAGCGAACTGGAGATAATCTTTGAATTTTTCGACGGCCCATGAGCACGCCATGCACTCTAGCTCGTAGGTCGTTAACCTTTGCTCATGAGGCGACAAAGATTTACTTGCATAAGCAACAGGAGAGAATTTATCATTAGTTTTATGATTAAGAACAGCCCCTAAAGCTATCTGGCTAGCATCGACGAAAAGATGGAATTCTCGATCAAACGATGGCATGGTTAACACCGGAGGATTAGCAAGGGCAGCCTTTAACTTTTGAAAAGAGGAAGAATGCTCCGAGGACCAAATAAAACGAGCACCCTTCTTTTTCAATTGATTCAACGGATAAGAAATTTCAGCGAACTGAGGAATAAATTCAGTATAAAAACCAGCCATACCGAGAAACCTCACTACTTGTTTAATACTGGTGGGCACAGGAAAATTGAGAATTGGACGTACCCTTTCCGAATCGACAAGCAGTGCTCCATCTCGAATGCAGTGTCCAAGGAATGAAATAGAAGTCTGGCATAATTTAATCTTATCCTCATGAATCGTAAGACCAGCTCTCCTAAGTTGGTGAAGAACGGCCGTCAGATGTTCCTTATGAGAAGACAAATCTTCAGAAAAAATACATAAATCGTCGATATAGGGATACACACAATTGTATTTCAAATCCCCTAACACAATATCCATCATTCTGGTGAATACTTGGGGTGAATTAACAAAACCAAATGGCAAACGTGTGAATTGGTACAAACCAAAAGGCGTAACAAAAGCGGTCAATTTCTTGGAAGATTCACATAAAGGAATTTGGTGAAAAGCAGAGTCCAAATCAAGTATGGAAAATACTTTAGCCTTGGATAAATACTGAAAAGCATGTTCAACAGACGGAGTTGGGTACGGGTCGATTTTAACCTTTTTATTCAATTTACGATAATCAACCACCAACCGTAATTTATCAGCCTTCTTTGGAATCAAAAAGGCAGGGGAAGCCCATTCCGAGTTGGATGGTTCTATTACTCCTTGCTGAATTAAAGAGTCTAAATGTTCCCGCATTAACTTCGCTTTTGGAGGAGGGAGAGTGTAGGGATGAGAACGTATTGGAGAAGTATCATTTAATTCAATTCGATATTGCATAATGTTAATCATGCCCATCTTTGAGGTGACAACATCAGAAAACTGAGAAATTATTTCCCGGAAACCCGAAGGTAGAGTCGAATCAGAAGGAGTTTCAACAGAATTCGCTGCCATATTACCAGGACCTGCTTCCGGCCAAAAGACCGGACTACTTTCACCCACAGAGGAACTCGAATGAACAATTTGACAAGACTCTTGTGGACGAGGCAGATACCACATAAAAATAATACTAAGTAAATGCGAACAAGTGAAAATAACACATTATTATATACAAATTAAATGATATGGTTCAGTTTGCACAAATAATAATGATATCAACTTATCCTGTAGAGAGTGTCCCACGTAAATTCACGAGAAAGTCGGCACACGCGATCGAAAACAAGTCTGCCGCCACAGGCGTCGAAGGGGTAATGTTCAGCAAGCAACGCTCTCGAGCAAAATGACCTTCTCTTCGGAGGAGTCCGTTTTTCATGAAGAAGAGGGAAAAACAATGAAGCACAGAAATTCGCAACGAAAGGGGTTCCGCAAATTGGCCAATCACGTTGCTAGAAACTGTCACAGAACTCCGCCGTGTTAATTAGTCCAATCGCCAACAGTATCACTGCACTGGTCAGTATGAAAGTCGTGTTTTCTAACGGCCCTCCGCCGTTCGGCCCTTCTGCCTGAGGCCTTTCTGACTGAGCCATTCTGACAGCAACTTGTAAACGGGCAACTTAAAAATGGGCAACTTACTATGGCCAAATTTCCCTAGAAATTCGTCACGTGCAAAATAATAAAACTGAAGCAAATTAACTTTTGAGTGCCATGAAGAGTTGCCTAACATCATGAGAAAATTGCCAGGCTATTTCAGAGAGAACTGCAGAATTTTTGAAATGTTATCTATTAAACCCATACTATTCTGAATAATTAGCAATACATTTTACAGGATATTGAAATCAAATAATTTTTTATTATGCTATTTCTATTTCAGATATAATGAAAAAAGGTTTTTGCATTAAATTTTTTTACAAAAATTGCTTTCGAAACAAGAGCCGCTCAGGGCGAGGCCAAAATTTCCATGAAAATTTTCCAACATCGCTGTGGGCGACATTGGAACTCAAAGGGTTAATGATTAAACAGAGAGTCCATCAAGGCTGTCAAATTCTTTGACTATCTGATTACTTACTTTTGTTAATAGCTCAGAAGAATTTCTTTCATTGTTAGTTCCCTCCTCAGATTCAGCTTCTTCTATTTTGACCAATGCCTTGAAAGGAAATATGGGATGTATTTTTATAATACTTGAGATATTGGAAATATAGATTTAGAAAAATTATTTCTAGCTCAATGTTACAATCAAGAAAATTTCTCCTTGAAAAAGTGATAAGAAAAGGAGAAATTATAAATACATCATAATTTTGAAATGATATCAAAAGCATTTATTTGTAGAAACTAAAATTTTCCATATAAAATACAATTAGTAAATATTCTACATAATGACAAAAGATGATATAAATTCTGCCACATTTCCATGCAAGACTAATAACCTCATCATCAGCATTGTAGACAAAAATAATATTAAATAATTGGAAATTGTTGTTTGAATATAATGGAATCCTCATATTCTAGGAATGATGTATTGCAAAATGTAATCATGGTTAGCTTGCAGTTGGCAAGTAACATATTACCATTTTACAAACATGCACAATAACAATACATGAAAGATATTGTGACTTCACTGCATGATAAAGTTAGAAGAGAGAAAAAGATGCCTAATCAATTAAAAATAAAATATAGAGATTTGAAATCACCACTATCTCTGATTCAAGGAAAACCATATCAATTTTAATAACAAACTGATTACTTACTTCTCTTAATGGCTGACAAAAGACTTGTTGATTCCTGTCATCTTTAAACTCCTCAACAGGAACTTCATCTGCTTCCTTAAATTGAGGTTTAATAAAGAAAATTAGCAAAGTTGTTCAAAATTATGGAAAATCTTGTTTATGTACTGAAAAACCTTCTAAGGCATAACACTAAGCAATATTGATACATATATCCAAGGTTTTCTATATGAAAGGCCTTTTGTAAATAGTAAGTATCAGCAAGTTCACCTGTAGAAAGCAGATGTAAATCTGTATTCATCCAACTTTATTTAAAAACTGGTAGTCAAATCTGTGAAAGGCAGCAACATGTAACACAACTCAATAAAATATCTTTCAATATGGTCTTTTATTATTTTTCAACACTCATAATTAGATAAAAGATTATTCAATTGAATTAGTCACCACCACAGTTGATTCTAAATCATGATTATCATTTCTTTTTCAAATTTTTGTAGGGCTTCAGGCATATGTCCCTTCAAGGAAAAGATGAGTTTATAACAACCAAACAGTAAAATGAGCGATTATGATACCAATTCACTTACCTTTTTCTCAGTGTCTATGAGGTTTTCCCATTCCAGCACCTCAAACTCTTTTTTAACAGGAGCCTACAAATAAAATAGCTTTCTGATAGTGAATGTAAGTCATTCAAAAAGAAATATTCAGATGTTTAAGAGATATTGCCGCTGAGTGATATAACATAAATATATATAAAGACATTGAATAGAAATGAATACAATCATTCATCAGACTTTTTTAAAATATTTATTGCATGATACGCAGCACTCAGCCACAGGACAGGACCATAGGCCACTTTCGCACGGAATGTGTTCATTGGTCACAATCACTACAAATTAACAATTTAATTGAAAATTATATTTATAAAGTAGTAAATAAAATGAATTCATAATTTTTTATAGTAAATCTGAAACTTGTCACACATGTGGCACAAACATCATTATTATCATGCATTTAAACCTTAGAGAAGGAATCAAAATAAGAATTTCTGATAAGAAATTGAAATTAAATGTGTTTTGGCTAGCTAAAATAAAGAAAATATAGCCTCTGTCATGGGGTAGAACATAAGAAAGCCAAAAGGGGAGGATTAGAAATGCAGAACTATGTTTATTCATAGATTTTGAGAGATAAAATAAAAATTGTTTAATGAAAAGTTAGAATAGGAACTTGAAATTTATACTTACACTTATAATATTAGCACTTCTTGGTGTCTCCTTGGGCATTTTCCACTCCTCTATATCAATTTCATCCTTAATTTGAAGCTACAAAGAATAAAAATATAACAGATTAATCTCTAAATAGTGCTTACTCCTCTACAATATTAATAAGAAAACTAAACAACTACTTCAATATGGAACTTAATAAAAAGAAGATATCAAAGATTCTATATTAAACTGTCTTTTTTAAGATCAAGACCTCCTTTAGCAAATGGATTTACATCAAAATATATAATACACTATTTACTTTTAAAACAACTCACCATATTATCAAAATGCTCTCCATTTTCACTGCCTTCAACTTCACTTGCTCTTTCCTGAAATATCACAGAAGTAAATTCATTCTTTACTTAAAATTATCATTACATATTTCTGAATACTAATGTTGATCATTTGAGCTATATATAGATAGAATTGGAATCTCTTGAGCTTTCATATTAACTTCATTTCCTTATGAGAAACTCTATTTCTACTTCTTATATTCAAACAAAATGAAAAAATGAAACTTATATCAAAATGAAATAAACTCATGCCCTTGCTCTGAAACCTCAATGCTATCAAAATCCATGAGCAGATAAAAGTACGCACACACTTCTCTGAGTGAATAAGAGATCTTAAATGCATTTCTTCCTTGAATAACTAGGATAGATTTTTCAATGAGTTTATAATGAAGTTAATCATAGCTGTAATAACTTTATCATAAAGCTCTCTGATCAAAATATATGAAAATAGTGACCAAACAGGGGCAAAGACAAGGAACATATAAAACATTTTTTCATCTTTAGCTGTACTTCATTAAGAATTGAAATTCATTAAGAATCTGAAAGAGACATATGAGACATTGAGTATTTGTACATTTACAACTCTTTAAGATAGAAATATAAAATGTATTGAGAACTTTTTCTTGAACTAGGTGCTACGCTTATTCTGTTAATTATGACTTTGAATTTTGAAATGAAAATTAAATCCATACAAAAAACTTGTGCCTGGGTATCTAAAGTAACCCACCATCAGCATTTTTAAATCCTATATTGCTACTTTATATCCTCAACCATTAAAGTCACTGAATCACCCAATTAATTTAATATTGTCTTTAAAAAACCATCATCAGTAAAATTTATATATTTCTTATACAATAATGATTTCATCTGGAAACGTTTTAGAAAACCTTTCCATATGATACTTCCTACTGATTTTAGGAAATGATATTTGAATACTTCACATAATGGAAGGGACATTTTAAAATCAAGAAATTGTTAGCAGATAAACAATTGTATCAACAATTTCTTCAAAATTGATCTTAGGTTAAGTGCAAAGAAATATTACTACAAAAAGACTTATTCAATTTAATCACACACTACTTCCCTGGTTATCAGCTCATGATAATCATCTTTATTAAAATGCTGAATTGGTACAGGAATCAGAAGCTTTAATGAAAATCATAATTTTTTTATAATAAAAGAAACTGTAAAGATTTAATATCTCATTCCTGTATTTACCTGCTTTACAATCTCTCATGGCTAAAATTAACGCAGCACCTCCCTAGCGATCCTTACGGCCGGTGGTGCGTTAATTTTTGCCAGGAGTGTACTTCTGATTCCACAATATCTAATTCTTCATTTATTTGGAGCTGTAATTAAGAGGGATATGAATTCTATCAAGAACTGATTTTAAACTGAGATAAAGTAATATTTTATAAGTATATATAGTATAGGTATATATAGCATAAGTATAGATACACCAATTCAGAATTTAGTTTCAATAAAGGTCTTACCTCCCCCAAAAAGGGGCAGTAATAATATAAATAAATGCAAACATTAGTTAGAAATAATCAACTCTCAATTTCATGGCACTTTTCTACCAAAAACTAACCTCCGATTCAACGCTATCAGACTCTATACCTTTTTCCTCAAATTCACATGCTCCATCCTGAAAGTAAACAATTAAAATAAATCTCTCTTGTATTTCATAAATGTTCTTTGATAATAAAAGTGGCAAAAGTCATACCATTGTAGTTTCTTCATCCTTTTCTTCCAAACCATCCACGGAAACTCCACCCAGATTCTAAGAAAAGTAGTAAGAAACATAAGTACCATGTATATTACATAACAATGCCACGGGCTACATCAGAAATAAAAATTATCTTAACTATTCTCTTTCTAATTGTCTCTTACATATATTTCATGCATCCCATAGTTGTTTTCCATTCTTTTCTGAACGGGTAAGCAACAACTTAGAAAATCTACAAGTAATTAATCAAAATAATAACTATCCCTTAAGACTGGTAGAGAATTTCCTTTGTGGAAACTCTTCTTTGAAAACATTGCTAAATCATGCGTTCTCATATAAATTGCATCCTGAATCTTGTTTTTTAATTGGTGAATGGTTTTTAAAATTATATTTTCGTATAATGAGGTGAATTAAGAGTTATTGAATTAATACTTTTAAAAACAATCGTAGAAGATAAAAGTGCTTCTGTTACAAGATTATTAGAAATGTAAAGCTTGAAAAGATTTATGGTTAAAATTATAAATAATTTCCAAAAAGTAAAAACTACATATGCTACAATTAACAGTTTCTTTAATAAGTTATTGCTTATACAAACAATATATATTTATTTGTACATAATTGACGATTAAGAGATAACTACAAATATAGACTAATAAATATTTAGGTAAGCTACTGAACAAAAGTGAAAATCTAATATTGTTTTGGTAAGATGTTGTCAAAAACTTCAAAAGAAGCACAAACGTGAGTAGTTTTTGTTAGATTTCAAGAAAAATATAATCAAAAGACAGAAATAATACCAAAATCTGTAAATTTTAGTCAATGTTTCTTTAAACTACTGTAATAAGTGAAAATATATTTTGGATTTGGAAAGATTATGTTTAAAACTGCATTAGGAACAAAAACTTGATTAGTTTTTCTTGGTTTTTAACTAAAATAGGTTAAAAAGAAAGAAATATAACCAAATTCTTTCAATTTGTGAACAACTTCAAAAGCAAGACTAATTTGAATAGTTTTTTTTGTTTTTAAGCAAAACATAGTAATAAAACAAAAATTATTCCAAATTCATATGATTTTAATACTATATTTTGATAACTACAGCGCAATACGGAAAATCTATTAAGCTTTTGGAGTGATCCATCAAATACATCATAAAGAGCATAATATTAAATAGTTTTTCTTGCCTTTTAAGCAAACTATGGTCAAAAGACAGAAACATTTTCAAAATCTTTAGATTTTTAGACAAAATTTTAATAAACTGCTGTACAGAAGTTAAAATCTATTTTGATTTTGGAAAGAGCTTGTCAATAAATTTATTAGAAGGCTCAATCTGAATAGTTTTTCCTAGTTTTTAAGCAGAATATGGTAAAAAAACAGTAATATTACTGAATTCTTTAGATTTTTCGAATAAGTTTTATTAAATTGTTGTAGAAAAGTAAAATGCAATTTTGGCTTTGGAAATAACTTTTTAAAAACTTGATTAGAGAGCTCAATCTGAATAGTTTTTTTTTTAATTTTTGCGCTAAATATATTGCGCTAATATATTATATTATTAAGTGAAAATCTGTTACGGATTTCGAATTATCTTGTTGAAAACTTTTTTACGAGCAAAAACATGAATAGCTTTCCTTTGAAAAGTGGTCAAAAAACCAACATCTTTCAGAATTTTTTGCAATTTATGAAATATATTCCAGTAAATCTTTATATAAAAGCAATAATCTATTATGGTTTTACAAATATCTTGTCGAAAACTTCATAAAGAGCGCAAACTTCAATATTTTTTTAATTTTTAGTAAAATTTGGTTAAAAAAATGAAATTTTTCCGATTTCTTTTGATTTTTGCAAAATAGTTTTGTATACTGCTGAACATAAGAAAAAATCTATTATGGATTTGGAAGGATATTTTTAAACATTTTGTAGACGAGCTCAATATGTATAGTTTTTGTTGATTTTTCAGCAAAATATGGACAAAAAACGAAATATAAATTTATTAAATATAGTATAAGCTATAAACTTAATTACAGATGATGTTTTCCAAACTTGACTAGTTTTGCTCCATTTTTAGCAAAATTGAGCGAAATTAATCAGGTTAGGACTAATTTGAAAGTTTATAACGAGATTTATCTAAATTCAGAGGATATATTTAATTTTTCATAGAAGTTTACTCAAAAAACTTCAAATACTTGTAAAAAATATTGGTGAATTTTCAGGTTTTTGGCCAATTTTGCTAACAATTGAGAAAAACAGAACAAGTTTTATGCTTATTTTTATGTTTATGACGAGATATATCCAAGTTAATAAGATATATTCAATTTTTCGTAGCAGTTATCCCAAAATACGTCTAAAAACGAAAAAAATATAGGTACCAGGTTTTTGGCTATATTTTGCTGAAAATTGAGAAAAACAGAACAAGTTTGGATTCATTTCAATGTTTATGACAAGTTATATCCAAATAAATTAGATATTTTCAATTTTTCGTAGCAGTTAACCCAAAATACGTCCAAAAATCAAAAAGAATCGGTGAAATGTCAATTCTTAGGCCATATGTTGCAAAAAAACGACCAAAACTAGTCAGGTTTGAATTAATTATAAAGTTATTGACAATATATATTCAAATTCAGAAGAAATATACAATTTATCATAGTAGTTAACCCAATAAACGTCAAAATTTGAAAAAAAAAAATCGGTGAAATTTTAGCATTTTGGCCATATTTTGCTAAAACTTCAGGATAATTAGTAAGTTCTGCTTTCATTATAAAAATATTGATGAGATCTAACTTAATTCTTCAGAATAATTCAAATTTTCTCAACAGTTAACCCAAAAAATTTCAAAAACTCGAAAAAAATATTGTTGAAATTTCAGGTTTTTAGCCCCATTTTGCTAAAAATTAAGCAAAGATGGTAAAGTTTGTACTCAATTTATTTTTATTGACGAGATCTAACCAAATTCATCAAAAATTTTCAATTTTTATCAGCTGCTTAACCAAAAACCGTCGAAAACTCGATATAAATCGTTGAAATTTCAGGTTTGTGGCCATGTATTGCTAAAGATTGAGAAAAACAGAACAAGTTTGGACTCATTTTAATGTTCACGACGAGATATATCCAAATTAATTAGATATTCTCAAATTTTCGTGGCAGTTAACCATAAATACCTCTAAAAAAATCAAAATGAATCGGTGAAATTTCAGATTTATGGCCATATTTTGCAAATAAAGAGGAAAACTAGTAAGGTAAGGACTCATTAAAAACTTATTGGCAAGATCTATGGAAATTTAGTATAAATATTCAATATATTCTAGCAGTTAACCCAATATACGTTGAAAATATGAAAAAAAAATTGGTGAAATTTCAGCATTTTGGCCATATTTTGCAAAAAAGACGAGCAAGAATAGCAACGTTTTGACTGATTATATAGTTATTGACAAGATCTTTTCAAATTCAGAAAAAAAATTCAATTTATCGTAGCAGTTAACATAATAAACATCGAAAACTCGAAAACAATATTGGTAAAATTCCAGGTTTTTGGCCATATTTTGCTGAAAATTGAGAAAAAACAATCAAGTTTAGACTGACTTTAAAGTTTTTGACGAGACCCAACCAAAATCTATAGAAATATTCAATTTTACATAGCAATTAACTCAGAAAATGTCAAAAACTTGAAAAATAAATCTGTGAAATTTCAGGTTTTTGGCCATATTTTGCTAAAAACGACCAAAACTAGTCGCTTTGGATTCATTTTTATTTTTCTGATAAGATCTAACGAATTTCAAAAAAAAAAGTTCAATTTTTTGTAGAAGTAAGTTCAAAAAATGTCGAAAACTCAAAAAAAAAATCGGTGTATTATCAGCATTAGGCCATATTTTGCTAAAAATTCAGCAAAATTAGTCAAGTAGGGACTTATTTTAAAGTTATTAACGAGATTCAACTAAATTCTTTAGAAATATTCAAATTTTCCTAGAAATTAACTAAAGAAAACGTCAAAAACTCGAAAAATAAATCGATGAAATTTTTAATTTTTTATAGAAGTTAACCAAAAACACGCTGAAAAATCGCATAAAAATGGTGAAATTTCAGGGTTTAGGCCATATTTTGCCAAAAAAATTACCAAAACTAGTCAGATTTGGTCTCATTATAAAGTGCTTGACAAGATCTATTCAAAGAAGGAAGAAATATTCAATTAATCGTAGCAATTAACCCAAAAATCGTCAAAAACTCGAATGAAATCCGTGAAATTTCAGGTTTTTGGCCATATTTTGCCAAACATTGAGTAAAACTAGTCTAATTTTGATTCATTTTAAATTTTTTGAGAAGATCTAACCAATTTCTAAAGAAATATTCAATTTTTTGTAGCAGTTAACTCAAAAAACGTCGAAAACTCGAAAAAAAATCGGTGAAATTTCAGCATTTGGCCATATTTTGCTAAAACTTCAGAACAACAGGTCAAGTTTGATCTCATGTTAATGTTTTTGACGAGAAAAATCCATATTAAATAGATAAATTACATTTTTATTAGCAGTTAACCCAAAATACGTCGATAATTCAAAAAGAATTGGTGAAATTCTAGGTTTTAGGCCATATATTGCAAAAAACAAGCAAATATAATCAGATTTGGATTAATTATAAAGTTATTGACAAGATCTATTCAAATTCTGAAGAAATATTCAATTTATCATAGAAGTTAACCACATTAACGTTTAAAATTAGAAAAAAACGGTGAAATTTCAGCATTTTGGCCATATTTCGCTAAAAATTCAGCAAAAATAGTAAGTTTTGCACTCATTTTAAAAATATTGACGAGATCTAACTAAATTCTTCAGATAAATTAAATTTTTGTCAGCAGTTAACCCAAAATACGTTGAAAATTCAGAAAGAATATTGGTGAAATTTCAGGTTTTTGGCCCCATTTTGCTAAAAATTGAGCAAAATTAATAAAGTTGTTACTCAATTTATTGTAATTGACAAGATCTAACCAGATTTAATTGAAAATTGTCAATTTCTATCAGCTGCTTACCCAAAAAACGTAGAAAACTCGATAAAATTGTTGAAATTTCAGGTTTGTGGCCATATTTTGCTAAACTTTGAAAAAAATGAAAGGTTTGAATTCACTACAATACTCATGACAAGATTTATCCAAATTCATTAGATATTTTCAAATTTTCGTGGCAGTTAACCATAAATACGTCTATATAATCAAAATGAATCAGTGAAATTTAAGGTTTTTGGCCATATTTTGCTAAAAAATGAGCAAAACTAGAAAGGTTTGTAATCATTATATAGTCATTGACAAGATCTATTCAAATTAAAAAAAAATTATTCAATATATTCTAGCAATTAACCCAAAACACATCAAAAACTCAAAAAAAATATTAGTGTAATTTCAGGTTTTTGGCCATATGTTGCTTAACATTGAGCTTAACCTCTGGTCATTGCCCTCTGTCATTTACCTCAGGTCATCGACCTCGGGTCATCGACCTCTAGTCATCGACCTCTGGTCATTGACCGCTGGTCATTGACCGCTGGTCATGAACCTCCGGTAATCGACCTCGGGTCATCGACCTCTGGTCATCGACCTCTTGTAATCGAGCTCTTGTAATCGAGCTCAGGTCATCGACCTTTGGTCTTTGACCTGGGGTCATAGATTGTAACTCATACCGGAGTCCACCTTCCGGAATGGAGGTCCTGGAATCGACACCCCGAAGTCGTCATCCCGGTGTCAAGCTCCCGGATTAGATCTCCTGTAGTCATCCTCCCAGTGACCACCTTACGGAGTCGACCTTACGGAGTAGACCCTACGGAATCGACCTCGGGTTTGCTCATCAGTTAAACCAAAAAAATAACGAAAACTCGAAAAAAGATCATTTAAATTTCAGCTTTAAAGCAATATTTTATTGAAAATTGAGAAAAACAGGTCAAGTTTAAACTCATGTTAATGTTATTGACGAGATAAATCAATACTTAATAGATATAATCAATTTTTATTACCAGTTAACCCAAAATACGTCGAAAATTCAAAATGAATCGTTGAAATTTCAGGTTTTAGGCCATATATTGCAAAACAAACGAGCAAATATAATCAGATTTGTATAAATTCTAAAATTATTGACAAGATCAATTCAAATTCAGAAGAAATATTAAATTAATCATAGCAGTTAACCCAATAAACTTTTAAAATTTGAAAAACAAATGGGTAAAATTTCAGCATTGTTGCCATATTTTGCTAAATTTCAGCAAAATTATTAAGTTTTGCACTCATTTTAAAAATATTGACGAGATCTAACTTAATTCTTCAGAGTAATTAAATTTATGTCAGCAGTTAACCCAAAATACGTCGAAAATTCAAAAAAGAATATTGGTGAAATTTCAGGTTTTTTGCACTATTTTGCTAAAAATTGAGCAAAAATAGTAAATTTTGTACTCATTTTATTGTTACATTCATTTTTACTTCTTTAAAGTTTTTACAGATATTAAAACCAGAAGTAAGAAGGGGTATCAAGTTTTTATACCATTAATAATTTTGGCACTCAGTGAAACTTTGTTTTACTTTAAGGAGACATCTGCTTCACTTAATATTGGCTTTTGCGATAACAATTTATAAGTCACAAGAGCAGACATTTGATCATGTAGGTGTGTATTTATAACATGAGGTTTTTTTCGCATTATATATGTGTCAGTTTCAAGAACGCAAAATAAAAATTATTTAATAATTAAAGTAAATGCACAAGGTAGGCTGTTAAGAGATTTGAAAAATTTTACAAGAAACATCACGTTAATAGAATTGTTAATTTTAAACCAAATTAAATCTAAAGAAAAAATATTAATGTTTTATGTATATCAATATATAATAAAACAATTCTCATAAGTCATAATAATGTTTTTTTTATATTAATTCTGATTTAAGCAATCTTAACATAATTATCATATAATATACAAACAAATTAATGGACAATATTTCACTGATACAAATTAATTTGCAACTGGTTTCACAAATAATTAACTAACTACATAAATAAAAATATTAAGAAACAATTAACTTATAAATAGAAATGAGACAGAATAAATACACGCATAAATTTATCCCCAAAGAAAATAAAAAATTACTTTGATCACGTTTTTGGTTGAAGCAAAAAGATATTTGGGGAAAATTAGTCAAAATGAACTCTAACCAGTGCGCTTCATTGATAGTATATACCAACATCAATTATATATGTATAGACACTTCTCTGGATATACCTATATATATACGGGATCAAAATCCTTACCATGTTCCTCAAGTGTCATCACTTCAAATTTTTACGTCACACTGGCCATAGCGATTAACCGCCACAAAAATTCAGATTTTTACCCTCAATACCGTGGGTTCACTGCCAGAAGGCCTCCAAATCCCAATCTTATCCACAAAAATGCATTGCGGGGATTTTTGGAAATATTTTGAAGCACTTCAATGCAAATTAGAGACTTAAAATTCAAGGAATAGCAGAAGGCCCTGCACATCCAATGAAAACATCAAAGGCATCTCCAAAGATTATCCTTGGTTCGACGCTAGGTCATAGCAATTATTCTACATAAGAAACAAAAGTTATGATTTTTATTAGCATTTGCAAGCTTTATTTCATTTTCAAAATTATATAGGAGATGATGGACAGAGGGAATCCAGTCTAGAGATGGGCGCCGCGCCAATTACGCCAGCCGCCGACAATATCACGCTGCCACTGCCGAAGAAATAACTATGGCACGCCGCCGCCTATAAAATTTTCGTGGTTTTGATTTTAAAACAAAGTTCAGCAGTCGAAAATATATTGACAAGTGGTTCGAAGAGGTACGCTTTGAACTGAAAGAATACATCTCGGGCTTTCCACGAGGGCGCTGAGTTATAGGTGATATCGATACGTGTTACGATTAGGCCCTTTGCACAAGTGCTGGCAAAATTGGTGCCAGTGTAGGAGTTGAGGACCACTTAACAGGCAGGAGTCACTGTACAATGAGTCCCACCAGAAGGTGGCGTTCACTTGACAAGTGTGCCTTGCCTGGGCGTGGTACACTTTACTCAGGCGGCTATCACTGAATGCATAGTTTTCTTCACATATTAGCAGTTTTTTGTCTAGAATTTGCGGAAACTTGTTTCTAATTATCAGACATAAGTTTTAAAGGAATTATAAATTATTATACCACATCTTATAAGTAAAAAAATTTATTTATTTTAAATCAATGAAAAAGCTATAAATTGTCTCTCTTTCCATTATAGTTACTTGAATTTTGAGTTGAATAAAACTTGAACAAGAATGTCCACAGAAAAACAAGTCCCATAAAATTTTAGCTTTATATATTTCATGTGTAACTATGAAATAGATATTTTTTTAAAATCTTTTTGGTACTTTATCGCAGTCAGAAATATATAAGTTCCTATTATTTTGAGCTCTCAAACAGAGCGCCCAATTTGAAAAATGATACCTCAAAATATATTAATTTAATTAACACAATATTGCGGTATATATTTTTAATCAAAATTAAAATTGAATTATATTTCCTTGCCACCTGAAAAAATTGTTACCGATTATGTAAATCAACTTTTTCTCAGTAATGAAAGTAGTTACGCTTGCAAAATTGGTTTTGGTACCAAGCTCTTGGTAGAATATTTCATAATACGTATATATAATAATATATTCTACACGTTATATAATTCATGCAATACATTGCGGAAGATGTAACTTCCGCGATGTATGTTCGCTTTCGAATGTTTATAATAGAATATAGGGGTTTAAAATAACACAAATAAAATTCAGTCTCAATATACTATCTCGCTGGATGTTTTTAATGAATGGAGTATAGCGAAAAGTAGTAGGCAACTACATTTTTGAACGCATTTTTCTTAAACTTCTCGACATTCCCTTCAAAATTTTCAGGATGTATTTTCCCAGAATATTTACCAAGAAATTTTAAAGTATCAAAAAATCATAAAAGGAAGCAAATTATCAAGAATAAGAACTTCTTCGTTTCTGAAATGAGACTGAGTATTCGAAGAACAAGTACAAACAAATTTGATACGAATTTCCAAATTTTTAATTTTAAACATTTTTCTTTTCTTATTTTTCTTGTAAATATGATGATGATGATTAACTATAATTAAACTTCACTGAACAGTTTTCAATTACTGTATCCCCATGTGGTATAATATTAAAATTAATTTAGGCTAACTTTCTCTATCAATGTGTATATTTCTACTACGTGCATTAATCTCTCTTATGAACATGGGGCCGTTTGAGATACATTAGGCTTTAGTAATGGCAAGTAATGTGCATTCATTAGGTATCATAATTTATGTGAATACTTTTATAAAAGCCATCTTGAACATACATGTAAACCAAAATGTTAACTCCAACAAGAAAATTTTCTTCATAGGGTACAACAGTATTATCCTGGATTACCTTCAATTCCTACTAATTGAAGCATCTTTTGATTAATAAATAAACCCCTAATGCAGAGTTCTAAAACATTATAATCGATTTGAATATCTTTATTAGAACATAGTATATTCCCGCAAGCAGCACTACCATTGAGAGGAGTTTTAGTACATGCAGGCTCACTTTCAAAAGCAGACTAGAGCCACAGAGATTGAATAAGATGGTATTCATCCAGGACAACTATGCGTTGTGTAAAGATTTTGTTGACAGAGTGTAACCTACTGCTGAATGTTATTAATATATTTATTTTAAACTCTTCTAATTCATTCATTTGCTTATGATTATTTTAGTTCGTTTAAATGTAAATGATTCGATTTGCGTTCATCATTTATACATTTTTTATTTTCTGGAAATTTCAATTGAACGTCTATTCCTGGATTCCATACTTGAAAAATGTGGCGCAAATGTGATTTAAACTAATTCACAATAATAGCTCATCCATTGATCGACATTCTACTTGCTAATTGTGCCCCGTTTGTGATACCACTCTTTAAACATTCTTAAAGTAATGTAGTTTAATTATAAGAAGCATGCTTTTGTGAAAATAAGGAAAACAACGAATTTCCAAATTAACCTCTTTATGGCACAGAGTGAGTTAGAATCGAAAAATGCTGACCAAGAATAAGGAAATATTTTTAGTGTGAACTTTGAAACTTCGCATTGCCATACCTCAATATGTTCTGCTTACAATAGCCCCAGACAGCTTATGTAAGCTCGTTTTCCTTAAATCGGAGGGTCGGAGAGAGGATAAGAGAAAGAAATATAACTTAAAAGACATGTTGCATGAAGTGAGTATTTCACCAACAGAAGCTAACTCAGAGATCTGATGAAAGTTATGCAATTATTCAAATATTCAACTGTGATCACTTAAAAAGCATAATTAAGCTTCAGGGTTTATTATTCAAGACTGTATTGATTTTTTTCTCTATGATTTTGCTCGTTGGAGTTTGGTTTGAGGCTGAAGAATTTTGAAAAAATCTAAACCTGACATTATTCCTGAATTTTGGTCAATTTTGACCCCCTGTAGAATTTAAATAGGGAGAAATCAGCGTAAATAATTTGGTAGTAATAGGCAGGATTTATTTGAGAATTGCAAGTACTAAAGTCTGCACTCGAGAAAAGGATTTTTTTGCCTAGTTTTTTTATTTTAGCTCATTGTTCTGCGTATTCAAGATAGCTCTACATTGTCATTATTGGTATGATATAATTGTAATAATGTACTCTCAGATATTTGATTTATTCGCCTCTTTCTGTGCCGTATACGAACGAAGTTTTACTCACCGCCAGTTAAGCCGTGCCGCCGCCAAAGATTAAGCAGTCAGCCTTCACGACGTTTGCTTCATTTTCCCCTACGCCGCCGCAGACAAAAATTATAACGATGCCCATGTCTAGTCCATATGATACCGGGAAAGTCCTGAAATAGGACTCCATTACCCTCATCTGAAATGCATAAGGTAATGTAAATGGCCTTCTGGGATCAAACCAAGGATGATCAACAAAATCTAAAACAAGGTTTTGAAATGTATCTATGATTCTATCTATATGCCGAATTTCAAGTTTCTATATTATTGGGAAGGGGTTCAAGAGGAAACTGAAAACTTCTACCTAACTCTCGGCACTGAACATGACAAAGAAGCCCACTACTACAAAGTCATTACGGGAGATTTTGATGCTCGTGTACGTCATCAGGAAGCTGATGACACACAGGGACTGGGCCAGAAAAATGAGCAAGGTCACCGCTTAGTAGAGTTTGCAGAATGCACCAATATGAATATAACAAATAAGTACTTTAAGAAAAATCCGACAAGGAAATGGACAAGGAGACGTCCCAATGGAACAAAAAATGAAATAGACTACATAATGGTAAACAGACTCTACACTGTAACTAACTGTAAAGTTTTGAATAACTTCAACACTGGAACTGACCATAGAATTTTTAGATGCAGAATTAATATTAACCCCCAAATGGAACGAAAATAGTTGGTATCTTGCAAGATGGATGAGATAAATATCGCTAAACTATGAGATAACAAGAAGCAGTTTCAGCTGGAACTTAGAAATAGATTCTCAACACTTCAGGAGGAAGAACTCGAAACCAAAGTTATGAAGAAAGCGGCAGAGGAAGTATCAAGCATGCAAAGAAAACCTAAGGAAGGTGAAGTTTTGAATAACTTCAATACTGTAATTGATCACAGAATTGTTAGATGCAGAATGAATACTAACCCCCGAATGGAATGAATGAAGTTGGTTTCATGCAAGAACGATGAGATAAATATCACTAAACTATCAGATAACAAGAAGGATTTTCAGCTGGAACTAAGAAAAAGATTCTCAGCACTTTAGGAGGAAGAACTCAAAACCAAAGTTAGTGATGAAGAAAGTGGCAGAGGAAGTAGCAAGCATGCCAAGAAAACATAAGGATGAGAAATTTAGTGATAGAACCTGGTAAATGATGAAATGATGGAAGGAACTGAAGAATTCAGACACTCCAAGAGATAACATCGAATATGCCGAGCTTTGCAAAGCCATCAGAGTAGCAATCAAGGGAGATGTGAGGAATTTTAATGAAAAGTTTGTGCAAAAGGCCATAGAAAATAATATGAGCATAAATAGGGCTAGAAGACGCCTAGCAGTTGGCAAAAAATAGATTTTAGCATTACAGAAAAGAGATGGCACAACAAAATTTAACAGACCAGCAATATTGAGGACTGTAGCAGAACACTTTGGCAACCTATACAAGAAGATGGGAAATGCAGAAGAGGAAAACCAGGAGGAAAGCCAAAGCTCACAAAATCTCCTCTCCATTCTCCCAGAAGAGGTAATGACAGCGATTAAGCAGATGAAGAATGGGAAAGCAGGAGCAGATGGGGTGTTGGCGGAGTATCTGAAAGCTGGTGGAACAGAGTTTGTTTATGTCTTAGCACAACTATTCAGAAATTGTCTAAAACAAGGAATGATTCCCAAGGAATGGAACCACACAAGGATTGCCCTTCTGCACAAGAAAGGAAGCAAAGAATATTTGAAGGACTATCGCCAGATTAGCCTCCTTCCAGTTGTCTATGAAACATTCATGAGGATAATAGTTGAATGTCTTAAGATGACCCTGTCTTCAGCACAGCCTAGAGAACATACAAAATTCCGGAAAAGCTTCAGCACTATGGACCACATCCACAAACTACAGGCAATTATTAACAGAACGAATGAGTACGAGATGCCACTCGTCCTTTGCTTTGTGGATTACAAACACGCCTTCTATCAAGGGATACATTCTGAGTACATCCGTCTCTTGCACCTTGATTTGGAAGAGAAGGGCTTAAGAGTAAATGGGGAGTACATCAGTCACCTTTGTTTTGCATATGATATAATTCTCTTTGCAGCTAACGCAGAAGATCTAACTTCAAGACTTGAAGAGCTAAACACAGCAGGACAGAAAATAGGACTCAGGATAAATCTAACAAAAACAAAGGTAATGTATAATTCTTTTGCAATGCAAGAACCAGTCAAACTTCAAAGAAAACCTCTGGATGTTTGCTTGGAATAAACATACCTGGGACAACTTGTAACAACAGGAGAGAAAAACAGGATTAATGAAGTAAACAGAAGAATTAAACTTGGCTGGAGCACATTTGGTAGGAACTCACACATTCTGAAGTCAATAATGCCAATGGTTATGAAGAGGAAGATCTTCAACCAATGCATTTTACCAGTCTTGACCTATGGAAGTGAAACTTGGGTGTTAAATGCTGCAATAACCGAGAGACTTCAGACAACGCAAAGGAGCATGGAGTGCTGTATGCTGGGAATCACAAGAAGAGACAGGAAACGCAACACTTGGGTGAGACTGATGACTGGAGTTACAGACATCATAGATAAGGTAAGATCACTAAAATGGAGGTGGGCAGGCCATGTAGCGAGAAGAAACGACAACCGTTGGACATCTGCAGTTCTCAACTGGATACCAAGAGATGTGAAGAGACCAAGAAGAAGACTTGTGGACAGGTGGAATAGAGACATCATCAAGTACTTAGGTGTAACGTGGCAACAAGAAGCTCACTAAGAAGCGAGGACATTGTGAGATTTGTGAAGGCTCAAAGACTAGCTTGGCTGGGTCATCTGGAAAGAATGAGCAAAGAAAGGCTGCCCAAGAAATTACTACATGGAAGGATGGATGGAAAAAAAAGGAAGAGGAAAAGATGGATTTGGAAGAAGAAATAAAGGCTTTGAGGATTGAAAGATGGTGGGAGAAAGTGCAGAACAGGGGAGAATGGAGAGGCGTCTTGAGGGAGGCCAAGGCCCACACTGGGCTGTAGTGCCAAAGAAGAAGAGGAATGATTAAATGCTTTGTGTGCAGTGTGTTCCTGTGTGGCTGCGAGACATCGACCCTAAAGAACAAAGAGAGAAACAGAATAGAGGCATTCGAAATGTGGGTTTGGACAAAAATATTAAACATAAAGGGGAAGGACAAAGAATGAAGAGGTACTGAGGAGAGTGAATGAAAAAAGAAGATTGGTTGATTTGATAATGCAAAGGAAGAAGAATTGGATAGGGCATGGAATAAGAAGGAAGTGCTCACTTAAGGATATGCTGTAAGTGGAGGGACAAAAGAAGAGACGAAGGAGAAATTCATTTAAGAATGAAGAACAGAGCGGAGGATAGGGAAAATTGGAGAAACAACCCCTAGGACCTGAACAAACAGACTATCAATGATAAGTTTAACCTGCGTTCCAATATCCACACACACAATACTCGTCACTCTGAACTTATTGATATTCCTCAACGTTGACTCAGGAAGACAGCAAATAGCCTAAACTACTCCGTAACCAAATTCTTTAACCCTTTAAGGACTGACGTTCCCATAACAGACTGCAGCTGTGTTCTCTAGGTAGCTAAACAATATCTCGAGTATCATAATATGGTCAGTAAATGTTATTTTGTGGGCTAAGAGGGTCCAAAGCTTAGTTTCATTTGAGTTTTGGCGCACTTAAGGCAAGGGAAATATTTCTTGTGATTTTCTGAAAAACAGGGAATTTTTTAGATGGATCCTTCTGGCAACTAATTTTTACAAGTTTTACTGTTTTCAATTAAAAGTAGACTTTTGCTTGTACAACTTTAGTATGATGTTCTGATCATCCAAAGAAATGAAATGGAGCAGACTTTGAGGTTATTTGTTTTTGTTATAACTAGTGATAGGTCGATTCCTAAATTTTAGCGATTCTGACATTTCTATTCTACCATTGCCGATTCTGTCGATTCTGATGCCATAGGCTCCAAGAAAAATATCACTTAATTCCAGGTAACAAGAAAAACACTTAAAAAATCATTACTCTGTGAAAGAATCAGTTGACAAAACATCATACTATTTAATTAAATGGTGAAATTTCAAGTGTCTCATCTTTCGGTGATGAAAACTTTACAAAGGATCTATGTTGTTTATTAAAATGTTTTAATAAATATGAGGTAGATTTTGAAGTTTCACCATGGAAAATTTTTGCGCAGTGGAAACACATGGCAATTTGATCATATATAGGATCAATATGAAAATGATTCCACACTATCGACATTTCAACGCTCAGTAGAAGTTGAGGTAAATTTCTAGATTCACACAGTTTGCGTTTTTTAAACCCACTAGATTTAGCCCGTTTTCAATGATATCAGGGATGATACTTCGTTCATTGCGGCTTATTATACAAATAATAGCGAGGGTAAATTTCTAGATTAACACAGTTTGTATTTTAATTGTGTGAAACTAGAAATTAAACGAAGTCAACAACAATGTTTTGAACCTTGAAAACTTATTTATCATTACGGGACTAAGGCATGGAAGATATGGTCACTATGCTGATTTGAATGTGTTTTGTTTTTACGATTACATGGTGCGAAAATTCAAATGACCGTTGGAAGTACGGTCATATATAAATTTGTGGTTTGAAGTACTACTGTAATCGGAATCAACTTTTCACTTTGGTAAATACTCATTTCCGATTCCAATTCTTGGCATAGAATGGAGGAATTGAATCGACCCATCACTAGTTATAACGTTGTTTATTGCTCCGTTCCCATATGGGCATGTCAAGCCTTCCCACTACTGTGCGACTTCCTTGCCAATGGCTGTAAAGGAAAGCTGTATATAGTATATTAGAGAATATTTTGTGACATAAAGACATTATTTTTGGTTAAGTTAAGAATTATTTTAGTTTTAAGTTGAGACAAAAAGACTATGGCAATTTTTATGTATTCTCATGAACGAAATTTTGGAAAATCTTAAATTATTTAGAAGAAGCGGCAACAACAAATAATAGTAAATGATTATTGTGTTAGATATTCCAATCCTTTCAAATTTTATTAGCTTCACATAAAAATTATATCATTAGATCTGTTATATTTTCTGTTCAGGAAATACGTTAGTCTTCATGAGTCGACTTCACTGAAGGAGGCTCTCCGAATCCTTGCCGAGGATGAAGAGAGTGAAGTAGATGTTACCGATTTATTCATTTCTCCAACAGAAGAAAATGAGCTTACTAATGAAGAATCGGCTGATAAAGATGAGAAAATATTGGTCGACAATTTCACTGGCAAGCAAATGAGGGCACAAGCCGAGATTTGGTTGGCAACCAAGGAAAGAATTGGTGCTGAAGAAAACGAATTGGCAAAAATATTTGCCAAGAGAAAATGGATAAGGGCAGCATTGAGTGCACAGGAAGTTTTTCTGAAGCAGATTACTGTTCATACTCTATATTTAGCTGCATCTAATTGCTAGAGCTCTTCATCGATGACAAGCTCCTCGCAATCATAGTGTAACAAAGTGAGAATTATGCCCGATTTTTTAATTGCCCCAGTCCACAAATTACAGCGGAGGAGATGCGAGCGTTCATTGGCATTTTGATTGTCTTTGGATAGAAAGTTCTCCTGGAAAAAAATATTACTGGGACGCGAAAAAGGATCTACATATTCAATTGGATAGTCGAGCGATGAGGAGGGACTGATTCTTCAAAATTATGAAGTTTTTACACTTAGCGGATAATACTAAGTTAGACAGTCAAGCGATGGGTTCTACAAAGTCTGGCCTACGATGAAAAGGATTACATAGAGATGGATGCAGCATTTGGTGCCTTCCCAGCTCTAAGATGGTGGAGGATAGATGATCAGATACTACGGAAGACACAGCTGCAAGCGATTTAGTAGAGGAAAACCGATAAGATTCGGTTATATGTCTTGGTGCCTGAACTCTGATGCTGGATACTCATTAATTTCGATTTCTACCATGGGAGAATTCTTAAAGTGATATAAAACATGAAGAAGCGGTTGGAAGAGCAGCAGCTCCTCTTCTCACTATGCTGGAGAAAATTGCTAAGAAGGAATTACAGTACAGGATAATCTTTTAACAGAATATAATTATTTCTATCGATGTTCATTTGAAGTAGTATGTGAAAAAATATATTACCATTAATTTATTTTACTGAATATCTATTATATATAGATGCTTCTCCGGATTCATTCATGTACACATCTATATATATATATATATATATATAGATAGATAGATAGAATACTAATTCACAGGCTAAACCACAAGCATCATTGACTTGAAATTTTAAGATGTATTGGCCATAATGTGTAACCTCCAGAAAAATTTTGATTTTGAACCTCAGTGTCATGGGTTTGATTCCAGAGGGCCCCAAAGTCCCGATTTTTTTCATTTAAATGCATTGCCTTGATTTTTGGGAATAAAAAAAAATACTTCCCGGATAGGTGGAGAACTAAAACTCAAGACACCGATTGATATGGTCAGGATCTATGGATAAAATTAATGACTTTTACAGAAAATGTCCTTAGTTCAATGTTAGGACCATGCAAAAATCTACCGTTTAAAATACATTGAGGTATTTTTCATTATTTTTTTTTTGATGCACCAAACGAAATGATAGGAAGTTCGTGCTAGGCTAGAAGATGTATGGTAAGAATTAGTTTAAGAAAAAAAATAGATAAGACTGTACTATTCCTGGGTTACATGCCAGAGCTCATTAACATTTCTCTCTTAAGGAATATATCTGAAAAGTTGGACGTCATTTGAGGCAGTTGCGGCCAATATTTGCTGCTTGAGTTTTCCCATATAGTTAGAGACTATGATCTTCTGTTGTGCAGCATAGTAATTATCAACAGGAAGACATGGTTTCAATGCTGGACAGAGAAATTGCAGCTAATTTTAAGAATATTTTCAGTATTTTTTCTACTTTTGAGGACCCTCTCGATATGATGTCGACTTGAAATTTGTGTTATCAACATGCTTGCAGAATAATTTATACGAAAGACTATATTGCCACATTTGAAAGGATGTGGCTACAATGGAACTGGGCGAATCAGAAAGAACCGGATTCTGAAAGATTGTCCACTATCACCAAAAAATGATCTAAAAAAGGAGAAGAGTGGAGAGGGCATCACAGCTATTTCTACATGCGAAGGAATAGGAATTACTAAATGGCTGGACAATTTATAATTGTAACAGCTTTAACAGAATATGGAGTTACGCCTTTGATGAAAGCTAAAAGATTTTATAGAAAACAAAAGAAAATTATTCAGCTTCCATAACCGTTCGTCATATCAAAGTATAATAAGCATATGGGTGGAACAGACCAAATTCATGAACAGGTAAATTCACCGCATATTGGAAAGATATGATTAATATAAATCATTCACAACTCAGAAAATCAAATAATAAAAGGGAATCCTCAGATCCAAGGACAAAATTAGAGTTTAGACGGGAGATTGCTAGGGCGTACTTTATTTGGTATAGGACGGAAAAAAACCACCTGGTGGATGACTCAGCAAGGCTTCAACATCAAAAACTGGCTCCACACAAGAGTTGCGGTATGATCATTTAATCCGTAAAATTTGATATACCACAAAAAAGGAAAAAGCTGCACATATGAAGAGTGCAAGAGTCGTGGGAGAACAATGCGTAACAAATGCGATGTTGGGCTATGTATAATATGCTATACAAAGTACTTAAGAAAATAATTTTAAAATAAATACTTATATATTCCAAGAAAAAAACTTCATAAAATATTGTTTTAAAATAAATAACATTTTTTGTGATAAAATGCTTTTTTTTTTATTTCATCATGGTGCGCGCATTAGTAGTAGTGCTAAGGACTGACGTGCCCATTTGGGAACAGGCATTTGCAACGAACCTATTATTGTTAACTATTTTAAAACAATTTTCTCTTGTTAATTTAGGTCATCTGAATACCAATGTACTAAAATTAGGGTAATTTTTAAGAAAAGAAAATTCTCATCCTTGGAGGGATGGAATGAGCTTCCCTCAAGCGTAAGAAATACACCTTTAGAATCCTTCAAGAATGTATTTCATGACTGGATTTTACTAAATTTACTCTACTCCATGGACGAATATTTAAATATGAATATCAACATCGTTTAATTCTTCAGCCAATGTAACTTACATTATGTTCTTCCTAATTTATTATGCTGTATAATTTTGTTCACAAAATTGCAAAATATGACAAAAATAAGTTATGTAAAATCACAAACTAATCTAAACGTGTGAAAAACAAAGGCTTTCAATCAGTGAGAAACCCTTCCTTCACATAAATATACTTCCATTTTAAAATGTTAACATCGACATATTATTAAATTCTAAATAAATACTAATAGACGATACTGTAAATACAGCATAAACAAATTAACAGTCATAATCACCGTTGATGCATTACCGGAAATGCAACATTGTTTACGAGATGAAATCATGATTTGTGAAGTTATTCCTCAGCTATTATCAGATGCCAACAGATTTATATGGTGGCATGGTAGTTTAGTGGTTAGAACAACTGCCCAACACATATATAATCCACAATGGTATTACAATTGAACTTATAACAAATCTAACTTGAATTGCATCTAATTCTAATAATTATTATACCAAAACAACAATACGCATTAATCATTAATAGCTGATCAATTGCGACAATTTCGTCAACAAGAGAAACTATTAGCTAAGACCTCATATCTACAAATATTATAATAATGGCAAATAATTTGCAGAAAACACATACATCATTCGAACTCCTTAAATATTTACTAAAAAGTAAACTGGGCTTGTCCGAATTGCATCGTACTCAGCTAAAAGAGCAATTAAGTTTATTTTCACGTATTGGCTAAGTAAAAACATCGTAAAAACTAAGCAATATACTCACCAAGTTTCCTTTCAAACAAACGAGATCGATTTCGCAATATTTTCCAAAAATAAATTAACGGGATCATACTTACTGCCATTGTATACTGTTCTTAGACTTCTTCTCTATTAACCCAATGCCTTCCCGCACGTTCGCTTTTTCTTATATACGTCTCTTCTGATGAACTGCCAGCAAATCAGCTGCCTGCGATAAAAAATAACATTATATCCCACGTTAAACATGTATATTTACCGCAATTTGATGCCACGCCGTAACATACTTCATTGATGTACATCTTATCCTCGAATGGTAAACTGTGCGATGCAGCATTGCTAACAATAGGACATTAATATTGCAAAAACACGATCTGGGGCCGAAAGTTTCGATTTAAAACACACAAAATATGATTATTTCACATTTTATACGCAAGAGTAGGGATAGTTGATGGATTAAATTAGTTGCGATCCGAAACATGTGCGGAATGACAGTCTTAGAACTTTGTAACGACCGCGGCTCGTTACTCTCACTCCCTCGACGAAATAAACCCGAGGTTGAAAAGAATTACACAGCCAACTCGCACGTTTACTCACGATTTAGAGATCCAAAAATCCATCTTTGGCTTTCTACAGCAGGGAGGCGAAGCGGATAGTCAACAATCCGAGAGATTTTTCAAACTTACTCTGCTGGTTGTCAGCCTTTTTCTCCAACAACGGTACGGAGGCGTACGCAATATCGATGCTCGAATGTTTGCGCTTGGGCCGAATTTCAAATTAAAATCTATTAAGCCAAAGAGAACAAAAAACAATCATTAAATCAAAAGGCATTGATATCAAACGACATAATAACAGAGTTTATTTTCAGGTATCGAGTTAAGGAATTCCACCATCCCACTAGTTACAAGTATGTCCGATAAATTCACTAGAAATTGTTTTTGAAGTATGTTAATCATCTTGTTATTTTACAATTTTAAGGCTACCAAATCACATAATAACTTATTATCGAAGAAAATTATTATCTCAGAAATTTGCATTTTGGTTTCATCGAAAGAAAGCTTACGTATGCTTTGTTTACGTTGTACCTTATCTTCTGATACCCCTCTCGATTTCATAGAACCATTGATCTTTATTTAATTGGGGAAAGCATTGGACTATAAAAACTAGCTAATAAGTTTGAACACTTTTTAAAAGATAATGAACATTAACAATGCCATATTTAGTATTTAACGCCGTTGAATTTAATCTACTTCAATATTCCCCGTAGAGAATCAACGGGCGCTTCAGCTAGTTAGGATATAAACACTTATTCCACATTTAACTGAGATATATTCTTAACTAAATAATTAAAAAATAAAAATGAACTGAAAACTATTTACAGACGTTTCCGATATATTCTTTTCAAGGTTCAGTTCATAACTCGTCAAACATTTTTAGCCCTTGAAAGCTTACAGAAAACTTCGTTTCGTGCTAGCCGCCTGAGAGGGTTCTTTCAAGCTTATTTGCTTCTACAAGCAATGTGGGCGAACAACAAGCCCATTGGGCGGAAAACCAAAGTAATATTAATCTTCTTATTTTATTACCGTTTTGATAAAAATTCTAAGTAAATATTTCTTATTTCGTCAAACTGAAATCTATATTATTGCACTTTTGACAGCAGCCGGAAATATATTTTCATTGGGTGAGTCGCTGGCTCAGTCGCCTTATATGTGTCTTCCTCTCAAGAGCCTGTTGTGTCTGGCGTCTGGATCTAATATCTGTGTTCTTGTGTAATATATCTGATACAATAAGATTTGTATCGGTGATAAGCACGGATATTGTTTATTATAATTCAAAACTTAGAGAGTTCACATACTGGATTCCACTATCTTTTATCCTTCCCGAAGATGGGCGAAGTTGTTATTAATTCCTTCTGTAGGCTATGCCTGAGAGAGACTTTTTCTCTCAGTAATATTTTCTCCAGTCACTCTCCTTCAGGTGAACTAATGTACCAAGTGTTGAACTACGTGTACGCTTTGGAGGTTAGTTTGCTGTGATGTCTTTTAGGCTTACGTTGTGGTTGTTTTAAGTTTATACTCTAACAACGACCACTTGGAAATGTTAATGTTTTGATTCCTATTTAATCCAGAACAGAAAATCGAATTTTTTGTAAGACGTATTTGACGTGTAGAATGCAATGACTTCGAGGTAGAAGTTTGATCCAAAATGTGCTGCCGGTTGTTTGCACGAACGAATTTGGGAATTGTGTTTACTTAGGGCTTGAATTCTAGCGGGATGATAGATGTCGCTGAAATGTGTGGTTGCCTTTATTGGATTAATAATTATATTTTATATTTTTTAGATTTTCCCCGACGACGGTATGCCACCTCTAATATGTGCACCGTGCTCTTGGAAAATGCACGAATTCAACAGCTACAAGATGAATGTTCATTTTGCAAAGGAAGAGATTGTAAAATTGTTGCACGAGATAAGGCCTGTGAGTACTCATTCAATTGATGTTGAAGTGAACTGGTGTGAATTTCATTTAAATATATATTCCAGTGCATTAAATGTACATACGAAAAATTGTCTTACCTTTAAATACTTTTAGGATTCCGTGGAAGATTCTGACAATAGCGAAAATAGTGACACGCCATTTGAGTCTGATTCTAATCCTCCGGTGAGTTTAAGGAAACGTATATTATTAAGGTATTGTTTTGAAGTTATGATCAATGTAGAAAACAGATAAATACAACATAAGCCGTTTTCCTAAATGCTGTGTTTATGGCCCATTTGGCATTGAGTTTAATGACAAATGGAAGTAGTACAGAAGCTTTAGTTGTTGTTTACTATTTTGTATTATTTTAATATTTATAAAATATCATCTATTACTTTTAATGGATACAAGCAGTTTCTTGAGAGAACTATTGTGTGCTTACCTTTTTCGTGTACTTACAAAAATTGATTAACATGCGGATATAATGTACTACCATTGGTAATTACATATTTAATGAGTATTTGATAGTTATGATAATTAATGTTAGATGAGGGAATATATGTGTACATTTTTCCAGGTTAATATTAAAGAGGAGATAGATATAGAAGAATGGCAGATGCCAGAGGAATTAAAAAGACCAATGGATACTGAAGTGAGCATCATAATTAGTAGCTTTTTGATTTCAATTGAGATTTTTTGATTTCCTGAATATGATACATTGTCATTGCTGTTCTTTTCTTTAGGGAGATGGCTCTGAATCATTACTGCATTCAGGCAGAAACATCATGAATATTCAACAAGAGTCAGCTTCATCAAAAGTGGTGAGCATTGAATTTTTTCATTAATCATAAGTATTATGCTAACTTTGACTGAAAATTAAAATCAGAATAATGCTCAAAGAATGTTTTAATGATTTTAATTTGTGTTGTACATTGTGTAATAACTTTTTCTTTTATTATTCTCAATTAATGAAAGCAAATTTTTTCCAATTTAGATAATGCAAGGGATAAACTTCGAGCTGAAGCAAGAGGAGCTAATTATTGACCAAGAGGAAGCAATTCAGGTAATTATACTTCTCGGTATTGTAATTATGTTCTAATATATATCTACTTTTGCTTGTCCATTTCTCAGACTTTGCTATATATTTATTTAGGTTGCAAATAGGGTTTGTGTAGTAATGTAATTGTAACTGGGAAACCTCATGACATATAACTATATCACTGTTGATGTCGTGGAATGGAATCTTAAAAATTTTTATGATTAATTTATGTTATCAAAAATATCTTTTAAATTTTATTTTCAAAGAAATACTTGAATTACAACTTGAGGAATTGAACGAAGAGGTATAGAAGGAATATCTGCTTAGCAATTGACAAGAAAAAATAATCAGTTTTAAATATTGACTTGTAATTTTGTCTACGATTCATTGTAAAAGGATGTCAAATATGTTTCGAGAGTTTCTCATTTTTTTCATTTCTCTTCTTCATTCTTTCGTGTTGAATAACTAATACTGGGACTAGTTTGTTTTTTAAATAAACTACTTTAACTTGTTTCATATTAATACTGTTTTCTTCTTCATTTCAGACCCCTGTGTCTTTGGATTTAACAAATTTTTTGAGTTTGGAGGCTTCAGAAGAAGCTGTTGGGAGTCTGTTTGAGGGAGAGAGCATTTGCTCTACTCAAAGTATCTCCGTTGAGATGAGAGACACCAATTAGAGGATACATGAGGAAGATCTAAGAGATGATATTGAACCAGAAGAGGAATCACTATATTCTGAGATTTCAAGGAGCATTTTGACTGTTAGAAAATCTGGACGGTCGCAATTAAAAGCCCATCTTTCTAAGGGCAGGTTTGTATGTGATATTTGTAAAAAACGTTGTACAACTAAGCAGAATTTGGGTAGGCTTTTATGGGTCCATTATGATGAAAGTCCTTTTAGCTGTAGTAAATGTGATAAAACATTTAAGTCTGACAATCTGAGGTATATACATGAGCTCAGGCATCTTAGAGACAAAATTCATTTTGGAAAAAGTGAAAAGGGAACCAAAAAATTCCTGTATTCATGTGACTTATGTGCAATGAATTTTAGTTCTGAAATTGGGCTATGGAGACATTCTAATGTGCATAATAGTAAATATGAATGTTACTCTTGTGGAAAATGTTTTTGGGATACTTCTGGCCTTAGGAGACATTTAACAACTCATACAAAAGAGAAGCCATTTAAATGCGAAGTGTGCTTAAAATGTTTTAGTCTAAAGGGTAATCTGAATACCCATTTGTTAAGTCATTCTTCAGAGAGACCATATGTCTGTGATATCTGTGATAAGAGATTCAAGACGATGCAAAGTAAGAATCGACATGCATTATGTCATTTGAGAAAAAAATGAAATCCTTACTTGCTATGTTTGTCCCTTTTTATAGTCGCAGAAGTTTCTTTGCTGAACACTGCTAATAAATATGGAAGAAAAAATTTTAATTTTTTGATTTTTTACTGCATTTCCTAAATCGTTTATCTTTAAATTGATTTATTTTTAAATTTAATCTATTTTTTCAAAACTAAATGCAAAAAACTTGGCAATACACATTTCTGCACAACGATCTTCCTTAAAAGAGGTTATACAAACGGAAATTATTACCAATTCCAAGAAATACAAATTATTTAATTTAATACCCTATCATAGAATTTTCTAAGCTTCACAAAGCGTGCTTTTTCCACCCCCTCCCCTGCACTTTCTTGGTTAGATAAGCGGGCTGAGTGCTCCACGAAACAAGGATAAGTAAAATTCTACATGGACAATGGTAGTAATTTTTTCACTGTAAAAATTATCAAATTCGTCAACAGTGCGTGCATGCTGTGCCTAAGGCACTTTAAAATTTCTTGTAGGTCGTTAAATAACGAAAATAACAGTTTTCTTTATCAACAATTTTTGAATAGTAAATAAATAGTAAATAGGTTTTAATTCGGCACATACATTTATAAAAGATAGATCTTGCACCTTTTGAAGTCTCATGATGATAACTTGAGAAGTTTTAAAAAGTTAGCGTTCAAAGTGGAGCTACCGATTTCTGAGTGCAAAAAAACATGCTTTTTTCATACGATGCCTCATAAAAAATTGCTGATGGTATTCACAAAACTAAATATATAAAATGTATAAATAAATTTCCTTTCATTTTCAGCTTATTTCATTGCTATCAATGAATAGGTTACTGAGATACAACACCTCAAACTCAAGTATCTAGACTTTTTGCATGGATAGTAGGTGCTTTACTAGAACAGACATTTTCAAATAAATAGTTCGGTTTTTTGTTCTCAACACGTCTTCATGTTTATTTCCATCCGAATTCTTCCATGTCTCAAGAGGAGTAATTAACGCATTTTAAAAAGACGGTTACAATAAAACTAATACCAATTGTATCCCATCAGCTTTCACAACTACATCATCGTTGGAAAATTCCATTGAATGTCAAAACAGAATAGCAACATTAATTACGAGACATGTATATTTCTGAGATATTTTATAACAAACGATTAAAATATTCACACAAATAAAAGTATCAGGATCTAACTTACAGGTCTTGTTTTGCTCATCAACTTAATAATCTTGGCTACAGCAGAACGGACCTTTCTCTTTAATGAGTCGAACTCTATCATTCTACACATGCAATGGGAGCATATTTGAGACGCGAGACCATCATTCTCGAATATCCACATCATAAATACATAATATTAAATCACTCATTATGATCAACAATGAATGAGATTAGAAATATCAAGATAAACTATATCAGTATGGGATATCACTTTCAAATAGCATTAATGCTACCGAAACGTTTTAAACCAATTAATAAGTCACACGTAAATGTAGTTGTTACAATATCTTTAAAAAAGTTGATCTTCAAAAGTAACACCTTCACAAAAATTCCTAACAGACGACAAGAATAAACATAGAACTAAATAATTGTTTGTAATGATTTAGCATTTTCAAAAACGATAGCTCATATATTGGCAATCATCTCATTTACTTTGATATCGTATATAAAAAGAAGAATCTGACACAAAGGATCTCCAGTTGCAGAATGGTGCAAGAATACGTTAGTGAGTGAAAAACCTTCCTTCGAACAGAGTCTATGTCTATGTCTATGTAAGAACCCTGCAAGCCGCCTTTCGGCGTGTGGCAGGGGGTGCAAGCACCTTGACTCTATTTTCCTAAACGGTTGCTTTCGCGTATACTTCGCGGAAAAAATGAATTTTTGAAACGATTCGTTTTAGCATCTATTTCCCTAATCTTTCGGGCAGTATCAGCACGGCCCATATAACAGGGGGGTCGCATTATATCGGTTACATCATCTGAAAACGTAATTTCTCTGAACTTATTTAATAAATTTATCCTTTGAATTTTTCTTCTATCTTCTAATGATTCCCATCCCGCGTCCTGTAACATCTGAGTGACGCTCGCTGTTTTATCGTAGCAATTCTTTACAAATCGTATCGCCTTCCGTTGTACTTTTTCTAAATCCCGAATATGACATTTCTCGGCGGGGTCCCATACACTACATGCATACTCAAGGTGAGGCCTAACTAACGCTAAGTAACATCGCTCGCGAACCTTTTCTTCGCTCCTACCGACTATTCTTTTAACGAAGCCGAGTTTCTTAAGTGCTTTTCCACATATATTTCGGATGTGGGCACTCCATGAAAGATTATTCGTGAGAGTTACTCCAAGATACTTTACCGATTCTACTGACATTAGGTTTACCCCTCGGAGACTATAAGAATAATCATTTATTATAGATTTACTTTCGAAGAAGTTAACTACCGAACACTTTTCTACATTAAGCTCTAATTGCCACTCATCGCACCAATTCATAATTCTATCTAAGTCGTTCGAAAGGGTTAATCTATCCTCTGAACTAACTATTTCCCTGTAAATGACTGTGTCGTCTGCGAATATCCTAACATTGCTTTCAATGTGATTGCTGAGGTCGTTGATGTATACTAAAAATAGCAGCGGTCCAATTACACTGCCCTGAGGGACGCCCGAGGTCACCTTAACCAAGTTGGAACTAATACCATCAAGTACTACTCGTTGCTCTCTATCGGTGAGAAAGTCTTTTATCCAGTTAATAACTTGTGCATTGATACCCGCAATTTCTAATTTGTACAGCAATTTATGATGAGGTACCTTATCGAAAGCCTTCCGAAAATCTAAAAATATCGCATCGACTTGCTTATGTTTTTCAGCAGAGTTTAGAACATCGTGTACTAATAAAGCCAGCTGAGACTCGCAAGAACGAGTCTTACGAAAACCGTGTTGATTCCTAATTATGAAATTGGACGTTTCAAGAAAACCCATTAAAGAGCTAGCTATTATATGTTCCATAATTTTACCGCTCAGTGATGTTAAAGATATAGGCCTGTAATTAGCTGGATCGTCCTTAGAACCACTTTTAAATATTGGCGTGACATTCGCAATTTTCCAATCTTTCGGGACCTTTCCTTCGCTCATACTCTTGTCAAATATAACTTTAAGAAAAGGTGCTACGCTCTCCGCAACTTCCTTGAACACTCGAGCCGGTATGTCTTCAGGACCCGGAGCTTTATTCGGTTTGATCTGTTGCAATAGTTTAATGATGCCGTCTTCTCTGAAGGTGATTTTCGACATTGATTCAGGTTTATCAACATTCGGGAGAGTATTTGATGTATCGTCAGACGTGAAAACGCTTCGAAAAAAATCATTCAAGATATTAGCTTTGCCTTTAGCATCGTTTACTATATTACCGCAAGTATCCTTTAATGAACCAACAGTTTGCTCTTTACCTTGGACCTCACGAACGTACGACCAAAACGCCTTTGGGTCCTCTTCCAAGTGTTCGCATAAAATCTTCTTTTTATATTGACGGAGGGCATCTCGCATAATTCGTTTAGTTTCCGACTTTGCTTCCTTATGTTCGCTCTCTACTCGATCTATGTTGATACTATTCGGTTGCCTCGCAGCGGCTTTTAATTTGGAATGCAAACGCCTCTGTTTCTTTAGTGCTCTCCTAGTCTCCTTATTATACCATCTAGGTTCATTAATTTGATTTGAAAGTTTTGAGGGTACAAATTTATCCATTAGGTCACGCATTGTTCTTACAAAGAGATTCCACGTGTCCTCGGTATTTAAACATATCGCGCGCGTTTTATACTCCAGAAATTCGTACATGAGTTTACTACGATATCCTTCGAAATCGGCTCGCGGGTAAAGATAAACTCTGCGCTTAGGTTTTCTGTGCTTTACCAAGTTAAGGTCGAAATCTATAATTATGGCTTTGTGATCGGATATTCCATCGCAGACAGATGTGTTAGATACTCGTTCAGGGGTGTTCGTAAGAAAAAGATCTAAAATGGTTAATTCCCTGGTAGGCTTTTTGACTAGCTGGTGTAATGAATTTTTTTGTATTAAATTTAACAAGGTCCTACAAGAGTCATTGTCCCGAGCTCTTTTCTTGACTACGTGCTTTTGCCAATCGATGTCTGGAAGATTAAAATCTCCTCCTATTATCATTATGCTATTGTTGTTTTTACGCGAGTAAAAATTTATTTCATCGTTTAAGTTACGCAAAACATGACGCGAAGAGTTGGGCGGCCGGTAAAAAGCACATACATGTAGATTGGGTTTATTTGGCTGACTAATGGTACACCATACGCTCTCGATACAACTGTTAGGATACGTATGTGAACTACTCCGCAAAGAACTTTTAACCGCTATAAATACTCCTCCACCCACTTTATCCTGACGGTCCTTACGATAAATCTTAAAATCTTTAGGAAATACTTCGTAGTCATTAATATCGTCAGTTAGCCAGCTTTCGGTGCCTATAATTATGTCGGAGTCGTTACTTCGGATAAGATGTTCAAGATCGGCTACTTTGTTTTTGATGCTTCTACAATTAATAATGGCAATCGATAGTTCATTTACAATGGGTGAAGCCCGGGAAACGCGTTGTTGCTCATCTTCAACTTGCTCAGTAATTTTTAAGGTATTCGATTGTTTATTAACTTTATTTCCTATATCGGAGCCACTTAAATTAGAAGCATTCCCACAGATTCCCTTTAGCCTAAAAAAAACCTACAATGCTCGTAAATCCTATGAGCCACCCCGCTCGCAGCTTCAGCAGTATAGTGAACACCAGAGCCGTTCAAGGCGAGGGGGTACGACAAGAGGGTCGGCCGAAGGTCCACAAAGTCAACTCCCATGCCCCGACAGAACTCCCACATCCGCGCATTCAGACCATCTATTTTAGTCCGAACGCTTCGGCTGCAGTCACTCCGCGGGACGATGCTGCAGATGGACAGCCGCACATCGATGCCAAGCGACTCCTGCACGCGCTCAACCTCGGAATTCAGGTCCTCAAAAGAACGCAAAATATCCTCGGGAGCGCGGTGACAGGCATCGTTGACTCCAACATGGGCCACCACCCGCAGCCGAGAGCAACCCGTGCCCCTGGCCGCCGCACCTACCGCACCCGTGACTTGGGCCACATGCCCAGAGGGAATACACCAAGATGTAACCCTAATGTCACCTCCCTCCCTCTCCGCCCTTCGCCGCAAAGGGGCCACAATACGCTTAACATTAGAGCTCCCTATCAATACAATCCCCCCACCCCGACTTCCTTTAGGCGCAGCTACTTTGGAGGGAAGAGGGGCAGGCATGGCCTTCCGAACAGGCTCATCGACACTTTCCAGCACCGAGAACTTATTGCGAATAGGGATAGGATTCGTCGTCACCTCCCCATTGCCCTTGCCAGCCCGCGCTGCTCCTCCACTCCTCGTAGCCACCATCCACTCGGGCTTCAGGGGGAGAACAGAGCCCGAGAGGTTAGGAGTAGGCATCACCGCCTCCGCGACAGACCAACCAGCGTTTACTCTAGGGCGAGCCCCAGTGGTCGACGTGGAGGGAACTGACGCAGTTTTGGGAGCCACCCTCCCCCTCATCGAGGTATTCCCACCTCCTAAAACCAACGAGCGAAGCTCTCCAACAACCCTCTCAAGGCGGCAGATCCGTGCCCACAGGGGGTCGGTGTCCACCTTCCTTTTGCGAGCCAGGACAGACCTGTAGGAAGCCATCCTATTGCTATGGAATTTACACTGGCTCACTAAATGGGGAACTAAAACGAAAACAACTAACAATGAACAATGAGTTACCACCCGCTGTGCTTTACCTGGCTGACCTAACCTGTGTAGAGGGGCTAGGTTTCTAACTTCGGAGACAAAATATATACACTAACTAAAGGATTACCGTGAGAGGAATTTATCTGTGCAAGTGATTCGTATAAAGTTTAAAATAAATAAATTAGATTATACAGGCAAAAATGGATGTAAGCGCCGCAGAAGATTAAGTGTTAGAGTACAACTGTTACAGTTACAGTTCTACAACTGTTCTCCAAACGAATTTCACCCATTTTACTGCAAATGATTCATAAAATATCCTCCAGAAATAAAAAAATAAGTAATAACTGTAAAAATGGCAATAATTACATACCAAACATTGCTAACGTACTAACACAGTGAGCTAAAATTAAAGAGAAAACTGAAAGACAGAATTAGCGTGCTGGTTTCTTTGGTGTTGAGATTGTAATGCATAGCTCTAGAATAATTAACGACCATAAGTTTTTCATTGAGGTTAAACATTAATGGCAAAACACAAGTTTCTTCTATCTACTCGGCATCTCACCGATTTTCATTTCAAAGTAATACGGAGGGTTTCTGTAATTGGCTCTGCCTCTGAGATAAATGAAGGCTATGTGCGTTATCATTCCGTACTATCTCGAGTTTTTAGTGTTAAGGAAAGATAACATTAGGAACATCATTAATTTACCGTTACATAAGTCATTCGTTCAATCAAGGCTCAGTGATACCTGTAAAGTTATACATTATATTTTAATAACTAAGAGAAGCAGTACCAGAATTCCGTCATTTGGCTGTTTTATTTGCTATTTGCATGGAGTTTTAGAGAAGGGAGAAAGGGATAACATCCAAAGGCAACCTGATAGCAGCGCCACCTATCCGTGGTTTCTGGAACTAATGCTAAAATCGTATAGTCCAGTCTTGACATAGGTGTTCTGTGTTAACTTGGAGATACGGATAACATCGGAAAGCAACCTCTGCTCACACAGAATAATATGTTTGTTTATGCTTAATTAAGTATTAATTTGTGTTACCCGACACAATAACATAGCAATATATATTAAAATAGTTCTCGTGTACTATAAATATGTGTCATTTTCATAAGGAATGATGCATATACCATTATTCATATTTCTTTTGTACCAAGTTGTTTAATACTAATTTCTTTGTTACTTATAACCTTTTGTATTCATATATATAGATATGTATTGTTTATGTAGTATTTTAAAAAAGGGCTCTCGGCCTGTGAAATAAACTATTATTATTTCAGAACTTCGAGAGAGGGTAAACATTGTAGAGCAACCTCTGCTCTATTTGAATAATATCTTCGTTTATGCTCAATAAATTGTTTATTTGTGTTACCCAACATAATTACATAGCAATTTATATTAAAATAGTTCTCGCGTGCTATAAGTATATGTAATTTTCATTCAGAATGATGTATATATCCATTATTTAAAAACTCGGAGAAAGGGCAAACATCGATAGGCAACCTCTGCTCACATTGAATCTCTCTCTCTGAAAATCATGAACAACAATCATAATTCTAGACCTCATGAGATGTTCTAATGTCTAAGGACTTCAATTCAATATATCTTAAGGGATAAATGACTGACCCAGCAAATTTCCAATAACGGATCCATAGTAATAGTAAGTGGCTCAGTGAAACAAGTCTCTTCCCGTAGAAGTGCTTTCTTTATGTCACTTTTTCTGATAGAGTCTGGCTTTTTAAAGCAATGAACTGACGACTGCCTGTTTCTAATAGTTTTTTATAGCTTCAGGTGAGTACTGAGCTTAGCAATGGGGGGATACCTTCGGCTTTAATACTCTTTGGAGCCTATACAGTTTATGACTTGTTTTTGAGATGGCCCTGGTTCATCATCTTTGGATTTGGTTGCATTACTAATTAGTTTCGTAGGTGGAGAGCTCAGGTTTGATTCACATGCAATCATAGGAGTAGGTCTATTCTGTAATAAAAACGAATGAACCTTGTGGTCATGTTTACAAAGGGCATAATTATTACGGAATGAGCAATGATACATGTGGCAGAAAAGCTCTCAAGGCAAGAAATCTCATCACACCTTATAAAACACAAATGAGGAAAGAGTCATTTCTTAGATACAATAGTCACATTGTAAAGTATAGATGAGTCAGTTTGAGATTTGACATGCCAAACCTTTCCAGCAGATGCTGGCATAACATCTTGATCTGAGATTCGAAAATTAATAAGAGAGTAGTTCAGAACATTTAATAGAGCCATTTAAAATATTAGGTAAAAATAATAGACCAAGCTGCTTCCTCCTAGAAGAGAGAAGTGGTATATGTAGTTGACACATTAGTCCCTCACATTCACGACTTTCTCTATAAAGATTAAATTTATGTGCAACAATCGTAAGATATTTTCTTTGAATCTTTTCAAGCTGTAACTCATACTTTGTGTAATATGGATTCCAAAATACTGAGCCATACTAAAAAATATATCTAACAAGTGATATATAAAATAACTTAAGACAATTGATATCATAGAAGTCTTTGGTCACTCGAGCAATGAATCCAAGCATATTGAAAGCCTTAGTGGAAATAGTCTGTATATGTAATTGAAATCCTAATTTTTCATAAAAAATAACCCCTAAATCAGAGATAGATTGAACTCGCAAGTAATTCGCAATCAGTAGGTCTACTAATTACTCCCAATTAGTTACTCAAAGTCTCTTCATCTAGATGACCGGTGATGAAATGAGCTATAGGGTAGCCGACACCATACTCATCAGGCACAATTAAATTTAACAAATAAAACTTGTACTGGTTAGTGCCGTGAGTTGAGTCTATGCACAATATTCTACCACAGCCCGCCAACATCTCAGTGCATTGAAGTTTCTGCTGAATACCGAAAACAGAAAGTTCAGAAGCATGCTATAAATTGTCTAGACCTTCATCTCCTATTACAGTACCTGAGCCAAGCGGTTTATTAACTAAAATAGGGGTGAAAGTAATGAAATGTTCCATACGGGGTAATACACTATCTAAACTAGGATCTACAGGTTGAAAATATTCTTGAATTTATGTGCTATTTTGTTATTAATTTAACATTTTGCTCCAGAAGGGAATTTATCTGAAAACCTATTTGTTTTATTACACACTTGCAGTACTACATCATTTTATGGTGATTATTAAACTTTCAGATAAAGTACTGAAGTTTACAATCATGAATCACATGTTCCCTATTGCGCTTTACTAAAAACATGTTATTGAGATGACAATGATTATCCATCCAAGCATTGAAATCATGCATATCTTTGAATTCATATTCCTCCACTGAAATGTCATCTTTGTGATGATATTTCTGTGCTCTGCAAATGACAAGTCATGACAAATTGATTTTGAAATTGAACATTGCAGTCATGATGTAGACGTTTAATATACTTGTATCCTTCACCACAGTTTTTCTTATGATGGCTATTGGTGCTTCTGTTTTAATAAGATACTTGGCATTTTGAGCATATTCTTGGATAAGTAATCAGTGTTATATTTTCTGTTTTAATGCAAGTTGACATGGTGACAAAATTATGACTTTTTGCATACACTTTGTAACAGAGGTAACACTTTCGTGGATAAATATATACTATGTCACCATCATTGTGTGATGAACTACCATTCTGAATATTTACATTTATCCCTACCATGCAATTTTCAACATGCAAAGAATTATTACTTCCCTTTTAACAAGCTTTAGCATGCATATTAAGACTAACATGTATCTCATTCATGTCAAGGATAACAGAAGTGGGAGATACGCTGGGGAATACTGCAGGTTGCCTACACACCTCAGATACTGAATGGCAGGATTGGATGGAGTATTTAAAGAATGCTTGAATAAGTTTAGGTGATGAGCTTTAATTATTACTGGAAAAGATTAATTGGAGGACTTGATTGATGAGGAAGGGGAAGAATTGACCATGTAACACAAATATAAACTTTATTGAGCATAAACGAACATATTATTCAATGTGGGCAGAGGTTGCTTTCCAATGTTTGCCCTTTCTCTGAGTTTTGAAATAATAGACTAATACATCATTCCGAATTGAAATGACATATATTTAAAGCACACGAGAACTATTTAAATAAAAATAGCTTTGTTATTATGTCGGGTAATACAAATATACTACTTTATTGAGCATAAACGAATATATTATTCAATGTGAGCAGAGGTTGCTTCCTGGTGTTATCTGTCTTTCCGAGTAAGCACAGAAGACCAAAGCTAAGATAAGGCACTAAGACTTTTGAATTAGTTCCAGAAACTATGGATAGGTGGCGCTGCTATCAGGTTGCCTTTGGATGTTATCCCCTTCTCCATTCGGAACGACCCGTGTTTATATACATAACGGTGATAGAACAAAAACAGTAACCTTGTGGCTTATTCTCTAACTTTGGCTTTCGATCGGAATGGTGTTTTTGGTCGGAATGGTCGGCCATATTGCCCCAAATTACGATCGGAATCATGAAAGTTATTCTATAGCTCGCTATTCGATCTCGAGCGGGTTTTTACTATAGGAATCCTCACGCGACCTAAAAGCTCGCGTTACGGTGGCCATATTGATCGGAATTCTAAAAGTAAACAATAAATATGGCGGTTCGTCTGGCAGCGGCAATATTCCTAGCAGAGGAAATGGAAGAAAGAGAAATGGTAATTGGTCGCAGAACCCTAAGGGACTTGACAAATCCCTTTGCGATGTCCGCCTGAGAATTCCGGAATAAATTTAGATTACCCCAAGAAGGGGTTATGTATTTAATACAAAGGTTAACTCCTCAGCTGAGGTAGCCAAGGAGAATCACTGGCATTCCAGTACATTTACGGGTAAAGTTTCACAAAATATTAATTTTCTGGAAGCATAAGTAAATGACGTATACTCTATATTAAATTAATGATAGTTGTGCGTTATATATGAGCGATGTCTACTTATGCAAATCCTGTGTGCCTGTAACTTTTTCGCTAGTGGAATGTATCTGAAAAGTCTTTATCAGAGAAGAGTTACATAATGATATATTAAGCTGTCCGCTTGATGTCTTCATTTCTCTTCTTAAGGTAAGAGGGAAGAGGGGATTTATCAATTTATTCTTTAGTTCAAGTTCCAGTTGATCTCACAAAACTTTCATTTTCATTCATGCAGCAATCTTGTTACCCATAAAATTCACTCTTGGTCACTAAATAACTATTTTAAACTTGATGCTGATAAATCTCAAGTTATTCATTTTTCTTATAAAAACAAACTAGTACAAGCATTAAACATCCTCTTGGACGGCAACATCTTACCTCAGGTAGACTCTTGCAAATTTCTTGAGTCTCATCTTTACTGGGATTTTCATGTCGATAAGCTCTTGCATAAACTCAGTCCTCTTTGTTTTCTTGTTCGGACCATTTGTTCTACTATCTCATTTAAAGTCATTCTTTCACTCTATTATGGTTTATTTTATTCACATATTGTATACAGTGTTATTCTTTTCTGGGGCTCATCCTCCCAAGCTCTTAAATTTTTAAATTACAAAAGAAAGTTCTAAGAATGATGGCTAATGCAAGGTATGATGCACCGAGCCTTCCACTTTTCAGGAACATCAATATTTTACCTATTCCATGTATTTATATACTTACTATTGTTGTACATACAAGATGTAATTTGAAGCACTTTGTTACAAACGCTGATGTTCATCATCATAGGACTCGGAATGTTAATAACTTGCATGTTCCTTTTGTACGTAATAGATCTAACTATCTTGGACCCAGGCACATGGGCCTTATACTGTACAATAAAATCCCTGACTATCTTAAGAATAATATGTCAATTACCACTTTTAAGTGCAAATTTAAGTCTTTCTTAATTGAGAGAATGTTTTGTGGCATTGAATATCTCTCCTACTGTTAATTTTCTTTGTACTGACGAAATCTATATCCTGTACTGGATCTTTGGCTGAATAAAATATTATTATTATTTATGTACATGCTCCAAGTTGAAGGTTACTGAATATTAAGACAACGTTTCGGAAACTTGCCGCCTTCAGTGAAATTATTTCTTTTGAATTTTAATATAGAAAATAACAATGTTATTGTATGTTATTAACCATTAATAACGAAGTTTCAAGAATACAGTTATAATAAGCATTAAACTTGTGGATTGCCGCATCACATATGCATGTATCACTCTTCAATGAAAGATACTTTCAGATGAATTTTACTTGTAGTTACGTGTAAATTGATTGAAATATGCTCAAAGAAAAATGAGAACGGCTTCTTCTGCTACTATAAACCTATTTTGTCATGATTACCCTACCTATAATCGTAAGAATTTGTTTAAAAAAGGTAGGCTGTCACTCATAAAAGGTCTACTAGTTTCGTCTCAGCACCATTCAGTAGAGTATACCGTAGCAATTACATGGTTGATTGAAAGGATAGAACAGAAACTAACAACCCTCGGTGAAATTTCTCTTCAAAAAATGGATATTCTTGTTTTCATTACATTACTTAACCATGAAGTTTCGGGATTAAAGAGAAAAGGCATAATTTCACAAATTACCGCAGAATAAAATAAATACTGTACATCATTATGAGTTACCTGAAATAATCGCTGAGAATCTGCAATTATTGCAAAGCCAAGAGAGGATTTTGAACCCAATCCAACAAAGCAATGTGCATCGCAGAAAAGCGATACTTTTTGTCCAAGGAATCATTAAAAACTATATCAATGTACTATATGAATATATAAATATTAAAAAATTCCATTATGATGCATTTAAAATGGTCTTAAACGTAACTTTTTTTACAAATAATGTACAAAAGGGTACATAGACAGTGCTATGGACTAAGCAAATGCTTTGGCTGGCGAAGAAGCAGCTACTTTGCTAATTTAATCATAACCTTTATATATCCTTTAATTGTTTCTGTCTGTAACCGTAATTCCTAACAACGCCATCCTGTCTTTCTCTTACTATTAAGAATATTTTCTATCGAACGGCCTTCTGAATACTGCCAAGCAGACGAGAAAACGGCGTAAACACGCATGCGCGAGTATGAGAAAGTATTAAAGCATGTCAGTTGAGTGCAGAAATCTGGCTACACCGATTCCGATTCGACAGTCAGCTACGATAATACGTATAGAATACCGTTTTCAGCGGAATTACCATTACGATCGTTATGAGTCCACTTGGGTGGAATTCTGGTTGAGTTCATTCCGATCGAAAGCCAAAGTTACAGAATAAGCCCCCTGGGTTCGACAACAGGCGTCTACAACAATTAGATATTACAACCATTTTTAAGATTTTTTAAGCCCTTCCCGATAACATTGCAACTCAAAATTGGCGTGTGAATAAAGATTAAAAATACAATTTCTCTGCTTTTTATATGCTTTAAGCAACTTTTATAAGGACTATAAAGGAAAAGCAGGAAGTTCATTGGGGCAGTTGCAGCCAATATTTCTGCTTGAGTTTTCAAACATAGTTTAAGATGGTTTTCTTCTATTATGCTGCATAGGCAGTATCACCAGGAAGACCCAGGTTCAATGCTGGACTGATAAAATGCAGCGAATTTTAAGAATATTTTCAATCCATTTTTTTCCTTTTGAGGACACTCTCGATATGCTGCCGACATGAAATTGGTGTTGTTGATCTGCTTGCAGTATGCAAGCAACATTTTACTTATATTATATACGACTAAAATGCAGCTTGTATACTGCAAGCAAATGGTTAATAGCGTAACATAACTATACTTACACATGCAAAGGTTATCTGTCTTCAAGGTAAAGACTCCGAAAGAATTATGAAAATTCAGCCACCATGTTTAAAATAGAAGATATGCTTACGGTCTGGTATGGAAGCCAGGTCTTCCTAGTAATACTTACTATGCAACTCAACAGAAAATCATCACCTCTAACTGTATGAGAAAATTCAAGCAGAAATATTGGTTGCAAATGCCTAAAACAACTTCCTACTTTACACAAATTCCTTATATGAGAAATTGTAATGTGCTCTGGCATCGAACCCAAGAACCGTACAATTTTCAAAGACTACGACAATATTAGAATTATATCATTGATAAGTAAATTTATATCTTACCTTTTTTATCACATTTTAAGGAAGTTTCCATTTGTCTTCTGCATACTAATACTGTTAGAAAATTTATTAAATCTTCTACATTGTCTTGCTAAATTGATATTGTTTTGCAGATGAATTCAAAGGTAAAGGATTTAGGAATATTCAACAATCATACAAATTAAATTTATTTCTTCCATATTTATTAGCAGTGTTTAGCAAAGATACATACATGACTATAAAAAAAGGGACAAACATTCAAAAATATCATTTTTTTCTCAAATGATGTAATGCATGTCGATTCTTATACCCCTTACTCTTGAATATCTTATCACAAATATCACAGACATATGGTCTCTCTGAAGAATGACTTAACAAATGGGTATTCAGATTACCCTTTAGACTAAAACATTTTAAGCACACTTCGCATTTAAATGGCTTCTCTTTTGTATGAGTTGTTAAATGTCTCCTAAGGCCAGAAGTATCCCAAAAACATTTTCCACAAGAGTAACATTCATATTTACTACTATGCACATTAGAATGTCTCCCTAGCCCAATTTCAGAACTAAAATTCTTTGCACATAAGTCACAAGAATACAGCCTTTTTTTGGTTCCTTTTTTACTTCTTTCAAAATTAATTTCGTATCTAAGATACCTGAGCTCATGTATATACCTCAGATTGTCAGACCTAAATGTTAAATCACATTTACTACAGCCAAATGGTCTTTCATCACAATGGACCCTTACATGGCAGCCCAAATTCTGCTTAGTTGTATAACTTTTTTTACAAGTATCACATACAAACCTACTCTTAGAAAGAGGGGCTTTTAAGTGTGACCTTCCTGATTTTCTAACATCCAGAATGCTCTTTGACATCTCAGAAGATAGTGATTCCTCTTGTGGTATAATATCATCTCTTAGATCTTCCTCATGTATCCCCTTTTTGGTGTCTCTGATCTCAACGGAGATACCTTGAGTAGAGCAAATGCTCTCTCCCTCAAACGGGCTCCCAACAGCTTCTTCTGAAGACTCCAAACTCAAAAGATTTGTTAAATCCAAAGACCCAGGGGTCTGAAATGAAGAAAATAGTAATCAGTATTGATATGAAACGTGTAAAAGTAGTTTTGTTACTTGAAAAACAAACTGCACCCAGTATTATGAATTCAAAACAAAAGACTGAAAAGGGGAAATGAAAAAATTGAGGAACTCTCAATACATATTTGACATCCATATACAATGAATCATAGACAAAAGTATAAGACAATATTTAAAACTGATTATCATGTTTTGTCAATTGCTAAGTGGATATTCCTTCTATACCTCTTCGTTCAATTCCTCAAGTTGTATTTTGAGTATTTCTTTGAAAATAAAATGTGAAAGATATTTTTGATAACATACAGTTATCATAAGCATTTTTAAGATTCTATTTCACGACATCAACAATGATATATTTAAATGTCATGAGGTTTCCCAGTTACAATTTCTTTACTACACAAACCCTATTTGCAACCCAAATAAATATATAGCAAAGTCTGAGAAATTGACATACTGGACATTCAAGAGTAGATATATAGTAGAACATAATTACAAGACTGAGAGGTATAATTACCTGAAGTGCTTGCTCTTGCTTCAGCTTTAAGTTAATATTTTGCGATATCTAAATTGGAAAAAAGTTGCTCCCTTGAATTGAATATAATAACAGAAAAAGCTATCACACATATATAGATATATAGATAGATATATATCTATTATATATAGATGCTTCTCCGGATTCATTCATATATATATATAGATAGGTATATAGATAGGTATATAGATAGGATACTAATTCACAGCCAAAACCACAAGCGTCATCGGCTTTAAATTTTTACGACGTATTGGCCATATCGTGTAACCACCAGAAAAATTGTAATTTTGAAGCTCAGTGTCATGGGTTCGATTCCAGAGGGCCACAAAGTCCCGATTTTCCCATTTAAATGCATTGCGTTGATTTTCGGGAATTAAAAAAAAATACTTTCCAGATAGGTAGAGAATCAAAACTCAAGGAGCCTATATATATGGTCATGATCTATCGAAAATTTAAATGAGTTTTACGGAAAATATACTGGGTTCGATGCTAGGTTGAGGCAAAAATCGGCCGTTTAAATTGCATTGTGGCGATTTTTAAGATTTTTTTTCGACCCTTTCCCGATGGCATGGACACTCGAAATTCGGCATGGAGTTGGAGATCATAAATATATTTCGTAATCAAATTTTACATATTCGCTGATGGTCCTTGGTTCGATCCCGGAGTGACATTTACATTCCTCAATGCATTTCTTATGGAGATAACAGAAAAAGGTTTTAGGTACTTCCCGGCAAGATATCAACTTCAAACTTTGCATAATATAAGATCATGTCCTTGCAAATCAAACTGAGCATGCACAGCTACCAATGTGTCCTGGGTTCGACACCAGGCGTCTCTACAATCAGTAACTGATCCTATTTTCAATAATTATTTTGAACCCTTTCCCAATGATATAGAAACTTGGAATTCGGCATATGGATAGAGATCAAAGATACATTTCAAAAATATGTTTTAGATTTTTTAGATAGTCCTTGGTTCGAATTCAGAGAGCCATTTACATTTGTGAAAAGTAAAACGTCTTTTGAGGCAGTTTTAGCAAATATTTCTGTTTGAATTTTCACACATAGTTATAGAGGGTGATCTTCTGTTTTGCTGCATAGCAAGTTCACCTGGAAGACCCGGGTTGGATGCCAGATGATAAAATTGTAGAGAATTATTAAGATATTTTCAATTTTTTTTCTTTTGAAGACTGTCCTGATAGGATGCCGACAATAAATTTGTGTTGTCGATCTGCTTGCAGTATGCAAGCTACATTTTACTCGTATATATATATATATATATACGAGTAAAATGTAGCTTGCATACTGCAAGCAGATCGGCAATACTAATTTCATATAGGCATCATATCGGGACGGTTCTCAAACGAACAAAAAAAAATATTCAAAATATTCTTAAAATTCGCTGTTATTTTATCGTCTGGCATCGAACCCGGGTCTTACTGGTAAACTAACTATGCAGCACGATAGAAGATCAACATCTCTAACTATGTGTAAAAATTCAAGCAGAAATATTGGATACAACTGCCTCAAAAAACGTTCTAATTTTCAGGAATGTAAATGCCTCTCGGGACTCGAACCAAGGACGATCTTGGAAATCTAAAGCATAATTTTGAAATGTATCTATGATATCTAACTACATGCCGAATTTCAAGTTTCTATATTGTTTGGAAAGGGTTCAAAATTATTATTGAAAATAGGATCAGTTACTGATTGTAGAGACGCCTGGTGTCGAACCAAGGACACACTGGTAGCTGTGAATGCACAGTTAGATTTTTATGAACTTGATCTTATTTTATGCAAAGTTTGAAGTCAATATCATGCCGAGAAGTACCTAAAATTTGTTTCCGTTATCCCCATAAGAAATGCATTGAGGAATTTAAATGTCCCTCTGGGATCGAACCAAGGACCATCAGCGAATATTTAAAATTCGATTATGATATATTTTTATGGTATCTAACCTCATACCGAATTTCAAATTTCTATGCCATCGGGAAAGGGTCAAAAATAAATCTTAAAAATCGCCACAATGCGTTTTAAACGGCCGATTTTTGCCCCGACCTAGCATCGAACCCAGGATATTTTCTGTAAAACTCATTTATGTTTTCGATAGATCATATTCATATATGTAGGCTCCTTGAGTTTTAATTCTATACCTTTCCGGAAAGTATTTTTTTTTTATTACCGAAAATCAAAGCAATGCATTTAAACGGGAAAAATCGAGACTTTGGGGCCTTCTGGGATCGAACCCATGACACTGAGGTTCAAAATCGCAATTTTTCTGGAGGTTATACGTTATGGCCAATATGTCGTAAAAATTTCAAGCCATTGACGCTAGTGGTTTAGCCTGTGACTTTGTATCCTCTCTCTATATATATATATATATATATATACGAGTAAAATGTAGCTTGCATACTGCAAGCAGATCGGCAATATTAATTTCATATCGGCATCATATCGGGACGGTCCTCAAAAGAAAAATAAAAGGATTGAAATTTTTCTTAAAATTCGCTGACATTTCATCGTCTGGCATCGAACCCGGGTATTTACTGTGAACTTACTATGCGGCACAATAGAAGATCACCATCTCTAACTATGTGTGAAAATTCAAGCAGAAATATTGGGTGCAACTGCCTCAAACGACGTTCTACTTTTCACGAATGTAAATGCCTCTCTGGATTCGAACCAAGGACGATCTTGGAAATCTAAAATATGTTTCTGAAAGTTATTAATGATCTATATCAATATGCCACATTTCAACTTTCTATATTATTGGGAAAGGTTTCAAAATAATTCCTAAATATCGGATCAAGTTCTGATTCCAGAGACACCTGGTGTCGAACCCAGGACTTATCGTGAGCTGTAAATGCACAGTTTGATTTGTAAAGACTTGCTATTGTATCATGCAAAGTTTGAAGTTGATAGCATGCCGGGAAGTACCTAAAATTTGTTTCCGTTATCTCCGTAAGAAATACATTGAGAAATGTAAATGGCCCTCTGGGATCGAACCAAGGACCATCAGCGAACATGTAAAATTTGATTATGAAATATATTCATGATATCTAACCTCATGCCGAATTTCAAGTTTCCATCCCATCGGCAAATGGTCCAAATAAAATCTTCAAAATCGCCGCAATGCATTTTAAACGGCCAATTTTTGCCCCGACCTAGCATCGAACCAAGGATAATATTCGTAGATGTATTTATGGTTTACTTTAGATATGCACGGCATCTAGCGATCCCTCGAATTTCAACTCTCTACCTTTCCGGGAAGTGCATCAAAAAAATTTTCGAAAATCCCCGCCATGTAATCTTATGGGGAAAATCGCGACTTTGGGGCCTTCTGGAATCGAACCCATGGCACCGAGGTTCAATGTCGGCTTTTTCCTGGAGGTTACACGTTATGGCCAATATGTCGTAAAAATTTCAAGTCAATGTCGCTCTTGGTTTAGCCTGTGAATTTGTATCCTATCTGGGTATATATATGAATGAATCCGGAGAAGCATCTATATATAATAGATATATACGAGTAAAATGTAGCTTGCATACTGCAAGCAGATCGGCAATACTAATTTCATATCGGCATCATATCGGAACGCTCCTCAAAAGAAAAAAAAAAGGATTGAAATTTTTCTTAAAATTCGCTTAAATTTCATCGTCTGGCATCGAACCCGGGTCTTTACTGTGAACTTACTATGCAGCAAAATAGAAGATCACCATCTCTAACTATGTGTGGAAATTCAAGCAGAAATATCGGCTACAACTGCCTCAAAAGATGTTCTAATTTTCACGAATGTAAATGGCTCTCTGGATTTGAACTAAGGACGACCTTGGAAATCAGCGGAAAATGAAGCCGGCGGCGGTGGCGTAACGGTGTGAACGCTGACTGCTTAATTGTTGGCAGCAGCGCGGCGTAACCAGCGGCGTGTAAAATTTTTATTCGTATACGGCAGAAAAAAGGGCGAATAACTCAAATATCTGAGGGTACATTATTACAATTATATCATACCAAGTAGAGCTATCTTGAATACTCAGCACAATGAGCTAGAATCGAAAAAACCTGGCAAAAAATCCTTTTCTTGAGTGCGGAATTTAGTACTGGCAATTCTCGAATAAATCCTGCCTATTACTACCAAATTATTAAAGCTGATTTCTACCTATTAAAATTCTACAGGTGGTCAAAATTGACCAAAATTCACAAATAATGCCAGGTTTAGATTTTTGCAAAATTCTTCAGGTTCAAACCAAACTCAAATGAGCAGAATCAATGGGAAAAACCAGTGTTAAATAATCAACCCTTAAGCTTAATTATGATGTTTTAAGTGATCACAGTTGAATATTTGAATTATTGCATCACTTCCATCAGATCTCTGAATTAGCTTCTGTTGGTGAAATACTCACTTCATGCTACATGTCTGTTAAGTTATATTTCTTTCTGTTATCCTCTCTCGGACCCTCCCATTTAAGGAAAACGAGCTCACATAAGACGCTGTCTGGGAATATTATATGCAGAACTTATTGAGGTGTGGCAATGCAAAGTTTCAAAGTTCACACTCAAAAAATATTTCCTTATTCTTGGCCAGCATTTTTCGATTCTAGCTCGCTCTGCGCCGTAAAGGGGTTAATTTGGCAATACGTTGCTTTCCTTATTTTCTCAAAAGCATGCTTCTTATAATTACGCCACATTACTTTAAGAACGTTTAAAGAGTGGTATTACAAATTGGGTACAAATAGCTAGTAGAATGTCGATCGGTGGATGCACTATTGTTGTGAATTAGTTTTAACATCACATTTGCGCGACATTTTTCAAGTATGGGATCCAGGAATAGACGTTCAAAAGTTTCTAGAAAATAAAAAATGTATAAAAATGAACGCAAATCAAAAAATCTGATGTGACCAACACATGACTTTCTCCGTATTTATTGAAAACAAAAGCCTATGCTGGTAATATATAAAAAACTCCAAAAGAATGAGTGTTACAGGAAAATGTTTCATACAAGCTTAGCAGTAAAAAACATTATCTATAACTTTGGTAGATAATTGTATATACCTACATTGCATTCTGACAGAGATAAGTATGAAAAACTTCAATTTATGGCTAAACAACAACTTCCGGTTAACCATTATTTAAGAATAACTCCTAAGCAATCAGTGTTACCGAAAATTGTTTCATACAAAAGTTGTAGATAAATACATTATCTATAACTTTTGTATGTAAATGTATATACATAAATTGCATTTTGACAGAGATATGTATGAAAAACTTCCATTTCTGGATTAACAGCAACTTCCGGTTAACCATTATTGGGGAATAACTCCTAAACAATCAGTGTTACGAAAAAATGTTTAATACAAAAGTTGTAGTAAAGTACATTATCTACATTTTTTGTGTGTAAATGTATATACCTATATTGCCTTCTTACAACGATATTTAAGAAACTAAGTTTTTTTTCCGGATAAACCGCAACTTGCGGTTAAGCGATATTCACCAAAAACTAATCAACTTTTGGCATTGTTAGAAAAATTCTAAATATAAATTTTAAAAATGATCGGATAATTACTTTTTAAGATAGAGCGCCCACAAAATTTTTAACCACAGACAGACAGACACACACACAGACAGACATGTTCGGGAAAATAGCTAAAACATGCTCTATGGGCCCCAAAATATCTATTTCCGTCGAAATCTGGAGGTCGAATTTTTTTGCGAATACAATACTTTCTCTATACTACGTATAGGGAGAAAGTAAAAATTTAAGTTTAAACAAACTAAAAGAATAATAAGCAAATGAATGTATGAGATGAGTTTAAAGTAAATATGTTAATAACATTCAGCAGTAGGTTACACTCTATCAACAAAATCTTTGCACAACGCATAGTTGTCATGGATGAATACCATTTTATTCAATCTCTGTGGCTCTAGTCTGCTTTTCTTATCGTTGAGAGTGACCCCGTGAAATTTAATTATAGTTAATTATTGTCATATTTACAAGGAAAAATAAGAAAAGAAAAATATTTAAAATGAAAAATTTCGAAATTCGTAGCGAATTTTTTGTACTTCTTCTTTAAATACTCACTCTTATTTCAGAAACGAAGAAGTTCTTATTCTTGATAATTTGCTTCCTTTTATGATCTTTTTAAATTTCCTGGTAAATATTCTAAGAAAATACATCCAGAAAACTTTGAAGGGAATGTCGAGAAGTTTAAGAAATATGCGTTCAAAAAAGTAGTTGCCTACTACTTTTAGCTATACTTCATTCATTAAAAACATCCAGCGAGATAGTATATCGAGACTGAATTTTATTTGTGTTATTTTAAACCCCTATATTCTATTATAAACATTCGAAAGCGAACATACATCGCGGAAGTTACATCTTCCGCAATGTATTGTATGAATTATATTACGTATAAAATATATTATTATATATACGTATTACGTTTCGTTACCAAGAGCTTGGTAACAAAACCAAGTTTGCAATCGTATCTTCTTTCATTACTGACTGACTGATTACATTACAATTTTTTCTTTTGATAAGGAAATATATTTAAATTTTAAATTTTGATTAAAAATACATACCGCAATATTGTGTTAATTAAATTAATATTTTTTGAGATATAATTTTTCAAATTGGGCGCTCTGTTTGAGAGCGCGAAATAACGGGAACCTATAGCTACACATGCAATATATCAAGCTAAAATTTGATAGAACTTGTTTTTCTGTGGACATTCTTGTTAAGTTTTATTCAACTCAAAACTGAAGTTACTATAATGGAAAGACCGACAATAAATAGCTTTTTCATTTATTTAAAATTAATAACTTTGTTTACTAATAAGATATGATATAATAATTTATAATTCCTTTAAAACTTATGTCTGACAATTATAAACAAGTTTCCGCAAATTCTAAAGCAAAAATTGCAAATATGTGAAGAAAACAATGCGTTAAGTGATAGCCGCCTGAGTAAAGTGTACCCCGCCCGGGCAAGGCACACTTGTCAAGTGAACGCCACCTTCTGGTATGACTCACTGTACAGTGACTCCTACACTGGCACCGATTTTGCCGGCACGTGTACAAACAGCCTAATCGTAACACGTATCAATATCAGGTACAACTAAGCGCCCTCGTGGAAAGCCCAAGATGTGTTCTATCAGTTCAAAGCATATCTCTTCGACCTACTTGTCAGTATATTTTTGACTGTGGGACTTTGTTTTAAAATCCAAGCCACGCCGTGCCGCCGCCAATAAAATTTCAGGTGGCGGCGCGGCGATGCGCCGTAGTTATTTCTTCGGAAGTGGCGGCGTGCCCGATATTGTTGGCGGCTGGCGTAATCGGCGCGGCGCCCATCTCTAGCTACAAGTTATTCGTCTGGCATCGAACCCAGATCTTCCCGGTCATACTTACTATGCAGCATCATAGAAGATCACCATCTGTAACTATGTGTGAAAATTCAAGCAGAAATATTGGCTTCAACTGCCTCAAACGACGACTTACTTTTCCCTTATATTCCTTATGAGAGAAATGTTAATTTGCTCTGGCATTGAACCCAGGAATAGTACGGGCTTAAGAAATTTTTTTTCTTAAACCAATTCTTAATATATATCTTCTAGCTGAGCCAAAAGTTCCTTACATTACGGTAAGTGCATCAAAAAAATTAATGAAAAACTATCCCCATGCATTTTAAATGCAGGATTTTTGCATCGTCCTAGCATCGAACCCAGGAGGTTTTCATTAGTTGTCATTAATTTTTTTAATACTTCTTGACCATATCTGTAAGCTCCTTGAATTTCGATTCTCTACCTGTCCGGGAAGTATTATTTAAAAAATTTTGAAAATCCCCACCATGTATCCTTATGGAGAAAATCGGGACTTTGGGGCCTTCTGGAATCGAACCCATGACACCGAGGTTCAATGTCGGCTTTTTCCTGGAGGTTACACCTTATGGCCAATATGTCGTAAAAATTTCAAGTCGGTGGCACTTGTGGAACATGGTTAGACTTTTGATCCCCAGTGTATATATATATCTATTATATGTAGATGTTTCTCCGGATTCATTCATGGATATATATACCTATATAGATAGATAGGATACTAATTCACAGCCTAAACCACAAGCGTGATTGACTTGAAATTTTTACGACGTATTGGCCATAATGTGTTACCTCCAGAAAAATTGGGACTTTGAACCTCAGTGTCATGGGTTCGATTCCAGAGGGCCCCGAAGTCCTGATTTTTTTTGTTTAAATGCATTGCTTTGATTTTCGGGAATTAAAAAAAAATACTTTCCGGATAGGTAGAGAATCAAAACTCAAGGAGCCTATATATATGGTCATGATCTATCGGAAACATAAATGAGTTTTACAAAAAATATCCTGGGTTCGATGCTAGGTCGGGGCAAAAATCGGCCGTTTAAAATGCATTGTGGCAATTTTTAAGATTTTTTTTTGGGCCCCTTTCCGAATGCATGGAAACTTGAAATTTGGCATTGGGTTAGAAATCATAAATATATTTCATAATAAAATTTTACATATTCGCTGATGGTCCTTGGTTCGATCCCAGAGGGCCATTTGCACTCCACAATGCATTTCTTATGGGGATAACGGAACACATTTTAGGTACTTCCCGGTATGATATCAACTTCAAACTTTGTATGAAATAAGATCAAGTTTTAGCAAGTCATTTTGTGTATTTACAGCTTCCAATACGTCCAGGGTTCGACACCAGGCGTCTCTTCAATCAGTCACTGATCCGATTTTTAAGATATATTTTGAACCCTTTCCCTATAATATTAAAACTTGAAATTCGGCATATATATAGAACTTATAGATACATTTCGAAAACATAATTTATATTTCCTAGATCCTCCTTGGTTTGAATCCAGAGAGCTATTAACATTCGTGAAAAGTAGGTCTTCGTTTGAGGCAGTTGCAGCCAATATTTCTCCTTGAATTTTCACACGTATTAAGAGAAGATGATCTTCTGATGTGCTGTATAGAAATTTCACCAAAAAGACCCGGGTTCGATGCCAGACAATTAAATTGAAGTGAATTTTAAGAATATTATCAATCCTTTTTTTCCTTTCCGGGACCGTCCCGATATAATGCCGTTATGAAATTAGTGTTGTCGATCTGCTTGCAATATGCAAGCTACATTTTACTTGTATATATATATAAGTATATTTGGTGAAGCGTCTATATATAATATATATATATATATATATATATATATATATATATATATATATATATATACGAGTAAAATGTAGCTTGCATACTGCAAGCAGATCGACAACACTAATTTCATATCGGCATCATATCGGGACGGACATCAAAAGAAAAAAAATTCAAAATATTCGTAGAATTCGCTGCAATTTAATCACCTGGCAGCGAACCCCGGTCTTCCTGGTGTACTTACTATGCAGCAAAATAGAAAATTACCATATCAAACTATGTGTGAAAATTCAAGCAAAACTATTAGGTGCAACTACCTCAAACGACGTCCTACTATTCACATACACTCCTTATTTGAGAAATTATAATGTGCTCTGGCATCGAACCCAGGAACAGCATGGTCTTATCTATTTTTTTTCTTAAACAAAGTGTTAATATACATCTTCCATCTAAGCAAGAGCTCCCTTACATATCGATAAATGCATAAAAAAATTATGAAAAGATACCCCATAGTATTATATATGGGTGATATTTTTACCGCCCGGCATCGAACCCGGGTCTTTCAGGAAATACTTTCTATGCAGCACAAAAGAAAAACACCATCTCTAACCGCGTATGCAAATTCAAGCAGAAATATTGGTTACAACTGCCTCAAATGACGTCCTACTTTTCCTTTATATTCCTTATGAGAGAAATGTTATTGTGCTCTGTCTTCGAACCCAGGAACAGTACGTTCTTATGAAAATTTTTTTCTAAAACTTATTCGTACCATACATCTTCCAGCCAAGCACGAACATCCTATCATTTCGATAAGTGCATCTAAAAAAATAATGAAAAACGGCTCCCATGTATTTTAAAGGGCAGATCTTTGCATCGTCCTAGCATCGAACCCAGGATAACTTTTGTAAAAGTCATTGATGTTTTCGAAAGTCCAAGACCATAAATATAGGCACCTTGAGTTTTACTTCTCTACCTATCCGGAAAGTATTTTTTTTTAATTCCCGAAAATCACGGCAATGCATTCAAACGGGAAAAATCGGGACTTTGGGGCCCTCTGGAATCGAACCTATGACACTGAGGATCAAAGTCTCTTTTTTCCTGGGGGTTTCACGTTATGGCCAATATGTCATTAAAATTTCAGATCAATGACGCTTGTAGTTTAGGCTGTGAATTAGTATCCTATCTATCTATCTATCTATCTATTATATATAGATGCTTCTCCGGATTCATTCATATATCATACGAGTAAAATGTTGCTTGCATACTGCAAGCAGATCGACAACACTATTTTCATGTCGGCATCATATCGGGACGGCCATCAAAAGAAAAAAATGGATTGAAATTTTTCTTAAAATTCGCTGAAATTCCATCGTCTGGCATCGAACCCGGGTCTTTACTGTGAACTTACTATGCAGCACAATAGAACATAACCATCTCTAACTAAGTGTGAAAATTTAAGCAGAAATATGGGCTACAATTGCCTCAAAAGACGTTCTAATTTTCACGAATTTAAATGGCTCTCTGGATTCGAACCAAGGACGATCTACGAAATCTAAAACATGTTTTTATAATGTCTCTATGTTCTCTATCTATATGCCTAATAACATGTTTTAAGATAATTGGGAAGGGGTTTAAATTCATTCTTAAAAATCGGATAATTTACTGATTGTAGTGACGCCTGGTGTCGAACCCAGGAAATATTGGTAGCTGCGAGTGGACAGTATGACTTATTAGGACTTCATCTTATTTCATACAAAGTTTGAAGTCGATATCATGCCGGGAAGTACCTAAAATGTGTTTCCGTTATCCCCATAAGAAATGCATTGTGGAGTGCAAATGGCCCTCTGGGATCGAACCAAGGACCCTCAGCGAATATGTAAAATTCTATTATGAAATATATTTATGATATATAAACCCTTGCCGAATTTCAAGTTTCCATGCCATCGGGAAAGGGTCCAAAAAAAATCTTAAAATTCGCCACAATGCATTTTAAACGGCCGATTTTTGCCTCGACCTAGCATCGAACCCAGGATATATTCAGTAAAACTCATTTATGTTTTCGATAGATCATGACCATATTTATTGGCTCCTTGAGTTTTAAGTCCCTACCTATCCGGCAAGTATTTTTTAAAAATTCCCGAAAATCAAAGCAATGCATTTAAACGGGAAAAATCGGGACTTTGGGGGCCTCTGGAATCGAACCCATGACACTGAGGTTCAAAATCGCAATTTTTCTGGTGGTTACACGTTATGGCCAATATGTCGTAAAAATTTCAAGTCAATGACGCTTGTGGTTTGGCCTGTGAGTTTGTATCCTCTCTATATATATATATATATATATGGATACATGAATGAATCCGGAGAAGCATCTATATATAATAGATATATATATATATATATATGAATGAATCCGGAGAAGCGTCTATATAGGATAGATCTCATTAAGATGCCAAGTTACATTATTTTAACACAAAAACCCTATGTGTAACCGTGAACACTATGACATACTCTGGGAAATTAATATATTGCTCATTCCAGAGTCAATATGTAAAATAAGATATTCACTTTACCATACCAAAAATTAAATTACCTGAACTGCATCCCCATTAACAATAGTAAGCTCACTCTCCTCTTGCTTCAGCTGTAAGTCCATCCTTTGTAATGTCTATTTTGAAAAAATATTGCTTTTATTAAAAGAGATAAATCGGAAGGAAAGGCATTGAGACTATGCACAATACAACACTAAAATCTCAAACAACATTCAGTGAATTTTCTTCAAATTTTAATTTACTGTCAAAGTAAATACAAACTATAAATCATAAACAAATGCAATGCTTACCACTTTTGATGAAATTGATGCAGGATCAATAGTAAAAATGTTTGGGTCATCATGAAATACGGATTCATAGCCATTCCCATAAAAGAAAAGAACAGTAATGTGAAATTAATTCAAATGTAGAAGATAACATTTGATTGCCAAATGGTACTAAATATTATATTGACCCCAATATCCATTGTCTCCACTTTCATCTCCTGAGGCATCTGCCACTCCACTATTTCTATTTCTTCATTAATGAAAGCCTAGAAAAAACTATTATTTCTTTAAAAATCTCAACAAAATTTTAATTTACATAACTGTGAAATACTCATTAACAATTTTAACACCAGTACAATATATTAACCAAACTAGTTTTTAACTTATAAATTTACCTGTTGATATATTATAGACAATAACATAAAGAAAGTAAAACTACAACTAACGCATTTATAAACCTCACTATAAGTAATCTAATTCTATACCTAATGGGCCATTAACACAGCATTTAGGTAAACGGCAAATTTAATATTATTCCCTTAACATTATTGTTATAATTTCAAAACCCATCCTTGAATATGAATGGTTCCATTAACTCACCAAATGAGTAGAATCAGATGGGGAAGTGCAAATGGAACTGCTCTCTCCCTCAAATGCATTTCCAACAGCTTCTTCTGAAGCCATCAAACTTATAATATTCTTTAAATCTGATGACTTAGCAGACTGAAATGAAGAATGGTAGTAAACAGTATAAATATGAAACTAGTTAGAATAATATTGTTTCTTAAAATCTAACTATTAACAGCATATAGGAATTTAAAAGAAAAAGAGGGATGAAGGGAAATGAAAAAATTGAAGCATTATTCACTTTGAAATAAAACGAATTATAGACAGGCAAATAAATTGATACTGAGAACTGAATATTAATTTTTGTCGATTGCAAACAAGATATTATTTCTTTCAATTCCTCAAATTCTACTATGAGTAATTCTTCGAAATTAAAATTTGACAGGTACATTTTTATGACATTAAAATTATAATAAATATAATTAATGATAAACACTCTTAAGATTCTAGTCCTCTATATCAATATTTATGTAGTTATATATCACTTAGTTTTCATAACATCATTTTCTTACAAAAACCTTATTTCTAACCGTACAGCATGACAGTCTGAGAAATTGACACATTGCTTATTCAAGAGAAAATTAAAAGAAGAAGAAAATTTACCAAATGAAGGCCTCAACTTAAGTATGCATATAGTGTATGGGACCCTGCTGACAAATGTCATATTCGGGAATTAGGGAAAGTAAAATGATTGGTGATATGATTTGTAAATAATTCCTTCAATAAATCAGCGATTCATACTCAATTGATACAAGATGGGATTTATTCAAAGATAGAAGACTTATTCATTGAATAAATTTACTAATTAAGTTCAGAGAGATTGCAGTCTCAGAAGATCTAACACATAAAATGTGATTCCTCCTGTTACATGGGCCATTGTAATACTGTAAAGAAGATTAGTGAAAAAGATGCTAGAACAAATTGTTTCGTAATTCACTTTTTCCATGAACAATACGCAAAAGCAATCGATTCGGAAAATAGAGTCTGGTGCTTGCACCCCCTGCCACACACAGAAAGGTGGCCAATCAGGGTTCCTACATAGACTTTCGGAAGAGAAATTTCCCCTAAAACTGTCTCAAGACAAATATTAACGTATCCTGAAATGTTTACATTTTGCCAATAATGCTAAATAATATCATCTAAGTGCCAGCATAAATATTTTTAAATTCGACCTCTTCTAGATTATTTGAATGATAAAGGTGAGAGCATTATTCTTATTTATTGTGTCTGTTCTGGGTTCTTAGATAGACAAACACAGAAACTCTCAATAGCAGAGATTAGTTTCATAATCCGTGAGTAAAGGATGATTAAATCCATATCAACTGATTACTAACTTACTGTAGTAAATTCCTGTCAGAAGATTCTTTCCTCATGCGTATTAGTCATAAAATCAGAATGCGATTCAAGCTACTAAGCATAGCACATTTTCAGCATTCCTTTTGGCAAATATTAATCGTCTGATGAATTGCCTGATGCATAATAACAATGTAGACAGAAGAAGCATTGAAAAATATTTTTTTTAATAAAAGACTTCATTAATTTATTCATGCAAACAAATGATGGATATATGCATTTTGCCAGTAATGGGCATTATTATTTCCTAATATAATGAAAATAGCAACTGATTTGATAATATCTACATAAATTATACAGCAGGAGGAAATATATACAACCATTAGATTATAATCAAAAGAGCCGAACACTTGAGGAAGAAAATTGTAAAATCAACACAAGCTTAAAAAACAATCTTATGGAAAGTTTCCATTGAGGATAAAGCCAAAAGAAATTAGCAGATGAAATTAAAATTAAAAATCGATAATTTAAAAGAGGAATAAATGCAACAATGATAGATTTAATCCAAGCAATATTTGTAAAATAATGTTCTACACTTTTACATACAAAACTTTCTACCAATAGTAGACTTATAGGTCATGAAAAATATGTACATGAAAATACCATTATGTTTTTTTAAAGACATGGCATCAAATAGAATTGAACTCAGTCTAAAGAACCTCGGGTTTTTTCCTCTTAAAATTAAAATTTAAGAAACTATGGGAAAGTGTTATAAAAGAGTAATTTGTATGTAATTCTTTGTTTGACTTATTCTCAGTAAGCCTAAAATTTCTAAATAAAATTTCACTACCAAGAAAGTCAAATTCAAAGAATTTTTGCTCATCAAGTAAAAGATAACCTCAATAAAATTAGAGAAAAATCAGAAAAATGATGGGGAATTACAAATTGTGAACTTATAAGTATTTGAAACTAAATTTCTAAAGACCTAACAGAGAAAGTTGATCATACATTGATACCCAATCAATTTGACTATTGTTGCTTAGCATATCTAGATCTCAGATGAACAAAATTACAAATTACGATGATTAATGAACTGTTACATAAGGCTTATCTTCAATCGGAGAAATTAAGACCACATAAGTGAACATTGTCAATAGCTTAAGTGGCTAAGGAATAGAAAGGGAAGAGAATATTTTCTAGGTGTATTTTTATATAATTTGTTGAAAAGTAACAGACCAGAGTATCTTATAAATCAGTTCCATACAAGAATCAATACAGAGAGTATAATAAATTTAAGAAATAACACCCAAAATTACTACCGTCCTTCTTTACAATATACTTTTTTGACCAAGAAACTCTTTGAAAAATTTGTATTTAATTCTGGATTTGTTGTAAACTACTACTTTTACTATTATTATGAACAAAGAACTGGCACTATATATGAATCATGAATAATCTATATCAATAAATACATAAGACTCACCTCTTTTAATAGCTGATAAAAGGCTTGTTCATTAGATTTTTCTTCATATTCCTCTTCAGGAAGTTCCAATGGCTCCTTCAAACGAAGTTTTCAATTGCAAAAATTAGTACAAAAATAGCAACATCATGGAAAATGCAATTCAGAGCACCCAAAGCAGTATGAAATCAATAAATACATAATATATCTAATTAAAACTCAATTAGATATATATATGATGGGAATTTCTTTCTGAAATTTTAACATTACATTTTTCTACACACAGCAATTCTGTCATGAGAGAAAAATAATTGTTTTTATGAAAATTAATTATAAGCATTATCTATAAGATAATTTTAAGCATTGGCTTTGAAAAGCTATCATCAAATATATCTAATTCTCAATAACTGATGAGGATGTAACAAAGTAAATCATGGCAAAAAGGAGTGTATTATTAAATATAATCACTCACCACATCATCTGATTCAAAAGCATTATAGTCATCTTTGTCAGCTTCTTGAAAATGCTGTGCGGCTCCAGGCACCTGTCCAATGAAGAACATTTTCTAATTATGTAATGAACCGGAGCATTAAAACATACTACTTCATTATTATTGAACTCACCTTTATGACTGTCTCTGCTGGCATCTCCCATTCCACAATATCCAATTTTTCTTTAATGGAGACCTACAAGATATAACATTTTTATAAAAAGAAGATATGTTTGAACTTGATAAAACATTATATCTAACTTCTTAAGATTCATAAAGTTATGGACAATGAAAGGTAAGCTCTCTCAGTTCAAAACATTGCCTATTAAAGAGTCTTATAATGATATTTATATATGCATACAAATTTTACGAAAAACCTAGGAACAAATAATTTAAACTAATTCTACTAATTATTGCCCTACGTTGTTTTAATGATTATATGTGATCATTTTGTATATCTACCTTGTACTGTACTGTACTTTAATAAATGTGAACTAAATTAGGTACTCAAAACTGTATGCTTTAGTAGAGGGATTTTCCCTCATATTATGAAAAAAATAAATAAATTATAACATATCTCCACTTTACTCACAGATTTTAACAGAATATCAGCGTTAAAACGTTTTTCATTAAAGTCACTTCCGCCGTCTATACTACATTATCGTTATAACCTTTGCTTATTTAATAATTTGAGTGTTTGATTTCAATATATACTTTTATCGATAAAATGCTAAAATTTGACATGTATCATTCATATAGTTCAAGCTAATTTACTTTCCCTATGTAATATAAATGATTATATTTGATCATTTTGTATATCTACACTGTACTCTACTGTACTAATTCTAATATGAACTAACTTACATACTCCAGATTGTATGCTTTTGTAAATACGATTATCCCGGGAATTATGAATAAATATGTAAATTCTAATATATATCCACTACTATTCATATATTTTAACATAATATCAGCGATAAAAGTTTTGCCATTAAAGTCACCTCCAACATCAATACTAAATTATCGTTATAACCTTTGCTCGAATGCAAAAAACAGAATCGCAATATCAAATACGAAACTCTAGACCAGATAAATTACATTACATACAACTATCCTAAGTATTCGCTCAAATCAACACAATAAGATAGTTATCAAAAGTCAACTTACGGGTCCTTTTTGGCTCAGAAGTCTCATAATTTCAGCTTCGGCAGAACGGACATTCTTCTTGCATGCGTCGAATTCTATCATTCTCCACATGCAAGGGGAGCAGATTTGAGACGGAAGACCATCGTTCTCGAAGATCTAAAACATTAATACGTAACGTATAATTACGGGTTAACATCAATTGTATACTATGTTTGAAATACGAAAGTAAATTATTTTAGAATCAGAAATCACTTTCAAACAGCACAAATACAACCGAGAAGTAAACTGCAACCATTCACAATAAATAAATTATTTCGTAGGTAAGACGTCAACAAAGAATCGTAACAGACGACATAACAAGGATTATAAGTAAATAATTGTTTATAGTGTTTGCATTCTCAAAGAGAGATAGCACCTAAATATCCAATCAACACACGTACCTTCATCTCGTATATAAAATTGAGAATCTGATACAAAGGATCTCCAGCTGCAGAACGCTGCGAGAATATGTTTGTGAGTGAAAAACCTTCCTTCAAACACAGTCTACAACAATGACTCAACCTTATTTCACCCATTTTGCAAACTTCACTGAAATGGAGGCACTAAATATCCTTCAGGAAGGAAACAATAGGTATTATCAATATTTATAATATTATATAAATCCAATGATTTCATGCATAAAAATCGATAGCATACTTACAGAGTGAGCTGATATTAAAGAGAAAGCTGAAATATGGAAACAAACTTCCACTTTATTTGGTATTGAGATTGTCTATTTTAGCCTGAGATTAACAACTGACATTCAAATTTTGGTAAAATTTCACTGAAATTTTACCCAAATTTATACTAAGATAAATATTAATAGTTAATCGAAGGTTTTTTTCAACGTTATCTACCGTAAACAGCAATGTACTCCTAGGTAGTACCGAAGTTTACCATAGGATACTTTGCCTCCGATGCATCACAGCTCCGCTCATCACTAGTACGGAAGGTTTCTGTAAGTGGCTCTGCCTCTGAGATAAATGACGGCTACGTGCGTTATTATTCCGTCCTATCTCGGGTACTTCGTGTTAAGGGAAGATAACATTAGAAAAATCATTAATTTACCGTTAAATCAGTCATTAGTTGAGTCAAGAGTCAGTGATAACAGTAATATTATACATTATACTTTAATAACTAAGAGAAGCAAGGCTAAAATTCCGTTATTTGGCTATTTGATTTGCTATTAGCTTCTCCTGAATGTATATTAGCGATGTTTTGTACCAAATACTTGAAATAATTGCAGATAATACTTCTTGTTTATATTCCAGTAGTTTTTGCGCTTCGTTTACAGTGAAGTTTAGTAACACATGAGAAATAAGGTTGGATAATTGTTGTAGACTGTGTTTGAAGGAAGGTTTTTCACTCACGAACATATTCTCGCAAGGTTCTGCATCTGGAGATCCTATATATCGGATTCTCAATTTTATATACGAGATGAAGGTACGTGTGTTGATTGGAAATTAGTATTCTAGTTTCTATGACAATGCTATTCACAAACTAAATCTATCTGTAATTTTTCTGGTATGCATTCTCGTTGATATCTCGCGTGCAATAATTATCTTCTATGTATTATCTTACGACGACTGTGTTTGCGTGTGACTTAAGTTATTGTACGTAGGTATTGTATTTAGTTTGGCATTGAACTGGCAATTCGAAAATAATACCTTATTTTAAAATTGCTCATTTTTGTATTACTATGCTCGTTTTTATTGTTGGTGTTAATCTATCACCAAAATATCATCTTTCGATGATGTAGATCTTCGAGAACGATGGTCTTCCGTCTCAAATCTGTTCCCCTTGCATGTGGAGAATGATAGAATTCGACGCATGCAAGAAAAACGTCCGTTCTGCTGAAGCTGAAACTTTGAGACTTTTGAGCCAAACAAGACCTGTAAGTTTCCATCTGAAAAGTACATGAGTTCGTTGATTTTTGTGAATATGTCTTTTTTATTCTCTGATATTTTCTTTGGTGTATTTTGGTCATTAATAGGGCTATTCGTTATATTTTTAGCATATGAATGAAGTTTCAAACCATGGCTCAGTAATAGTATCTGAAGACAATGAAATGGTATGTTTTTAACTGCTGTAATTATCAAAGTAAATTTATGAAAGGTATTAAAGATGTATCAAAATGTGTTTATTTGTTTTAAAGGATGGAGCTGTGGAATTTGGAATTGAGGGTAGTAATTTTCATTCTGATGTAAGTTTAATGTCAATTATGGATAATCAGTATTTAGTTTGAGATGTAATTGCTCTTTAATTTTGTTATTGACTCTTATTGGAGAATACCGATATTGATTTATCTCAAAATTTCACAAGTAAAATGGTGAAACCATATTGCTCAACTGCATCTTTTAATGTTTCTATAGATCTCTGAACTTTTTCAATTAGTAGTCATTACTATAAAAAACCTTTTTCTATCTGTAGGCTACAATTAAAGATGAAATAAATGTGTTTGAAATGGAAAACCCTATAGAAACTTACATTAAGGTAAGTAAATTGATAATAAAACTGAGTACTTCATTTTTTTATTTGTTACGTAATTTCTATTTTTCTTGAAGGAACCAATACCTGAAACTGTTCAGCATTTCCAAGAAGCTGATTTTCATGTTTTAGAATCTACTGAAATCGTGAGTTATTAAATGGAATATTTATTTCCTTAATATTGAGTAATTCAACCTAGCTTAATTGAAATGTATTTTATCCATGTTTCATAAGTTCATCTATAAGCAAGATCTTAATGTGATATTGCCTTTCTAAGATTCAATGTAACGTATATTCTGTTAATACATCATATTTTTTATGGTTTCCTACTGTGTAAAATAGGAGATAAAGGTTTTCTATAAAAAAGTTCCCTTGAGATGGAAAACTAATTTTGAATGTTAATTTTTTTTCTCCTTTCACTGTTTTCAATGTTTATTTTAAAAATGATGTAAGGAATACACATTTCCATACGCATAATTCATTTTACAGAAGACATTTCTTTAGAAAAACATTGGGTAAATGCAGTAATTACAAATTTTTATGTCATGGTTGTGATTTTACTGTATAATTAAGCTTTGCTGTGAAATGAATAATTATATTCTAATTTCTTCTCTTAACCTGATTACAAGAAATCAGATGGAGTTACAGTGAAGGAATTTGGAGGTGACTGCAATCAATGTGTCTTTTGTCAACCATTAAGAGAAGTAAGCAATCAGTTTTTTTAAATTTATATGACTTTCCTTGAACCAGAGATTATTCAAAATTAATATTTTTTTACATTTAATTTAATTTGATTTTTATCAAATTCTCTCAGATTCCTAATTTTATCAGTTGCAGTTGAATCAAATAACATTGTGAGGTCCCAGGGAATACCATATCTGAGATTTCTGTAACTTTTTAAATGTAGAAACTCCTTGCTCTTTGCTGTTCTCAATGCATTGCAAATGGTTACCGCTGTGAAATTTTGGTTCAGAAGGTAAATTTTGAATATATCTTTTGACTCAATGACTATTAAGGCTTCTAGCTCATAGCTATGGTAGGCCTTCTCAGTTTCTGTTGTCTGTCGACTAAAATATACAACAGGTCTCCATGCCTCTCCTCCGCGATGCTGTAGTAAGATTCCTGCCAATCCCTGTCTACTGGTATTGGTATAAACTTAATGTTCAGCATTGATGTCGAATAACACTAACACTGGGTGTTCTATCAACTTTTCCTTCAAGTCGGGGAATGCCTTTTCTCGACTTTCTGTCTACTGAAACTCCTTCTTTGTTAATGCAGTCAACGGTCTGCTTATTGTGGCAAATCCTGGTACAAATTTATCATACAAGTTACAGTACAAGTTATCTCATATCCTAAATACTCAAATTTTTCCTTAAAGAACTCACACCTAGAATTTTTCACGGTTAACCTAACCTTCTTCAGAACTTCCAGCAATCATTCCAGTTTCTCAAGCCCTTCTTCCATTGTTTTGCTAGGAATGAGCACATCATCCATGTACACTAAAGGTGCGTTCACACGAGGGGACTTTTGACGCGCGGGTTTTATGTTTGAGGCCGGATGGGTTGCAGCTCGCATTCACACGGAGGAACTTTTTGAGAGTACGCGCGGCTTCTAACGGTACTTAAATCTCCACTGCGGCAAAGCCGCAACGCTGAGTTGCAAACCTGTTCACACGTAGCAACTTGGCCCTCCTGCATCAAGCAGTTGGGATCAGGCGCCAGTTCTCAGTGGGTCGGAGTGGAGTCAAGCGGAAGAAGGATATCAGTTCATCTAGTTGCGTAGTGTAGTATATAGTAGTGTATTGTGTAGTGTAGTATATTGTGTATGAAGTATAGGGTATTGTGTTCAGTTTTGTATTTTCTTGTTTAATTAGGTCCTTAGTTGTAAATATGCCATCGTTTATTCTTTTCTTTGATTACAACTTACCAATTTTTCTCTTTATAGGGGAACCTCCATTAATTATAATTGTTCACAAACCTTCAAGAAACAGTAATTGAAATATTCTTGGAGCTTTGTGAACAACTCTGTGAACAACTGTCTCAACAGCCATGTTCCTTCTAAAAATCCTTCCTTCCTTACGCGTTCTAAAAATTTAATTAACTTATTGACAGTATCAATAGCTATTTTACAATTTTTTACTCGTTATAAATCTTTGTGAATCATTTCACGCTGATGCATACATATCCACATATTAACTTCGGTATTAGTGTACATCAAATTCGATCAGATTTTTTATAAATAGGGTATACTTAAAACTGTCCTTTATCTGAGGCTGCAATTGTTCGATTTGCCTTGATTTTTACTTGGTTTTTACCAGAATGTTTAAGCGTGCGAGGAGGTTGGTGTACGCAAGGGCGAGACAGAGTTAAGGATGTAATTAATTCCTCATAGTTCATTCATAGAGGGTATAATTTAGTCCTCAGAATTTAAGCCTGCCAAATTGATTTTAATCTCTTTTTATTCTAAGGGGAAAAGAAAAAATAATGCTTGAATAAATTGGGTAAAGGTAAAGAATAAAGGAATACTCAAAGGAAGTAAAAGTTTCATTCAGGCTTGGAAATGGGAATGCATTCCTAGAAGAGATTAAGAGACTGGGTTTTGCTGTGTGTTCAGACTATTGATAAATTCTTTCGAAATAAGGTTGGCACAAGGGTCTACGAATTCATTCAAAGACAGGAACAATAGCTAAAGATAAGACATCTTACGAATACTATGGGGAACTCCTGCGCAGGAGGTGGTCTACCTTTTCTAAGTTCACATTTTACTTGTTGGGAAGGATAAACATCCTGCTGAGGATTCTGTTTCAAGATGATCAAAGCTACTGCTGACACTTTCTGGTTGAGATGACGATCGTTACTAAAAGCATATTTTTCCGGAACAGCCATTCTATTCTCAACAAATTCTTTGCACCATTCACTTAACCCGTTTTGAAAAAAAACCAAGTCACTGATGACATTTTGAAAGCAGGTCTTCATTTAAGAATGGAAGGAGAGCATGGGCGCATTTTGAAAGCATTTGGAATAGAAAAAATAATGAGAAATCTTAAAGTTAAGCTTCATTTATTTATAAGGTTCACTTTGTCATAAGTTTAATTATGTGCAAATGTGCGAGGTTATTTTCCGACATTTTTACGAAGAAATATCATTACTAAATAAATACAATAATTTTTAAATCCAGTATTGAGATAGTTATAACAATGATAATACTCTCTTGTACTGCTATAGCATTCAAATTTCGTTTTTATTTTTTATCTGCACCACTATCCGAGTGGTTTAACACTCCGCATATTCGTCATCTCTCTGCGCGGCATGCGGGAAAGTTTCAGCCGGTTAGAACTTTGCGTCAATGTTGCAGGAGCCTAAGAAGCCCTATTCACACGGAGCGTCTTTGCCGCACAAGAAAGCCGCAGACACCCGCTCTCAAGGTCACAAAAGTTTAGCCGCACAGTCGTTCACACGTCGCAATATTTGAGGGGTGCTTGAGGATTTCGGGACGCGCTGCAAGAAAAGTCCCCTCGTGTGAACGTACCTTTATACATGTGACAAATCCATGCAAGTTGTTTCTTTCCTATGGACAAAGTATAATTAAATAATGGAATAAAAGAAGAATCAAATCCATCAAGTAATGTAAATGCTATGGCGATACGCATAAAAAGGGTTAGTTGTAAGAAGAGACTTGATAGTCTCAATCTCACTCTGAATAAAGTCCTTTAATATTGTTATTATAACTCGCTCCCAATAGAAGGGGGTGAGGAACAGGTTCGTGTCATATATTACATTTTTACTTTCTCCCTATACGGGTATAGAGTATTGTATTTACTCAAAAACTCGACCTCCAGATTTCAACAGAAATTGATGTTTTCTGGCCCATAGAGATTATTTTTGCTATTTTTTTGAACATATCTGTCCGTCTGTCTGTAAGGTAAGAAATTTTGTTGGCGCTCTATCTTAAAAAGTAATCATCCGATCATTTCCAAAATTCATATTTAGTATTTTCCTAACAATGCCAAGAGATGATTAGTTTTTCATGAATATTGCTTAACCGGAAGTTGCGGTTTATCCGGAACAAAATTTTGTTTCTTTAATATCTCTGTCAGAATGCAATGTAATTATATACAATTATTTGTAAAAATTATAGATAATGTATTTTACTACAACCTTTTTTTGAAACATTTTTTCGTAACTCTGATTGTTTAGGAGTTATTCTTGAATAATGGTTAACCGGAAGTTGTTTATCCAGAAATTGAAGTTTTTCATGCATATCTCTGTGAGAATGCAATGTAGGTATATACAATTACAAGTAAAATGTTGCTTGCATACTGCAAGCAGATCCACAACACAAATTTCATATCGGGATCATATCAGGATGGCCCCCAAAAGGAAGAAAATAGGATTGAAATATTCTTAAAATTTGCTTCAATTTAATCCTCAGGAATCTTCCTGGTGAACTTACTATGCAGCACAATAGAAGATCACCATCTCTAACTATATGTGAAAATTCAAGCAGAAATATTGACTGCAACTGCCTCTAACGACGTTCTACTTTTCACGAATGTAGATGGCTCTCTGGATTCAAACCAAGGACGATCTTGGTAATCTGAAACCTGTTTTTGAAATATATCTATAATTTCTATCTATATGCCGAATTTCAAGTTTCTATATTATTGGGAAAGGTTTCAAAATAATTCCTAAAAATCGGATCAACTTCTGATTTCAGAGACAACTGGTGTCGAACCCAGGACATATTGTAAGCTGTGAATGCAAAGTTGGATTTATAAAAACTTGCTCTTTTATCATGCAAAGTTTGAATTCGATAGCATGTCGGGAAGTACAGCTAACAGCATAAAAAAGTTACCACCTGAGATGCAACCAGCATAACTCGAGAAGGGCGAGTCTTTCAGATTCTCTGTTTTGAGCGCGCTTTTCGTCTTCCTCTTTATGCCTGGCACGTTTTGAAGGCTTTTGTGATGATATATATTTTATAAATACTCGCTAATAGTCATTACTTTTGCTGCGGTAGAAGTAGTACTGTATTATGAAATAATTAAATTCGTATTTTGTTAAATCGGCTCGAATCTCAGGCGTAATTCGCTCTTCTTCTTAAAATATTGGACAAGAATTACTTTGGCGGCTCTTAGTTCGTCCTAACATATATAATACATAACATTGTCCATCAATGCAGATTTATAATGAAATTGGTTATTTCAGTTAATGCTCCACATGCCCGCAGGATGATCGTTTTCGCAAAGATTGCTTAATTATGATACGATAATTAATAGAATATGAACTACTGTAAATCAGGTCAACGAAAGTAGGAAAAATAAGAAAAAAACGTATATTATAAATATAATAATGGTGTTGCAGCTTTGTGAAAAATAGTTAAGTAAGAAATACATTTAAATTGACTATCCGCGAGCCTCCATAAGGCTTATTGCAGAGAATGTGAAACACTCAACTATCTAAATAATTTACTTATTTACACACCTTATAATTTATGTAAGATGATAACAACATAAACCATCTGTCCTCGCTATTAAATCACGGTAATATTTTCCCCATCTGGCTGTGAAAATAACGATCGTTGAGAATAGGGATCATGTCGTCGCGTATTTCGTCATGTAAATCACAGCTAAGGAATATCTGTAATAATTATTGTCTTTACATATTTATATTCTTAAAAGATACCCAGCGGAGGGCTCCGATCATTTTGGACTCACTGCTATCTAACCTGTAGTTTCTTAACAAACAGCTTTATATTTTACGCGCGAGAATTTATTTTGGGTAATGAAATCAGAAGGACTAGTCGTGCAGAGTCGAGCAAAGCGCAAAAAGAATTGCATAATATACTTGTAAATATTGAATTCCTTTATTTAAACCTCCGTCAAAAATTTTAAAATGCTACAACGATTAAGAGTTTCAACATAGAAAATAGGTATGAGCCAACAACTTTAGGCTGTTACAACTCCACTCTAAATATTCGCAGGTAAACGCTCATGCATGAAAAATACATTTAAATCTATTGCTAAGTATCTCTGTGGCAAGCCCACCTTTTGGTGCTACGTCTGCTTTTAATGTTTTTGTCTACATAACGGTTAATCGGTAGCATGCATACCTTCCTTCTCAAGAAAACAAAGGGAGCTTCCCTGTGGGGGTGAGAGAGGAAAGAGGAAGGGTCTTCAATGGAGCAGTCACAGGTTACTTCCGTCTTCAATGCCTCTAATTTTCGAGGCATCGTTTAAGGGTTTTGTATGAGAGAGAGAATTGCCTGAAAATGTCATTCTTCGTCATGGATGGTGATATAAAGAAAAGTTTGTCGAAGAAGGAATATGAATGGGTTACTTCATGGAGACGATGATAGGAAAATAAACAATGGGAATACGGAATATTTTATGCTTACTAAGAAAAGAATGTTTATTCTCTTCAACTCTAAGGCATACATCTAAAAAATATGAAGATAATGTGGTAAACAGGCTCAGAAGTGATGTGCAGATATCCTGGGATGTTGGCTATTTATAAGATTGAGAAAACGATTCAAGCCATTTTAAGACAAAATAATGCAGGTTAGAGGGTGACTGGAAAAATATGTTTTCAATGGTGCAGCCAGAGGGAATGTAAATGAGATCAAAGATTCGAAAAAGTTTAATTTTCCTAACATACTGAATTAGATTTTATGTGAACTTACTTCTAAAACGTTCATTTGCATTCAAAATTCATAAACCATTAACAATAGACCTATCATAGTCGAAATTATTTATTATCAATGTAAATTTATTTTGCTTCGAAAATTATTGGCATAGGGTAGGATATAATCATGTAGGCATATAAGAATATGCATACAATGTGCATACAATTAGAGCTTCCGCCAGTTGATCCCACACAAATGTCGAGCTATTCACACATTTAAATTTTTGCACCTTCAAGATATCGTAAATGTCTTCCTTATCTTTAAACCAAGAAGTTTTAAGGAAGAATAGGTGAGGCTTGGAAACCAGAATTAAGATTCAGTAGTAATAGATTCTCTTGACATATTTCCCAAGAAAGGAAGCTTTACCCATCTTATTTAAGAGTAATCATTGATAATAAGTACGAGATGTCAGTATTTCTAGAGCTTTATTCAGTAATCGCTGATGGACTAAACTGGCCTCTTATTAAAAAAAGGAAAATTGAAAATACGAAGGCTAAATTTTAATTATTAAATAGTATTTGCGGGTGTAAGGGCAACTCAGATGGATTACGCCTGATTTAGCAGTTTTCCTAAATGTAATTTTCGTAATAATATAGCCATAGCTCAACGACTATAAGGAATGGTGGAAATAACTAAGGAAAAAGATTCACAATTTCTTACATAACGCAGTTTCACCAAGTAACGGCTTCTTCAATCAATTGGAATTAAAGGAAATTACTCAGAGAACTAGGACCAAAGAAAGCTGCATCCATTGCGAAGGAAATTGATTCCAATCCTTGGGAGGGGGTAATCTGAAGATTATTGACATTCTGGGCAGGCAGACGTTTAGAACTAGTTCCCCTTAATGGATAAAAAAAGTTTACTTAAATATTGTGACCTGGTGTAATCGTCAAAATTACCTAAGCTATACGAGTATAATTTTATCATTGAGAATCTTCAAGGGATCTGAGAAGAGCCCACAAATGCTGTCGACAGTCTCCCAGACTGCCCATGTCTCGGACCGTCTATGCTTTCAGGAGTAGAATTAAGCATATATTAACCGTAGAAAGATCACTCCCGAAGAAATTAAGCTTCGGAGCATTCTAATTCCAAAATTACGTTCTCAATATTTACATTCATCTTTTCAGGCTTTTTCTTCTAACCAATGATTTTCATAAACCTTCAAGATACCCTTAGAAATCAAACAACAACAAAACGGGAAAATTTAAGAAATAGCTATTTGCGTAAACTAGCGTTCCTTTGGTTCTTTTTCATTACTATCATTGAATGTATAGTGTTTTCAATCTTTTTACCCATTAAATGCTAGATCCAGTTATTAGTTTCGTAGATTTTAAGAACCTTAAAAATTAATATAAAAAAACCACCAAGAGAAAGTGAATACATTTTTTCCCTCAGTGTTGATGATAGCCAAAACGTTTAACTCATCTTGATTCACTGATAAAATTTGCTAGTCAATCTCATTTGGTTTATAAAATAGAAAATAAAGATGTCATTTAAATACGCATTTAAACACAATTATAATAGTCGTTACTGTAACACACGCGATAACTTGCCCATCCTGCGTCGAGTACTAATAATTCATACTCTAGCTAAGTCTTTAATTTGGTTAGACGTCGATTAACATTGTCATGCAGAAGTCACAATTCCACGGATAGCGGTCTTAACATTTTTCGTAACTAATAAAATAAAAGATGGTCTTCTTAAAATACTGAGAACCTCGAAATAAACAAATTGTAATACTCTTCGGAGTCGATTGGTGGATCAATAAATAGCTAAAAAAGTGAGAGAAGTAACTTTTGAGAAACAAAATTTCGAGAATTTTACCAGAAGGACGTCTACCGCTGGCCTTTTACTACAGTATTTACTGTAAGCCATTACTCTGAAACGATAAGGAATCCATGGATCCAATTTTTAGAACGGTAGTTTCATCAAGCGATTTATGATTATTTTCATTCAATCCACATCAGATAAACAGTGAGATTTCGTAAGTTATAGGCTGAAGAACATACAAAATTTCTAATCTGATGCTCTGCAGTCCCACTTTATGAGAGATTTATTTCTTCGAGTCATTCTTCTAATTGCGAGCTAAAAATTATACATCAGAGAAGGCTAGCGGACACATTATTTTAGATAAAATCAAAATGAATCGAGCAAATTGCAACCAGTCCTCTTCTCCCAACCAGAAAGTTTTTCCTTTCCATTCCCCTTCGGTAACAAAAGGTTTATCTTGTCCTTTTCCCCCACCTATTTCGTTTTTTCCTGTATAACAGTTTTCCAAGAATTCTACCCTTTCACCTGCACACACACTTTTGTTCCCTCTCATTCTTTCTTCTTTTTCAAGGCACACGCCATATGGAGGATCACGTATTTATGTAAATGTTGAAGATGGTGCTAGTAAACGTCAAAGCTAATTGTGAGACTTAGCTACAGTGTTGTTATAAGGATAATTTAATTTTACAAATTCTTGGATTATATAATCTATAGGAGTCACGAGAGTAAGGGGAAATCGTAATCTAGAAAAGATTATTCCTTATTTAAATCAATCAAATGAGCTTTAACTTTGGGGAACTCCATTGGTAACTAAGCACAAGGAAATAAATAACTTTGTCAAAGTTACACGACTTTTTGTGTGGAAGATGTGGAACTTTTTTGTGGAATTTCCTTGTGTTTATTCCTTAGTTATTTCTCTTCATGATAGAACGCTTTTCAATTGGGAAAGTTGAACGAAAGGGTTGTAAAAGCAATCAAATTAAATTATAATAATCCACCGAATTATGCACATATCTTATGTATAAAAATTCAGCCTGCATATGTTTGTGCCCGCAAAACTCAAAAATCACTTGGTCGATTGACTTGAAATTTTTATAGAAGATTCCATTCAAATATATATATATACGAAAGTGTTTATATTGTAAAAATGGCGAAACTTCGTCCTTGCTTCGATCCCAGACGAGTCAAAGCATTTCCGTAAGAAATGCACGTAAAGTTCATTTTTGTCGCTGCATGCTTCATTTATTTTGCAAAATTAATTTAAAAGTAATAGTCATAGGAGATTGAGACAAGAACCAATAGCAGAGTAAATGAATAGAAAACCTTATTTTGGTCGTTTATTGTTGTTTCCGAATTGAATTTTCGAGATTTTTTACGGAATACACGAAATGTTTTGTGAGTATAAACAGCCGGTCCCCCTGACGACAAATTCCATTGTTGAAACCGAGATCCTGCTTTTTGGCCTATTTGAAATTAAGAAGAAGAGAATAGTTGCTGGTTTCGTTCACATTGATGAGCATAATCAATCGTTGGAAGTGATTTAAACGATCGATTTTCGAAAAACGAGATGTGAGTTAATTTGATACCGAATGTTGTATTCAGTTAAATTCATTTGTATCGTTTTGGAAATGATTTAATAATCTGTTATCGAAAATTAAAGGGAGAGTGACTTTGAATGCTGCATTCAATTCGATTAATTTCTTTAGTTATTTTCCAGTTGATCGTCGTCAAATTCAATCGTACGCGTTACCACATCAAATGTTGCGGCAGATAATGGATAGTAGTAAATGATATTTATATATATAATGAAAATTCTCCATCCAAACGCGAGAGCTGAGCTAGCGTAACGTACCATGTTCTCCATCTTTCTTTTCTCTCCCTCCCTTTTCGAGAAAAAGGCTCGCCGGCCCGAAATTTGGACTTAGAATATCTTGGTGGGTCAGGGGTGGTAACTTTTTTTTGCTGTTAGCTGTACCTAAATTTTGTTTCCGTTATCTCCGTAAGAAATGCATTGAGAAGTGCAAATGGCCCTCTGGGATCGAACCAAGGACCATCAGTGAACATAAAAAATTTGATTACGAAATATATTCATGATATCTATCCACATGCCGAGTTTCAAGTATCCATGTTATCGGGAAAGGATCCAAAAAAAATCTTCAAAATCGCCGCAATGCATTTTAAATGGCCGAATTTTGCCCCAACCTAGCATCGAACCATGGAAAATATTCAAATATGTCTTTTTGATTTTCGTTGCATATCCACGGCTTCTAGTGATCCCTCAAATTTCAACTCTACTTTTCCGGGAAGTGTAGCAAAAAATTTTTCGAAAATCCCCACCATGTGTTCTTATGGAGAAAATCGCGACTTTGGGGCCTTCTGGAATCGAACCCATTACACCGAGGTTCAAAGTCGGCTTTTTTCTGGAGGTTACACGTCATGGCCATAACGTCATAAAAATTTCAAGTCGTTGGCACTTGTGGAACATTGTTAGAATTTTGATCCCCTATATATAACATATATATAGGTACGAGTAAAATGTTGCTTGCATACTGCAAGCAGATCGACAACACTATTTTCATGTCGGCATCATATCGGGACGGCCATCAAAAGAAAAAAATGGATTGAAATTTTTCTTAAAATTTGCTGAAATTCCATCGTCTGGCATTGAACCTGGGTCTTTACTGTGAAATTACGATACAGCACAATAGAACATCACCATCTCTAACTATGTGTGTAAATTCAAGCAGAAATATGGGCTACAACTGCCTCAAGAGACGTTCTAATATTCACGAATTTAAATGGCTCTCTGGATTCGAACCAAGGACAATTTTGGAAATCTAAAAAATGTTTCTGAAAGTTATTTATGATCTCTATCTATATGCCGAATTTGAAGTTTCTATATTATTGGCAAAGGTTTCAAAATAATTCCTAAAAATCGGATCAGTGACTGATTGTAGAGACGCCTGGTGTCGAAACCTGGACGTATTGGAAGCTGTAAATGCACAAAATGACTTGCTAGGACTTGATCTAATTTCATACAAAGTTTGAAGTCGATATCATACCGGAAAGTACCTTAAATGTGTTTCCGTTATCCCCATAAGAAATACATTGTGGAGTGCAAAAGGCCCTCTGGGATCGAACCAAGGACCATCAGCGAATATAAAAATTTTATTATGAAATATATTTATGATTTCTAACCCCATGCCAAATTTCAAGTTTCCATGCATTCGGAAAGGGGTCCAAAAAAAATCATAAAAATCGCCACAATGCATTTTAAACGGCCGATTTTTGCCCCGACCTAGCATCGAACCCAGGATATTTTCCGTAAAACTCATTTATGTTTTCGATAGATCATGTTCATATATATAGGCTCCTCGAGTTTTGATTTTCTACCTATCCGGGAAGTATTTTTTTTTTAATTTCCGAAAATCAAAGCAATGTATTTAAACAGGAAAAATCGGGACTTCGGGGCCCTCTGGAATCGAACCCATGACACTGAGGTTCAAAATCGCAATTTTTCTGGAGGTTATACGTTATGGCCAATATGTTGTAAATATTTCAAGCCATTGACGCTAGTGGTTTAGCCAGTGAGTTTGTATCCTCTCTATATATATATATGATACGAGTAAAATGTAGCTTGCATACTGCAAGCAGATCGGCAATACTAATTTCATATCGGCATCATATCGGAACGCTCCTCAAAAGAAAAAAAAAAGGATTGAAATTTTCTTAAAATTCGCTAAAATTTCATCGTCTGGCATCGAACCCGGGTCTTACTGGTGAACTTCCTACGCAGCACAATAGAAGATCACCATCTCTAACCATGTGCGAAAATTCAAGCAGAAATATTGGCTACAACTGCCTCAAAAGACGTTCTAATTATCACGAATGTAAATGGCTCTCTGGATTCGAACCCTGGACAATCTTGAAAATCTAAAAGATGTTTCTGAAAGTTATCTATGATCTCTATCTATATGCCGAATTTCAAATTTCTATATTATTGGGAAAGGTTTCCAAATAATTTCTAAAAATCGGATCAACTTCTGATTGCAGAGACACCTGGTGTCGAACCCAGGACATATTGTAATCTGTGAATGCAAAGTTTGATTTTTATAGACTTTTTCTTGTATCTTGCAAAGTTTAAAGTTGATAGTATGCCGGGAAGTACCTAAATTTTGTTTCCGTTATCTCCGTAAGGAATGCATTGAGAAGTGCAAATGGCCCTCTGGGATCGAACCAAGGACCATCAGCGAACATCTAAAATTTAATTATGAAATATATTCAACATATATATCCACGTGCCGAGTTTCAAGTATCTATGTTATCGGGAAAGGATCCAAAAAAAATCTTCAAAATCGCCACAATGCATTTTATATATATATATATATATATATATATATATATATATATATATATATATACGAGTAAAATGTAGCTTGCATACTGCAAGCAGATCGGCAATACTAATTTCATATCGGCATCATATCGGGACGGTTCTCAAAAGAACAAAAAAACAGATTCAACATATTCTTAAAATTCGCTGCAATTTTATCGTCTGGCATCGAACCCGGGTCTTACGGGTGAAATTACTATGCAGCACAATAGAAGATCACCATCTCTAACCATGTGTGAAAATTGAAACAGAAATATTGGCTACAACTGCCTCAAAAGACGTTCTAATTTTCGCGAATGTAAATGGCTCACTGGATTCGAACCAAGGACGATATTGGAAATCTAAAACATGTTTCTGAAAGTTATTTATGATCTCTATCTATATGACGAATTTCAAGTTTCTATATTATTGGGAAAGGTTTCAAAATAATTCCTAAAATTCAGATCAACTTCTGATTTCAGAGACAACTGGTGTCGAACCCAGGACATATTGTAAGCTGGGAATGCAAAGTTGGATTTATAAAAACTTGCTCTTTTATCATGCAAAGTTTGAAGTCGATAGCATGCCGGGAAGTACCTAAATTTTGTTTCCGTTATCTCCGTAAGAAATGCATTGAGAAGTGCAAATGGCCCTCTGGGATCGAACCAAGGACCATTAGCGAACATAAAAAATTTGATTACGAAATATATTCATGATATCTATCCAGGTGCCGAGTTTCAAGTATCCATGTTATCGGAAAAGGATCCAAAAAAAATCTTCAAAATCGCCGCAATGCATTTTAAACGGCCGATATTTGCCCCGACCTAGCATCGAACCATGGACAATATTCGAAGATGTCTTTTTGATTTTCGTTGCATATCCACGGCTTCTAGCGATCCCTCAAATTTCAACTCTCTACTTTTCCGGGAAGTGGACCAAAAAATTTTTCGAAAATCCCCACCATGTATTCTTATGGGGAAAATCGCCACTTTGGGGCCTTCTGGAATCGAACCCATGACACCGAGGTTCAAAGTCAGCTTTTTCCTGGAGGTTACACGTTATGGCCAATATGTCGTGAAAATTTCAAGGCAGTGGCGCTTGTGAACATGGTTAGAATTTTGATCCCCTATATATAACTTATATATAGGTTTATCCAGAGAAGCGTCTATATGTAATAGAATATACAATTATATACAAAAGTTATAGATAATGTACTTTACGCCTTGCCAATTAATGTTTATTTGTAATTGTATTGTAAACTAGATGACCCTGTGAACTTTGTACCACCTAAAATTCTATTCACTTCTCGTTCAATTTCACTCGCTCTCGAACGTAATTCGGACATGCGAATACGTCTTTTATTTTTATCCGTCTCTCGCTGGTCATCAGTTAGGTTTGCTCGTGTAGTAGTTTGCCACGCATATGACTGACTACGACGACCTATGTCAGCTCGTCCTCTCCTTCGCATTGTAATGAACGCTGCAAAACGACACGGAATTGTTTTCACAGTCACTCAAATATGTTTATTTTTGTAAAATTTTATATTCTAAAATGGGCACCTTGCTCGTTAAATAAATAAATAAATAATGCTTCATTTTGCATAACGATAAGTGGATATTTTAGATTAGTTATTGTCTCATCCTAAAAATGACCGACTTTTATTTATTTATTGACAATTTAATTGGGCAAAACTGGGACTAAAAAGTCCCATCTTCCATTTAACCATTGTACACTCCTGGCCAAAATTAACGCAGCACCGGCCGTTAGAATCGCTAGGGAGGCGCTGCGTTAATTTTGGCCAGGAGTGTACATATACATACATTGTGAGTGGTTTTAAATGACTAAATGAAGAAATTACTAATATTTACAACATGAAATCGCTAACTAATACAAAGGTATATACAGGAAGTTATTTAATGGTTTCTTTATTAACTATCTTTTCCTTTTCAACAGGATAACGCTGATGCTTTGGCAGGTGTGAGTTCTGAGGCAAGACAGACTCTGGAAAATAATAGAAATGTAGCCAACGATGATATGGTGAGTTTATTATACTGAAACATGGTCCAATAAATATTATAAATAAATAAAAATGTGGAAAGAAGATTTGAGGTAATATTTAATTAATACTCATTATTAGAGTTGTTAAGCTATTAAATTTTTCTTCAATCGTCATTGAACTTGGTCCTTTAAGGTTTAAGGGTTAATATGACAGAGATAAATAGAACAATAGAATGAAAGAATAAGGCCAGGTAGCCATCAAATGCAAAGCAGAGCTGAGAGGGGAGAGTAGCTTAGCTGAGCAAAGCGGTTAAAATTTGATTATAAACGAATAAGATGGCATAAGATTTAATTTTCTGGTATTAATATCATTCTCTGGTATAATGGTTAAATCACAGAATTTCTGTAAGAGATGGATTCTATTATTATAATTAAGCTGGCGTACTTTCATTAACATAGTATTTGAAATTAAATTTATGTATTATACCAACATCATGTAAGGTTCTAAACATAAGTACAACACACTTTTCATTTTATAATTACAGAATTTGGTAATAGTAAAATAGTTTACAATTTAATATCAATTAGAGATGGGTCGAATCCAGTTTTTCTCGAATCCGAATCTCGAATCCGAATCTTAAATTCACCCTCGAATCTCGAATCTTATTTCGAATCCAAATCTTAACTTTACCTTGAATACTAAATTTTATCTAAAACCTAAATGTTGCCTTTTCCTTTTTACATAAGCTTGTATTTATTTTGAACTCTAATATTAATTTTCCACACTATAGAATTAAGCACTCCAACTGCAAGCATATAAAAACTTTATTGCTTTTGGTTTTTATTAAAAAAATGAGCATTTTAACACGTTCAGGATCAAGCCGATTCCTCTTCTCATCATATATAATGCCAGCTGTGCTGAACAGTCTCTCTGATTGCACTGTTGCGGCTGGTGCTGAAAGGTACTTCCTAGCCAGTTTTGGTAGCACTGAAAACTGATGTACAACTCTTTTCCAGTATTCTAAGGCATTGTTTTCAGGAGGAAGAAGCTCTTCTCGCAAATACCTTTCCACTTCTTCCTCAGCAATAGCAGAATGATTACATGTTTGTACAGGGCTCATAATACGGCTATAAAATGACCACATTCCATGCATCGACGTCTTAACATCTGATGTAGGAGCCTATGATAAGAAAGAAAATGGAAAGATTTTAACATGTCTATATAAACCATGAAATAAGTAGCAATCAAATGATAAATTGCTTACGCTAGCCTACTTACCAGTTCTCTCCTTTCCTCAGGATATGTTCCACTTATGTTTTTAACTTCCTGAATTAGCTGGGTTTTGGCTTGTTGAAAAAGCTCTTTACTTTAGAAAACACTTCCTTTGAACCTTGGATCAAGGAGAGTTGCAACAGCGTAGAATTCATTACTTTCCACTGATGGGTATCGGCACTTCAGTGCAGTCAATAAGTCGTTCTTCACACCTTGTAAGCCAGAAGAGACTGGTGCAGGTTTCTTCAATTCATGCATTGCACTGTTAATGATGGGGTTAACTTCTGATATGGTAACATCAGCTGAACTCACAGCAAAAGTTGCTTGATTAAAAATGTTTGCAATGCCTGCAACACTTACAATCTGCTCCCAATGATGAGAAGTTAATTCAACAGGAACAGTAAGATATGTCGCTGCCAGTGTAACTGCTACCTTTTGTTCAAGCAACCTTGTAAGCATATGCAATGATGAGTTCCATCTGGTGGGCTCATCCTGCAGTAGCCTGTGTTGCTTAACTCCCACAGTCACTTGGGGTATTTATAAAACTTTGGTAGCTATGGAAGAGTGCTTAAAATAACCTACAATACGCCAACATGTAGCAATCAAACCACTCACCATCCTATTATTAAGAAGTCCATCTTTGACCACCAACTGCAGTGTGTGAGCAAGACATGGAATATGGCTGAAATCAGACTCATTAAGAGCACAGCATATGTTCCTCCCATTATCACGCACAATCAAATATATTTTGTCTTCTATTTCCCAGCTTTTAAGAGTTTCACAAATAAATACCCTCAAGTTTTGACCAGTCTGTGAAACTTCAGGAAAAGGCTCTACCTCTGAACACAAATGGTGAGATTTAAAGTCAGCATCAATGAAGTGAGCAGTTATACTGAGGTAATCATCATTACTCGCTGACGTCCACATATCTGTTGTAATGAAAATACTCTCTGCTTTGCTGAGAATGGCCTTGACTTTTATTTTGTTTCATCATACATTTCTGGAATTAATTTATTTCCAATATGCTTCCTAGATGCCATTGTGTATCTTGGCTCTAAATGGAAAACCAGAGCCTGAAAACCTTTATTCTCTACAACTGACAGGGGCTGATTATCCAGGCACACCATGTCAGCAATTGATCTTGTGATTTCTTTACTTCGTTGATCACCTGGCTTGAATTTTCCCTTTTTCTCCATGAAACTTTTCAATTTCAATTGTGATGGCCCAGAGTTTTTCCTCTTCGGCAAAGGGTAATGAGGGCTCAAGTCGCGTGAAGGGCTGTCCATTGCAACAGAGAAACTTGAGGAAGCAGAGTGCATTGTCTCCTCTGCATTGGAATCAAGGGATGGTGACTCTGGTACATCAATAGAAATATAAGGTAAATACCATTGTAAAACTGAAAAGATGGTATTCCCATGGGAAATTTGCTACTTCGATAAATAATCAACATGAATGGTATGTAAGTTCAAAGATGTGTTTTATTTTTACTTACCTTTCTCCCTCCTCGTCACTTTTGGCGGCAAACATTTGAAAGCAATGCTTCCTCATGTGTTTCTTCATTGCGCTCGTGCTATGCGATTTCCCACCGTCGATTTGCGCCTGGATATCAGATGACACGGCCGCCGCGCCGGGCTCATCTATACCTTCGCTTCCGAAGCATTTGAGTTTTTGGATACACGTGCCCTCAACTTGCTGTTTTTCAGCTTTGAATTCTCGAAAGTCGCCTTAAAAATCGCCAGTCGCCAATGCTCCCATTAGGTAGCCAAGTAGTGTTTGGCCAATTTGGCGACTTGTGCGCACATCTGGTCACCCTGGCGCATATTCTGAATTTGCCCGCTCAGGAAATAGGAATTTATCACTCTCGAAGGATCGATTCTATCATTGCTTTCGATTGCACTCATCGTAATGGCGGTAACGTTGAAATTGCTGGTTGGTTGAAATAAACGCAAGGATTTTCATCTGCTGAGGATGTAAGTGACTTAGATTTTTAAGGATTCGGATTCGAGGTGAAACGCAATGGATTCGAGGGATTCGAAGATTCGAACGTCTCATCCCTAATAACAATATGTTGCATCTTAAATTATTATGCAAGGTCCATCAACAAGATTAATCACTTAACTCACGTAAGCTATTACATTTTTCTCCATCGTCATCCAACTTCTAACGTTTGTTGAGGGGTAAATGTCTCAAAGAGGAGCACAATCCATTTTTTTAAACCTGCTTCAAATTGTCGTATTTTTATTCTTTTTAATGGTGCATAACTGAATATCTTACTGTTATTGGTTTTAATGCTATGGTTTTCAAGCTGGTGTTCCTCTCTGAGATGACCTTGCTGAAGATGTCACAGGATCAGTTTTTTATTTTCCAAACCTTACTTGCATTCAGTGATTAAATTTGCGAGAAAATCTTTTGGGGCTGTTGTGAATTGTTTGGACAAGATTTAACAATGATTGTGTTCCATTAAGTTAAGTAAATATCCTAAATTGGGACTTAATTGAACTGTATTCAAATTAGACCTAATTAAATTACTTGTTCCGATTTCATTTATCATAGATTGTCTGGAAAGGAATACTTTTTGCGAAATGGAATTGGTCATAAGTAGAGGTGTTTCAAAATGTTTTTATTTTTTTTTTCTTTTTGTTGATTAGAAAACCAAATTGTGGTGTTTTGTGTTTTTATTATGTTTCCTAAATTTGGTGTTACTAATTTTCACGGAGTCTCATTTAAGCAAAGTAATAATATTAGGCATACTTTAGCATAAACATTAAAAGCATTGAAAATATTATTAATTGTAAAATATACTTAAAGTAAAATTTATTTAAAGCTTTGTTGTTTACACCTAAGGAAAATGCTTTCATAGCTGCAGATCAACAAAACATGATATTTTCATTAAAAACATATTTACACGATATATGTTAGGAAAAACAAAACATATTTCTTCGTGAAATTAGGCGACATTTAGTGATAATGGAAAGAATGTTTTGTGAATTTATTGCAAAAGATCAAAGCTGAATTCGCGTAACGAAAGATGTCATGGGCGATCAAAAATATGACAAAAAATATGTAAATAATACAATTATATATTGTACATTTATTGAAATCATACCAAAATTACATCTCCCTCTCTTAAAAATGAAGCGAAAATCACAAAAATCCGTGCTGCTTATTAAAACTGTCGAAATTAGCATTATTTCACTAAAAAGCCCAAAATTTGCATTGTTTGTTGGTTTTATCGCTTATTGCGAAAAAAAAGACCTCTACTCATTATGTTAGAATCACTTGCTACACCTTAAAAATCTACAAATTATTGTGAATTCTTCCTTGTATTTAATTGCTGACTTGTGATCGTTTCAGTGTGTAACACGTTCCGTGCGGATAGCGGCATATGCCGCTCATGTTGGTCCTACCCTGTAGCCCAGAGCGGCATTTCACGCCATAAATATTATAAAAGAAAGATAAATGTTAGCATAATTAAAAAAAAACTTATTGCAGCATATAGAGCTAACATTCATATAGAGATTTATTCTTTCCGCGAACAATATGTGACAATAACTGAATAAGGAAGTAGTTTAGATTCAACTGGTGTTTACACCCCCTGCCACACGCCGAGAGGCGGCTTGTAGGGTATTAATGTAAATGTAGATGTAGAGGTAACATTCTATGTATAATTCAAATATTATTTATATATTTATGTATTTATATTATTATATTATATAATTATTTTATTACATATGTATAAATATGTTATATTAAAACAATTCAGCCATAGGATAGTAACCAATGAAATCGACACTGCACGGAACATGTTAAGGATGAAACTAATCATTTAGAAGAATGAATAAAATGCAAATGTATATCAATTGAATCATAGTTAATTGAAGTCAGGAAATAATGCTAAACTGTCCATTACAGTGTATCTCATCCAATTTTCCACGCAAGACAAAAACTCCCATTGTTTGACAAATAAGTTATATTTTCACCGTAAAATTATAAAATCTTACCTTCAAGGCATTCTTCACCTTTTTACTTTCTCCATATACGAAGTATAGAGAAAGTATTGTTTTCATGAAAAAATTCGACTTCGAGATTTCAACGGAAATACATGTTTTAGGGTCCCTAGAAAACGTTTTGACCATTTTCGGAATGATGTCTGTGTGTATGTGTGTGTGTGTGTGTGTGTGTGTGATAGTGGACGCTCTAACGTGTAAACTATTAGTCGTATCAATACCAAACTTCATATATAGTACTGTGGTGTGTGCTGTCAGAGTTGATTTGTTTTTGGCGTAAATCGATCAACCGGAAGTCGAGCTTTATTCATTAAAGCGCATTTCCGGTTTTCAAAATATCTCCATAAATATGATGTTTACGTAAATTGTATTACTTATAAAAGTTTTAGATAGTGTAATTTACAATAACGTTTGTATTTAACATATTTTTGTATCACCAGTTGATTAGGAGTTATTCGTGAAATACTGATAAACCGGAAGAAGATGATTATGTACTTTGTGGGTGCTCTAACATGAAAACTATTTGTTTGATTAACACCAAATTTCATATGTAAAATATTTATTACAGTCATTAGAGTTGATTAGTTTTTGGAGTAAATCGGTTAACCGGAAGTCGAGCTTCATTCTTCAAAGCTCATTTCGGGTTTTCAAAATATCTCCTTAAATATGATATTTAGGTATATACTATTATATACGAGTAAAATGTAGCTTGCATACTGCAAGCAGATCGACAAAACTAATTTCATATCGGCATCATATCGGGACGGACATCAAAAGAAAAAAAAATTCAAATATTCGTAGAATTCGCTGCAATTTAATCACCTGGCAGCGAACCCCGGTCTTCCTGGTGTACTTACTATGCAGCAAAATAGAAAATTACCATATCAAACTATGTGTGAAAATTCAAGCAAAAATATTAGGTGCAACTACCTCAAACGACGTCCTACTATTCACATACACTCCTTATTTGAGAAATTATAATGTGCTCTGGCATCGAACCCAGGAACAGCATGGTCTTATCTATTTTTTTCTTAAACAAAGTGTTAATATACATCTTCCATCTAAGCAAGAGCTACCTTACATATCGATAAATGCATAAAAAATTATGAAAAGATACCCCATAGTATTATATATGGGTGATATTTTTACCGCCCGGCATCGAACCCGGGTCTTTCAGGCAATACTTTCTATGCAGCACAAAAGAAAAACACCATCTCTAACCGCGTATGCAAATTCAAGCAGAAATATTGGTTACAACTGCCTCAAATGACGTCCTACTTTTCCTTTATATTCCTTATGAGAGAAACGTTATTGTGCTCTGGCTTCGAACCCAGGAACAGTACGGTCTTATGAAAATTTTTTTCTAAAACTTATTCGTACCATACATCTTCCAGCCAAGCACGAACATCCTATCATTTCGATAAGTGCATCTAAAAAAATAATGAAAAACGGCTCCCATGTATTTTAAAGGGCAGATCTTTGCATCGTCCTAGCATCGAACCCAGGATAACTTTTGTAAAAGTCATTGATGTTTTCGAAAGTCCAAGACCATAAATATAGGCACCTTGAGTTTTACTTCTCTACCTATCCGGAAAGTATTTTTTTTTAATTCCCGAAAATCACGGCAATGCATTCAAACGGGAAAAATCGGGACTTTGGGGCCCTCTGGAATCGAACCTATGACACTGAGGATCAAAGTCTCTTTTTTCCTGGGGGTTTCACGTTATGGCCAATATGTCATAAAAATTTCAGATCAATGACGCTTGTAGTTTAGGCTGTGAATTTGTATCCTATCTATCTATCTATCTATATAGGTATATATATGAATGAATCCGGAGAAGCATCTATATATAATAGATAAATGTTTTATAAAATGTAATTTACTATAACTTTTGTATGAAACATATTTTTGTATCACTGATTGTTTAGGATTTATTCAGGAAATACTGATAAACCGGAAGTTGCTGATTATGTACTTTGTGGGCGCTCTGGGCTCTATGGGCGAAAGGCCAATTTCATCGTTTTTCATCGAGTATGTCCCGAAAAACATTATTTATAATGTTTGTGACATCAAAGATAATAATATATATAAATTAATCACTCATCTTCCAAGTTTAGATGGAATATAGAGTTCAAAATTACTGTCGTAGATAAAAATTTACATCTTATATATGGAGAAAGTCATGTGCTGGCCACATCAGATTTTTTGTTATTATTATAATGGATTGAATCCCTATTTCCGATAATAAATCAAAATTCATGACTCGATACATGAGTTTGGCCGGTCATGGATTTGGTAAATGAAAACATGTCTCCCATGAATCAAACACGTTTATGTGAATTTCAGAGAAAATATTTGGCAAATCATATTGAATCGAATTGACCTTCAGCACAAGAAGCAATTATATCAGCCAGTACTGAGGGCTTTCTTACAAATTCTGAAACTTTATACATTTTCAATTTGACCACGTATTTCATGTAAGAGTAGAGGTCATAAACCGGAATTTGTTTTGGAAAAATTACACTTCTGTTATTTGAAAATTATCGTAAGTATTGTAAATTATCATAAATTATCGTAAAGTATCGTCTTCATCCAATAAGGCTTGCAAGTCCTTGTCTTCAAACTTTTTCGGAGGTTTCCCACGGTCCTCGTTTCTCACGTCAAAATCACCACTTTGAAATTTTTTAAACCACTCCAAGCACTGAGTTTTGCAAAGAGCATGTTCACCGTATGCTTCGACAAGCATTCTATGCGATTCTGCAGCAGTTTTATTCAAATGATAGCAGAAAACCAATGTTGTCTGCAAATTGTAGTTTGTAGGCACAAAACTTGACATGTTTGAGGTTATAGAAAAATATACCGGTGTATGAAACTTAGGTTAATGTGTGTTGACATACTTCATAGTAAGAGTGTATTGATTGAAATAATGAGTTAATTCTTCCCTTGTCAAAGTTGTAGGTTAGAAAGGCAGAAATCGTGTCCTATAAATATATTTGTTTTTGTTCCTTTTTAAAATTACATTCAAAATCGAACAAGATAATTAAATTTTATAAATCAAAATCTTTCTTCTTTTATTATAAATATCCTATCTCATTTTATTAAAAGTATTTTAGTTGGCTGATGATAACCATCAATCGACAGTTGTTTTTTTTAGTAAATATTTTCTGTACGATATCTCTTTCATTTGTTCTGAAGATGGACTGGTATATATTTTGTTTTGTTTCTCTTTTATTTGTCATCACTTTTTATTTTAATTTCATTTCATAGTGCGAATTCTGACGCAGATATTCCTTTCGACACCTGTGTTCCTGTGAAAGTTTTATTGGAGCAAACGCTTATGCTGTCTGATTAGAGACGATTTTAAAGGTTTGTGAATTTATTTATCTGAAATTTTTAATAACATATTAACTTCATCATTTATTGCAAATGTATTGACAAAGAGCAGAGGCCATTTATAGCTGACAATTAACAATAATAACAATAAAATTAATAATATAATACATTTGTTATCCGAATAATGCAAGAAAATATAATGATGTAGGAGTTTTGTGAGCCTAAAAAAATTCTCTTGCATAATGTGCTTCCTCACCCCTGCCATAGACCTTATGAGTAGGGATTGCAATATTGTACTAAAATTGCAATACCGGTATTCGCTAATTTTAGATCTTAATACCAGAATACCGGTTTTATTACCGGTGGTAGGAATTTTAGAAAAAGAAATAAAACACTAGTGTTTCTTTGTTTTATTTGCCAGTTTTATTAGTAGAGAGAGTAAATATCACGAAAAATCATTTGTAACTTATAAATTATAACAGTATATAAATAATCACAAAAAAGTAAAGGATAAAGGAACCTATTATGTATATAATTCATAAAAAAAGTGGAAATCACAATTCAGTCTGTTGTTCTACTACAAACTTTTGAAAGGTGATCTTAAAAAACATAATGCATCAATTGTACTGTCATTGAGCCTGGAATGTGATTTTGTGCAAAAATTACCAGCTGTCGAAAACGCTCTTTTAGCATCTACGCTGGTTGGTGGCTCTGTTAGCAATGCGCGATATACTTTTTCCAAGTATTTACCTCTAAATCCCTCATCTTCAAATAAATCGATTTCTTGTCGGATGGTCACGGCTATAGCTGATTTCTGCATTGTATTTTGGTTTGTTGAATGTTTTTTAGATATCGCCAATTCTAATTTTTGTTCAAGAGACAATTCCTTTTCTCTATCTATATTAGTGGCATCATCATCTTCGATAACAGTACCAAATTCTTCAGAATGTGGATAGGTTTGTAGGTAAACTTGATCAAATTTGATTTGGTTAGTCTCTTTTCTTCTTTATAATTTTATTTTTCACTTTTAAAATCATTATAATTGTTTAAATACCGTAAAACATATTCTATTTCGGTATGCCTTTCTTATGTGCTATTTTTCAATGTAATATATAACCCTTCAGATAGTGAACTTACCCAGAAATAATCTACGGAAATGAAGTAGTTTCTTGCGATTCTATTTCTATGCGTAGTATTTTCTTTTCTATGATTTATACATTCGGTGTAAGTGTCTGGAGGAAGGTTTATTCAGGTTAGTTTGTAACTTCAGTATTTATTAAAGGTTGGGCAAATATTTTCTTATAAATAGAGCTTCGAAAATGTGTATAGGATATTAAATGAAGGCTCCCGAAGGCAGATATTCTAATTCAGAATCTTTGCAAAAACTGTTGTTTCATTAAATAGAAAAATCACTTTTGCGAATGAAGCCTTTTTTCTATGATTTTTTTATCTAAAAATTTAATTTTCAAAACTGTTAACTATGAAAAACTTACTTAACCTTCGAGCACTCACGCTGAGTGCGCCAGTGTGTACATTTTCATTCGTAAATTTATTATCTTTCCTTGTTATTATTCTGTGTCCCTCAAGTCTTCCCACAATAATATTCTCTGTGTACCACCCGAGTTTCCCATAAATTGGGTTCAATATACGGAAACAAAGAAACTGTTTTGAAGCTCATGTCGCGCTGGCACACCCCGTGCCCAAGTTCAACTGAATATTTTACTACAAAGAGGAGTAATTTTTTTGGGATAATTAGACCATTTATGTGAAATTATAAATAAATGTGATCCGTGAAGGTTTGTGCACAACTTTATACATAAGTAATTTCCTTTAAGGTTTCAAGTGTTAAAAATGTTGAAGCGTGATTTATTCCGTAAATCATTAAAAATCTATTAAAAAATAAATGTGGTCAATCGATTTTCAAGGCTTAAACCATTGTATAATGGCTATAAATTATTAATTTAAGGAAATATTATTTTAAGAAACTATTTAAAAGATAATCACTGGCGCATGGAGTGCGCTGGCGCTACTGCTCGTGTTACGCCATGGGGTGGGAGTGCTCGAGGGTTAATATTCCGTTATATTACAGTTTAATTTCATGTCAGAAGCATTTAATTCAAAGTGTCTTCAAAATGTGAAGGAACGGTAATTGTAGATCATTTAATATGGAAAGATTTAGTACGAAACAATTTTTTCCTCATCCTCTAAAGTATAAATTCGTTATATTATTTTTCTGAGGCATTCATCCCAATAAGGGATATTCTTAAAGTTTGGAAAACTTTATCTAACTATAGGAAGAGCTATAACAACACCTTGGCCAAAAAATTCAAAGATTGCCAAAGTATTTCCTGAATCCCTTTTCTACCCAACTTCTTTTGTTTTCGTGGTGTTGAGTCTTCCCTTACAAAAAACTATAGAATATTTAATTAACTAAAGGATTCGAGGTTGGAGAATTTTTCACGGAAGTGATCGGCACACAACCGTCTTCTGCCTAAAATCGACAAGGACTAATTTAGGGTGGCCTTGAGAACATTGAAAAAACCTTGAATTTTTGCTGACCTTGAAAAACCGTGAAAACGCCTTGATTTTTTTGCAAAACCTTAAAAATCCTGATCCAACTCATTATCCTGGTTCAATCCAAAATAAACCACTCATTCAAATTCACCAGTGCAATGGCACCAGTGCTGCCTATGCAAAAACTCTGAAACCTCATACGTCAACGCCATTTGTGCTGCTGATTCGAGTTAAGTCCTGTGAGTATTTATGTGAATACATCAGGTATTGAAGGCATATATCGAAGCTGAAAAAACAGTTTGTTCTGTCGAAGAAAAGAATATTACATAAATCAAATGATCTTTGGTCTATGTAAGTGGAACATTTTATGTGAAATTGACATTTAATGTCTATGTCTATGTCTATGTCTATGTAAGAACCCTGCAAGCCGCCTTTCGGCGTGTGGCAGGGGGTGCAAGCACCTTGACTTTATTTTCCTAAACGGTTGCTATACTTTGCAGAAAAAATGAATTTATGAAACGATTCGTTCTAGCATCTATTTCCCTAATCTTTCGGGCAGTATCAGCACGGCCCATATAATAGGGGGGTTGCATTACATCGGTCACATCATCTGAAAACGTAATTTCTCTGAACTTATTTAATAAATTTATCCTTTGAATTTTTCTTCTATCTTCTAATGATTCCCATACCGCGTCCTGTAACATCTGAGTGACACTCGCTGTTTTGTCGTAGCAATTCTTTACAAATCGTATCGCCTTTCGTTGTACTTTTTCTAAATCCCGAATATGACATTTCTCGGCGGGGTCCCATACACTACATGCAGACACAAGGTGAGGCCTAACTAACACTAAGTAACATCGCTCGCGAACCTTTTCTTCGCTCCTACCGACTATTCTTTTAACGAAGCCGAGTTTCTTAAGTGCTTTTCCACATATATTTCGGATGTGGGCACTCCATGATAGATTATTCGTGAGAGTTACTCCAAGATACTTTACCGATTCTACTGTCATTAGGGGTTTACCCCTCGGAGACTATAAGAATAATCATTTATTATAGATTTACTTTCGAAGAAGTTAACTACCGAACACTTTTCTACATTAAGCTCTAATTGCCAATCATCGCACCAATTCATAATTCTATCTAAGTCGTTCGAAAGAGTTAATCTATCCTCTGAACTAACTATTTCCCTGTAAATGACTGTGTCGTCTGCAAATATCCTAACATTGCTTTCAATGTGATTGCTGAGGTCGTTGATGTATACTAAAAATAACAACGGTCCAATTACACTGCCCTGAGGGACGCCTGAGGTCACCTTAACCTTAACTTAATTTAAGAATGGTTGATGGAATGCCCAATGAGCCCAGGTGCCCAAAAACTACTCTTCTGAAAATGTGGTCGACCAGATTTTTTTGTAATGATTTCTGCAAATTTAAACCCAAAAACGGTATTTTGACCTTGAAAAACATTTGACCTGACCTGGAAAAACCTTGAAATGACCTTGATTTTTTAACTTCCCATTCTGCGGCCACCCTGTAATTGGAACAGAATAAAATTGCATACTAGAATAAAGTTCAGGATGTTTACCTAAAGTTCTTTTCAAGAGCTTTAAAATGAGTGTATATGATGCCATGTAATTTTAAAACTCTTCTAGAAAACCGTGTCGGCCTGTGTAATCAACTTTGTATTTCGCTCTTCAAACATTACCACCTCAAAGTGGGATATAACTCATATCACAAATATTGGTGTAATAGCTTCATCAATCTCCTTCTCCAACTATAACTTACCAAAGAGAGACTAAACTGATCCTCAGCTGAATTTACCACATAATATAACTAGTTTGAAGAAGTTAATAATTGCGTTATTGCTCAGATAAAACTTTTATCTCCTCTAAAAGTTGCCATTCTGTCCAAATCAGTAGGATAGAAGAGGTCAAATTAAATTTCTTAGATTATTACTAATAATATTAATAATGCATTTATTATCTAAGGACATGAAAAACATGTATAGTTTACAACAGTAATACAATATATGTATATGTATACAACAGATCAATAAATTTTAAAAAATCAAACAGGAAAATAAGAATAAAAAAAATTCAAACAATTACATTTAGAGTACATTTTTTTTAATTGTCATGCATAGTGTAGAATATAAAACATGACAAAAAATCAGTGATTAAAAAATTCACCCACATCATAAAGGCATTTGTCCGTGAGTGAGTCTGTGAACTTCAGATTTGAAGGCATTGGAAGATTTGATATTCTTTACTGTAATGCATTATTTTATCGTCAGAGAGGATCTGTAATTATAGTAGTACTTACAGCATGTCCTTCCTTTGCTAAATAGAGAGAACTCTTTGCTATAAATTATTCATTTCTTAATCTTTCCATTTTCTATCTTTTCTTGTTGAAAAAAGTGTGATTGACATTATGCATAAAATAACATACAAAGTAGGTGACATGAATGTCACCCACTGCAAAGATTTTGTCGCCCAGTGACAGTACTTGTTCCCAGTGAAAAAGAGTAAAAAACTCAAGCGTTTGGATACAATGTTTCTTTTCAGGGATAGAGTTCGGGAAGGTGGTGGACCCTATATTCCTTTCGAAAGAATTCCCATTTATTCACATTCGAGTTCATTGTGTGACTCGCCAGGTAGGCGATGGTGTCCAATTGGTAGATGTTGTGGAAGATCTTTTGAGTGCTAATCATATAATTTTCTATAGTGTGATTGTGTACGAGGGCGGTGATAGTGAGTGCACCGTGAAATACCTTGGAAATCGACTAGGAATCCGAAAGTACGATTGGCGCGAGGACAAGGAGAAAATAATTGGTGGCAAGGCAATTATTAATTAAGCAAACCTTTCTTAGTGAAGATTTTTTCCATTAGAAGGTAATTTTTTAAAAGATATTACATCTTCATTTCTTTTTTTTCATACCGAGAGGCGTATAGTATGCTTCTGCTCGATGGCTCTATAAAGGTCCAACTGTTTTCCGCGCAGCAACAGTAAAGTTAAAGCTTAATAGCCAGAGAGCAAAAAAATGACTTATTTTGGTTATTTTAATGGAATATTGGGTAGTGGAGAAGGTTCAAGCAGTTCCAATGTCGCCCAGTGATAATTCCTTAAAATATGCTCTGCATTGTACTATTTAAGTGATGTTTCAAAAAGAATTAATTCCATTCTATCTGTATATTGTGTACTATACAATGATTTTCCTTTAGCTTAAGAGATGAGCCATTACATAATACTCAAGCCATAATGGTAAATAATTTTGTCTTATTTTGTTTTTATCGTAACACTGGCTGCGCTTCTAATAATTTATGGAAAATATGGAAGCATCAAAAATGCATATTTTTGTATTACATATAACTACTACCTCATTTATTCATTAGACTCAAAACCGGACAGTGCTTCGTGTGGTAAAACATTATTTATTACTGTCCACAATCATATGAAAGAGAAATTTAATTAAAATGAAAATATCTGTTGACATTTGTAAGGAATAGGTCAATGCAATAGTCATGTCAGTCAGTATAAGAATAGCCAAGGCAGAAGAAAACTATTACTTGAAATCGAATTGAAAGAAAAAGAAATAAATAAATTTATGTAGATGAATTTTAATATTTACTTTGAATTATCAAAAGTTAACCAATTAACTTTTCATTTAAAAATACAGGCTAGCATCAAATCTTAGTGATATTCCACTTCAATTAAAGAACTGAAATAAAATGAACTGAAAAAAACTTAAATGTAAATTAAGCCAAACTAAGAATTATGCTAAGCTGTTACACAACTGATAATTACACTAGCCTAAGAATTTATAACGACACAAAATTTTGCAATGCTTGCATTCTCTCTGTGTAATGATACAAGTTTTCCTATATCAAGTCACAGAAATATCCGCTGGTTCTTTATATCATGAGGTTGTTCCTTTGTTTGCGATAATTGCCACATTGTGCAGCACTGCATATGCTACTACAACTTCCATTACTGTATCTAAACAAATATTAACACTATTTTACAGGATGGGAAAGTGTCTCTTCCATACCCCAAACATTCTTTCGATTATATTTCAAGTCTTTATGTGACTTTCATTTTAGAGTTGCTGATATTGATCAGAGGGCTTCCTAATTCGTGTCATCAGATAATTATCCTGCTTATAGTCCAAATCTCCAAGCAATACCGCGTTTCCAAAGTATTTATTTTCCAACTTATTCTTCAGGGAAGAATTGTATAAAATAGTTTGGTCGTGGCTTTTGTTTTATATCACTCTGCTCTAAATCTTTCTAATAAATTATTTCGTTGGATGTATTTCTCCATTTTCAATACTATTCATCTACAAGTAATTATAAAAAGAAACTTGCATCAAGGAGTATGTCCAACATTATGCACCTTCGCGGAAAATACCTTCAATGAAGCAAAATGAAGGAGATATTTGGTACTTTTTCCACAAAATTTCCTGATTCTGTGAATTTTAAACCTTCAATGAAGCCTTGGAAGCAAGACTTGAGACCATACACGTTAACGGACATGCCTACTATTACTTTAGGCAATTGTTTATTCTTTTCCTCAGTTCCTTATTCTACTTTCACACAAATTCCATTTAATTTTCAATGTTCTTATAAGTTACACGACATTTGCTTTTTCTGACCAGTAACAGAAGTTTCCACATCAGAATTTGGAGAGCTTGTTAAATCATGGAATACTACCTTAAATGCTAAAATTACCCTCAAATTACTTGTCATATTTGTTAAATATATAATAACTTATTGTACACTTCACCGGAACCAACATATATCTATGCGTAATGAATGTGAAAGAAAAAACGACCTTAAAATATTACATATAGGTATAATAGGAGTCATACCAACTTAATTAAAATATCCGAACAAATATTTTCCTGAAACTGTGGAGTATACACTTAATTTTCACCAGAAAACCAACTGAGGTGATAAGTTAGCAATAAAGCTTGTCCGCCATATTGAGTGTTTACTCCCATGATGCGTTGCCCTATCAATCAGTTAAGGACTTGATCACAACCCAATCTGTTTGATAAGATAACAAACGCTTTAACTAACAGATAAGGCTTAACCATCGATTATAATACTCAATTTTTGAGTTAACCTGGAGGTTAAAGTTATCCTATAGATAACTACGCATTATAATACCGGGCCTAAGTCTTACTAAGCCCATCCTCTTGAATCCAAGAGCAGTGAGTGCGGCAGAATAGAACTGTTAGGTTTTTAATTATAATTGATGCTTCATAATGTGTAGAAAAGTACGTTTCCGTCAAAAATACCATATTTACTTGAAAATAACGCGTATTCTTTTGTCTTTTTTTTTTCGCCACATAAATCAAGGTGCGCGATAGAATCGACCCCTCCATAAATTCGAGCACAATACTATTCGTTGGCTTGTCCCATAGCGTGAGGCCGGCTGCATTTTAGGCTCACCCTGGGAGTTAACACATAATTTTATTGATTCATACATCCTAATAAAATTCCGTTTGCTTGTATAAAATGTGGAAAATTATTGCTCAATGATTGTCAAAAAATAATGGTGTGCCTTAAGATAATCTTAATTCATATCAAATTGCTTTCTCGAGTTATTTTTTATTCACTAATGACTGAGTCGCTCGAGAGGGGCAGAGGTTACCCTGGGAATCTGAATCAGCACTGCTTTTATCTCCTATATTCCCACCCATCCTGGATCAGACAATTTGGTGCCAAGTTTCATATGAAAACAAATCCCACGGGTGGATGCCAATATGTTGGGAACTCGATTAAAATTCCAGCGCTAATTAGAGAGGTCGCCAAAAAGAAACAAGAGACGAGGTGATAAGGTGTGCGGAGGGATAAAAGGGAGAGTGAAACTCATGAGAAGTTTCTAATCTAAGCTCCCTGAGGCATCTTTGCCGAGGAAGGGTGAGGCAACTCGTGGAAAACAAATGCGTGAATTAGTTGACAATAATGTTTGCATTTAATTCTCTGCCGTTTGAAGAGATAACACGCCTTGGATTACCGTTGGCTTGTCAGACTTTGTCCCTCACGACAATTGATGATTCCGAGATATGCCGCCTGAAGGACAAACAGAAACGTGGCACTGGTCATAACGATACTTCAGAAATGACCACTCGTTATAATGAACGTAACTCCTTATCATTTTTGCAGTGAGATGGACAACCTCCGAAAAATCACTCGCTATAACCCAACTCTCGTTATATGCCGTACTCGTACAACGGACTTCTACTGTATTTACATTTTCTTGTGGGGTATGCAGATCATTGACTCTGTGAGTGAAGTGGTTGTGATAGTCTATATTTTTTCGGAAAGGGAGATGTTTTGCCTTGGATACAATAATGTTTTACAACAAAAATAGTGTTTTAATACTGTAAATTACTCATTCTCAAAAGAATATTTGTATATATATTCAGGCAAATAACCTAAAGTTTGTCCTCTAAAGCATTATCCTTATTTGCATGTAACTGGGATTAAGTAAAACTGGTTATCAGCATGAGATATTTATGTGTATTAAAACAATTAGACAAAGTATTTGCTGATTTGTTTTATGATCCATTGCTCCGAGACTAATAGTTTATTACTGTAATTTGTTCTTATAATTTATTGTTATTATTAATTATTTTAATTGAGTATTCTATGTTATCATTTTAATATTATTCTTGCAATTTATTATTGTAATTTAATAATTTACTGAATTATTGTAATTTAATATTTTATTTTTTACTTTAAATTATTCATTACATTCATTATTGTATTTTTAAAGGAAAGTAAAACCTGGAAATACTAATTTACATATTTATTTCTATCTGGAATTACGTCAAGCAGTTTGCCAACTTGAGATATTTATGCATGTAAAAATAAAAAATAATTTTGTACTCACAACAGATTTAGAAAATTTTTCTTTAGTTATTGTAGATTTTTTAAATATTCATGCCTCCAATTATAGCTTTTGTAAATTCCTTTATTTGCCATTCATATATTTATTTATTTATTTACAATTTACAACTGCAAATAGGCTGTTGCCAGGTGGCAGTCTTAAAATGTTAAACATGATACTATACAAGTTAATCATAACATAATATAATAAAACAATATTTACATATAAAAATAACGATATTGTAATAAGTATTTTGTTTATTCTGGATTTTTCAAGGTTCATGACAGGCCTTCTCGGCTACCGTAGCGGTCACGAGGTAAAACCCCACCGTACATACCCTGTCAAGCAATCCCCTACTTCATCCAGAATATCGTTAATAAAATTAAATATAGAATAGTCCCCAAAATACATTAATATCTTTCAAAATTTGAAAACATTTCTTCTTAAAGGATTTAACACTCACAGGTAAGGGCTTGAAGAGGGATCCAGGTAACGTATTCCATTCAGAGATACCTCTGTTTAGGAAAGAATACTTTGCTATATCTGTTCTTTGCGGCCTTGTTTTAATTTTTAGCTCGTGTCTATTTTTCCCAAGGAAGTCCGGTTTCTTGATTGAATTCTGGAAACCTTCCCGCCCATCTTTACTTGCAACTATACTATAAATGCAACCTAGTCGATTAATTTTTCTTCTTTTTACTAATTTATCCCAACCGAGAGTCTTCAGCATATCTGTTACAGTATCCATTTTCCGAAAATTTCCCATAACGTATCGAGCAGCTTTTCTCTGCACTTTTTCCAATGTCATTATTCGACACTTTTCGTATGGATCCCACACGGAAGTCGCATATTCTAAAGTCGGCCTAACAATTGACAAATATGCTTTTTCTTTCACTTTCCTGCTACCACCTTTTAGATTTCTCATTATGTAATGTAAAGTTCTGTATGCCTTCGCGACAATTTGATTTATGTGTTTCTCCCAGTTATCAGCAGTCTTTATGAAATCATTGCCCAGTCTTTAACTGTGTGTTGACAGTAATCTCTTATATGTGAAGGTGATGGATTTACTCTTGTTTGTGTTTATATTAATTTTGTTCTCCTTTACCCAATCTTCTAAGGTGATTAAATCTCGCTGAAGTACTTCCCTATCTTCTTTGCTTCTAATTCTTCTGTATATTATACGATCGTCTGCAAACAATCGAATATTGGATTTAGTATTTGAAGGTAGATCGTTTACATATGTAAGGAAAAGTAGAGGCCCTATTACACTTCCTTGCGGAATTCCAGATGTTACATTGACATCACCAGAGTACCTCATATTCAGTCTTACTCTTTGAGTCCTATCAGAAAGAAAATTTTTCATCCAAATGACTACTCTTCTGTCAATGTTCAATTTATCCAGTTTATCTATACGTATATCATGAGGTACTTTGTCAATTGCTTTTGCAAAATCGAATATAATAGCATCCACAACATCTTTACTATCTATTGCCTCGGCTATGTCCTGATAAAGCCCCACCAGTTGAGTTTCACATGAAAATCCTTTCCTGAATCCCTGTTGGCAATGACTAAGCCAATTGCTCTCTTTCGAAAAACTTCTGAGGTAATCTCCAATGCTCAGGAACTTTTCTTGGGTTCTCAACCGGGTCAATTTTTTTTTATAGCTCCGATGTTTTGACAGCAACCACTGCTGCCATTTTCAAGGATGTCGATGAAAGTTGAAGTCCGGATATATTTATGATTCGGGAGGGAGCCCCCTCGTCTCGGATTGGTCCTTGCAATCTGCGTTCGGATTGGTCGTTTCAATCTGCAATCTGATTGGTCCTTCTCTGTTGTTTGATTTTCCGAATTGTTGGGTTCCAATTTTTACTGAGGAACATTCCTTCGTCACGATTCAAGTTATTTTGGTTGAGGCGGATAAGAAGAAAAGTTCCTGAGCAGCATACACCGGGAAAGCATAAGATCTTTCTGTAATCTCCAATGATCTTCTCCATTACCTTACAAACTACAGATGTTAAGCTAACCGGCCTGTAATTATTTGGCTGTTTTCGATCGCCTTCTTTATAAATGGGTATGACTATGGCCCTTATGCAGTCAGTTGGCAAGGAGAAATTATTCAATGAGGCATTAAAGATAAGTTTTAAGTAAGGAATTATATCTGACTCCCCTAGTTTTAGGGCTTACGCTGCTATTTCATCTATTCCCCTTGATTTATTATTCCCCAATTTCATTACTTTATTGTAAATATCTTTATTCTGAATAACAATGGATTTAGATGATGTAAGTTCTGCATTGGTGCTAATTTCATCACTTAGAACTCCTTGCTTTGATTCTTGATACATACTAACAAACCAAATGTTTAATATGTCAGCTTTTTCTTTGTCTTCAAATATTTCTTTGCCGTTTTCATCTCGAATGACAATAACATTTTTAGTATTATCCTTTCTCCTTCGAAGGTATTCGTAAAAGTCATTTGAACTTTCTTTATCAAGAATAGTTTCTAAGTATTTGTTTTCCGCATCCTTCTTAGCTGAGTTTAGCTCCTTTACTAAGTTTTGATACTTCATCTGGTTAATAACCCCTTGTTCTCTATATTTATGAGCCATCCTAACCTTCCTTTTGAGCTTTCGTATATTTCTGTTGTAATATTCCAGATCCGGATTTTTTTTTCAGTTGTTTGTAGGGCACGAATAATTTTATTAATATATTGAAATATCATCAATGTACAGCATTAACCCAATTACAGCTGAGTATGAACAATGCAATGAACAAACTGCAAAGAAACTGTAGGCAAAGAGAAATCATTCCCTATGCCCATGGTGTGAGAAGATTCTTCGTAGCCAAACGTTTGTGATTTTCTAGAAATAGTTTTAATTTGTACGAAAAGATATTTAGATATAGATCAATCCTGTTGACGCACAGATAGAGAAGAAGGATGAAAAAGGTTTGCATGATAACACATGTTTTATTAAATTATGCGATGGAAATGAAGGAGAAAAAGTCTGCCATAGCCGGGGATCGAACATGGGTCTCCCAATTGCCAGTCGGTCGCTCTAACCACTAAGCTACCACGGCAGAACAATCTCTCCTTCATTTCCAAGGGCTATGATGGTGTGGAAGCATGTCCATTGAAGAAATTGCATTGCCCTCTGTACACGCAGACATCAAAGATGTTCATCAATCATAGCGACAAAGATCATTCGAACCTTCTTCGTCCTTCTTCATCTTGCTATTTTCCGGGCTATCGGAAGTCGCTATGATGAATGGACATCTTTGATGTCCGTATGTACACGGAGGGCAATGCCATCTTTGATGGACCCTCTACCACACTTCTTATCCATCATAGCCCTTGGAAGTGAAGGAGAGATTGTGGTGCCGTGGTAGCTTAGTTGTTAGAGCAACCAACCGGCAATTGGGAGACCCGGGTTCGATCTTCAGCTACGGCAGACTTTTTCTCCTTCATTTCCATCGCGTAATATAGATATAGGTTTAATCCTGCTGAGCAACTTAAATGTATATAAAGAAAGATTGCATTTGATTTGATTTTATTAACAAGCACAGAAATGCTATTTTTACTTTCACCATATACATAGTATAGAGAAAGTATTTTTTTCATGAAAAGATCGGCTTCAAGATTTCAATGGGAATACATGTTTGGGGTCCCTAGAACATATTTTGGCCATTTTAGAAATGATGTCTGTGTGTGTGTGTGTGTGTGTATGTGTGTGTGTATGTGTGTGTGTGTGTGTGTGTATGTGTGGCTGTGCTTGTGGGCGCTCTAACGTAAAAAATATTAGCCGTATCAATACCAAACTTCATATATAGCACTGTGGTGTGTGCTATCAGAGGTGATTAGTTTTGGAGTAAATCGATTTACCGGAAGTGGAGCTTTACTTTTTGAAGCTCGTTTCTGTTTTTGCAAAATTCCTCCATTAATCTGATATTTAAGTATCTACTATTATTTATAAAAGTTTTAGAAAATGTAATTTACTCTAACTTATGTATGGAACATATTTTTGTATCACTGATTGTTTAGGAGTTATTCATGAAATACTGATAAACCGGAAGTAGCTGATTATGTACTTTGCCGGCGCTCTGGGCTCTATGGGCGAGAGGCCAATTTCATCCTTTTTCATCGAACATGTCCTGAAAAACATTATTTATAATGTTTGCGACGTAAAAGATAATATGATATAAAGAATTCACTTATCTTCCAAGTTTCAATTGAATATAGAGTTCGAAAATACTGTCGTAGATAAATATTTACATCTTATATATGGAGAAAGTCATGTGCTGGCCACGTCAGATTTTTCATTATATTATGATTATTATTACATTAGTTACAAGTAGGTTGAAAACCAGGTGGTAACTTTTTACAATTTCTTCCTTAACTATAGCATAAATATCTTCATAATAAATATAAAACAGTACATCATTGTCAAACACAGACACAATCATCACATTAGTTTATATACAATATCGTAAATATAATTACATGTACAGTATCTTCAACCAGCAATATATTTTAATTTAAATAATTTTCTTTTAAAAATGTTTCTGTTTTGTGGGAAGGGGCTGAAAATTTCCTTAGGTAGGTCATTCCAATCTGTTTTATTTAAGAAGGAACATTTCCCAACATCCTTCCATTGACCTATGGTTCTCATGATTCTACATCACAAATACATATATACAGGAGGTAATAGGAGCATTGGATATCTATCTATTATATATAGATGCTTCTCCGGATTCATTCATATATATAGCTATATAGATAGGATACTAATTCACTGGCTAAACCACAAGCATCATTGACTTGAAATTTTTACGATGTATGTGCCGTAACGTGAAACCCTCAGGAAAAAGGTGACTTTGATCCTCAGGTTTATGGGTTCGATTCCAGAGGGTTTCAAAGTCCCGATTTTTCCAATTAGAAAGCATTGCTTTGAATTTTGGGAATTAAAAAATAATACTTTCCGGATAGTTAGAGAATCTAAACTCAAGGAGCCTATATATATGGTTATGATCTATCAAAAACATTAATTACTTTTACAGAAATTATCCTGGGTTCGATGCTAGGACAATGCAAAAATCTGTAATTTAAAATACATTGAGGTAGTTTTTTATTATTTATTTAGAAGAACTTATCGAAATGATAGGAAGTTCTTGCTTATGTAGAAGATGTATGTTAAGAATCGGTTTTAGAAAAAAATTTATATAAGACCGTACATTTCCTGGGTTTGATGCCAGAGCACATTAAAATTTCTCACATAAGGAATATAAGGGAAAAGTAGGACGTCATTTAAGACAGTTGCACCCAATGTTTCTGCTTGAATTTTCACACATGGTTAAAGATGGTGATCTTCTATTGTGTTGCATACGAAGTATCACCAGGAAGACTCGGGTTCGATGTCTGGCGGTAAATATATCTCTCATTTAAAATAAATTGGGTTAGTTTTTCATTATTTTTTTGATGCACTTTTCGAAAGAATAGGAAGTTCTTGCTCAGCTAGAAGATGTTTGTTAAGAATCCGTTTCAGAAAAAAAAATAAATAAGACCATGCTGTTCCTGGGTTCGATACCAGAGCACTTTACAAATTCTCACATTAGGAATATATGGGAAAAGTAAGACGTCGTTTGACGCAGTTGTAATCAATATTTCTGCTTGAATTTTCACATATAGTTAGAGATGGTGATCTTCTGTTGCGCTGCATAGTAATTTCAGCAGGAAGACCTTGGTTCGATGCCAGACGATTGAATTGCAGCGAATTTTAAGAATATTTTCAATTTTTTTTCTTTTGAGGACCGTCCCGACATGAAATTAGTGTTGTTGATCTGATTGCAGTATGCAAGCTACATTTTACTCGTCATAAAGATAGGTTTAAAATATATAAATTGTAATATGAACATCACAACATATCTATACATAAAGATATAAAGAAGTACATAGATTTTATACAAAACATGAGGGAATCAGAATATTTCACACATATATAAAAAACATTTTAACGCAAAACATAATTGAAAAAAAGGCAAAGAACTGGAATAAATTGATTAGAGAATGTTTTTATTCAATTAATGAATTTTTTAAACTAACCCATTAAATTGGATAATTAATTTACTGTCATCTTTTGTAAATAATATACTGCTTTTTGTTTCTTTTGCTAAAAATTTTTATATGTGAGTATGTAAATATTAATGTATGCATATTAATATTGATTTTACAACTAGCAGAAGTTCCCGTTGAATCTAAACAGTGATATTAAATTTCATAAATACCAGAGTAAGAACCTTGACCACATGGTTTAAAATTAATGATGGATAGCAAATACCAGACTTTCCAATTTTACCAAAATATTTTAATACAAAACAATTGAAAAAAAAATTAAATACTAAAACAGGAATAAACTGTGATTACATACTACGAAGGAAAACAGAATCAGGAATTAAATAATAGCTTAATATCACAAATTTTTGAATGCAGACTTTATTTGTATAAAATACGAGTAAAATGTAGCTTGCATACTGCTAGCATATCGATAACACAAATTTTTTGTTGGCATCACATAGAGTGAGTCCTCAATAGAAAAAAAATGGATGGAAAATATTCTTAATTTCTGCTGCAATTTATTCGTCTGGCATCGAACCCGGGTCTTCCCGGTGTTACTTACTATGCAGCACCATAGAAGATCACCATCTTTAACTATGTTTGAAAATTCAAGCAGAAATATTAACTGCAACTGCCTCAAACGACGTCCTATTTTTCCCTTATATTCCTTATGAGAGAAATGTTAATGTGCTCTGGCATCGAACCCAGGAATAGTACGGGCTTATAAAAATTTTTTAAAACCAATTCTTTTCATACATCTTCCAGCCGAGCACGAACTTCCTATCATTTCGATAAGTGCATCAAAAAATAATGAAAAACTATCCCCATATATTTTAAATGCGGGATCTTTGCATCGTCCTAGCATCGAACCCAGGACGTTCTCATTAGTAGTGATTAATGTTTTTAATTGTTGTTGACCATATCTGTAAGCTCCTTGAATTTCGATTCTCTACTTGTCCGGGAAGTATTATTTAAAATATTTTGAAAATCGCCACCATGTATCCTTATGGAGAAAATCGGGAATTTGGGACCTTCTGGAATCGAACCCATGACACCAAAGTTTGATGTCGGCTTTTTTCTGGAGGTTACACGTCATGGCCAATATGTCGTAAAAATGTCAAGGCAGTGGCACTTGTGGAACATGGTTAGACTTTTGATCCCCAGTGTATCTATTATATATAGACGCTTCTCCGGATATACCTAGATATACACTCACTCACTGGGGATCAAAATTCATAACGCATAACGCTCCATATTTTCACCAATCTCTTCCTCAGTTCTAGATCAATACTACTGCAACATTTCTCTTCTTATAGAAGAGAAATGTTGGCTTCCTTTGCCATAGCTATTCTTGTCTTGATCTCCGCACTGCTCTTCCAATCCTCTGTCAGCATGCTCCCCAGATATCTATACCTTTTAACCTGCTCTATTCTTCTTCCCTCATTTGTTTCAACATTAATAACTTCTCCCTCATTCACTCATAACTTTTGTTTTACTGGCATTAATTCTCATCCCATATATTTCCATTTCTTCTTCTTAAAATCTTATCGTTCCTTGGAGTGCCTGGTTGTCATCGGCCAAGATAACCATATCATCAGCAAATCTGATGCATTTTATTTATTTTCCTCCGATACTTATCCCTTTTTCCACATCCAAGGTGTTGCTAATCATATCCTTAATATAGAGGTTAAATAATGTTGGTGAATGGCCCTGCCTTACCCCTTGACCCAATTCCATCCACTCTGTCAATTTTCCATTAACTTTCACTGCCGCTTTCTGGGTTCTATACAATTCCCTGATCAGCCTCCTGTCCTTCCAATCTACTCTCTTAATTTTAAGAATTTCCATTAATTTATCCTACTCGACCCTGTCGAAAGCTTTCTCCAAATCAATGAAACATAAGCTTACTGCTTTTCCTCTTTCCTGGTATCTTTCTCTAACTATTCGCAATAGTCCAATAGCTTCTCTAGTGCTCCTTCTTCTTCTAAAGCCAAATTGTTCCTCTCCTATATTATTTTCCATTACTCCTAGGAGTCTTTGATTCAAAACCCTAAGTAGTATTTTTGCAGCATTCTGATTATACGAGGCTTGTCCAGAAAGTAAGAGTACTAAATTTTTGAAGGTTACAAATATTTGCATTTGAACAAAAAACTACCTGGTTATATTAGTACATATGTAAGCTATTTTTCGACATAATCGCCATTCATTTCAATGCAGATGGTGAACCGGGGTGTTCATTTTTTTATTCCTTCCTCGAAGTAGTTTCCCACCAAACCCTTCGTCCACTTCTCCAGCTTCCCCTTCACCTCCCTGTCGGTTGAAAACCTTTTTCCACCCATGTGCAGCTTCAGGGAGGTAAAAAGATAGTAATCTGATGGTGCTAGGTGAGGGGAATACGTGGGATGGTTCAGGACATCCCATTTAAACGAGGCTAGCAGTTCCTTCGCCTCCACTAGATTCAACTTGTGTTGGTCTGTCAGCTGTTATGGGACCCTCCTCGCAGACAGTTTCCGATATCCGAGGGTTTCTGTGATGGTTTTGTGTAGCAGAGATCTGGAGATTTGTGGAAACATCGCAAAAAGTTCATCCACAGTTGATCTACAATCGTCATGGAGCATATTTCCGATTTTTTCCACAATATTGTCAGTCACAATTGAAGGTCTTCTGCTCCTGTGATCATAATGCTCAGACGTACGACCGTTTTTAAACTCCCGACACCACTTGAACACACTAGTACGATTCATAGCTTTATCACCATATGCAGATTTTATCTCATTATAAACCTCAAGCAGAGTTTTTCCCTTTCAAACAAGGTAATGGATGAAGCCATGTATTTTGCACTTGGCGGGACATTGGATTGACATTTTTCATGAAACGTATTGTTGCATCGACAGTTCTCAACATACTGACCTTAAACAAGTCTTGTTATGGAAGGGAGGAATCAGGCTACATGGCAAATTAGCCAACATGTCAAAAAAAATCTCTGTCTACTCTGTAAAAACAGTAGTTTATTTGTTATGTTTTCTTTTTAGTGTAACGTACGTAACAGCACCTGTCTTTTTCTTTTGACATTCCCACCGCTTGAAGTAGCTGCTGGACACATTTTATTCTTATTTTCATCCATTTAGAAGGTTAATTAATATAGTATACATACTTACTTGTGTACACCCTCAAAAGATCGGCGCAAAACACACGCAGTGGTCGCGTTCAAAATTACTGTTTTTATATCATGAAATGTTTGTTGTTTAGATGTTGGGATAGAGGATCCTCTACTGTCTATGTATTGCATACTGCCTTTCAGGGGTTTGGTGCCTGGTGCCTATTTGTAGTCCTCAAAATTAAATTAATAGAAAAGAATTTTCCAATAATATCATTATGCATGCTTCAAGCAAATGAAAGTATCGCATACATTTTGCTTACAAAAAATTTGATAAACTAATGATATTTATTGTCCTATATAAGAAAAGATTTCCTATAAATATTAAACTTTGGTTTTGTAAACCTAATACAATTTCCTTTCAAATGGTACATACATCGGACATTCGTATAGTAAATAGTTTCCAAGTTATGAATATTTTATTTTGGATACCTCTCATCCAGACACCCTTTAATTTCTATTTAACAACCTTAATAGATAATTGTTTTTTATACTTATTTAATTTGTGAGTTTTATAAATCATGCCTTCTTAACATATGATAGGGCTGTGCCCATAAATAAGTAATCATAATTATTACCTATTATATATGATTTCTTCTCCAGATTTATTAATATATATAGATACCCAGATAGGATACTAATTAACGTGCTAAACCACAAGCGTCATTGATTTGAAATTTTTACACACGGCAATGTTGCCATTGGGTTGGGATAGGTGGGAGGGATTTCTATCAGAAATCTAGAAATCCTCACCCCAACCCAACCCAACCCCCGTTGAGATATTTAGTACACCCGCTTATCTGACTGAGCAACGTTGCCGTGTGTAAATGGGTAATTTCTTGCAAAATCACGAAAAATCTAAATTTTCATTGTAGAATGTCGATCAAAAGACACTTGTATATCTCTTAGGAGGAGTGAAATGACGAAGATAAGATAATACATTGTTGCTCATTTAAATTGTTTATAATTTTTTAAATTGTATTCCACATGGTCAGTTGTTTTATGGTCCTCCCTGATGGGAAGGCGCTCCCGAGATGGGAAGCGGAGCTAAGGGTCCGGATTAGGATGGCGACCCTCCAAAATTCTACTTGAAAAAAAGTAACGGTATAACCCCCATATAACTACCATTAACCGAAGATGTTAATTCTACCGCAACAAGTGAGCCCCAACCTTCGATATCCAGCGGTATGCAAGCAGGACAGCGAATACGGCAGCATAAGAGAAAAAGAAGAGAGGGCAGCAGAAATGATGGAAGCGCTGATATATCTTTACAAGACACTGACGACAGTGTGACATTAAGTGAAGACTGTTTTATTGAATTGGCTTAACTGGGATTAACCCGGCCGAACAAATTAACCGCTGGGGTGTATACAGTGTGAATGAGATTGGGCTAACAAAGAACTTTTAATTCTTTGAGCTGTTAGACTAACATTAATTCGAGTTTGTAGCATTAATCTAATTAGAGTTGAATGATTTTAACTTTATTTCCTATTTTAAACTGTATATATGGTTAAATAATACCAAAAAAATATCTTTTTTTAATTTATAAAGAAATGATGTGTTTGATTTTTATTTGAAAATAAACAATGTGTAACATTAGGACAATTTGATTTCTTCTTGCCTTTTCTAGCAGATAATGGCACTGTCCCTAAGTTGCCCCAGGTAAGATTGGAACAACTATAGAGGGAGCCTATGGGAATGTCATTGCTCCGATAGTAATACAGTGTCTATAATTAATAAGAGGAAGGTTAACTAGATATACGTGGTGCATTCAAGTTATAACACCTCCGATTTTTTTCTCATAAACTAATCACAGACAAACTGTGAAACTTCTGTCACATCTTGACGTAATCTCCTTGCAGGGGTAAACATTTTTTACATTGACGATGCCATGATTCCATGACTGCTACAAACACTTCTTTAGGGGTCTGCTTTGACACTGGAAAATCGCTGATGCAATTGCAGCACGTCTAGTGAATACGAAGAGTGTCTTTCATTTTTGGAAAAAGCCAAAAGTCACATCCATGACATCATCACCACATGTCTCACTCAGCTGGCGATGCGTTTAAACGGTGCCACAGCACGCAAATTGAGAAAAAGAATGATTACACACTGTTCCTGTATTGAGAACGGCGCAATTTTAAGTATTTACAACAGTCCTTACTGTATCTGCTGCCACAGGAATTCTATTTGCCTTACAGTGCTGAAATCTCTATCACACATTTAGGATGATTGTGCGCATATTTTAAAGCAAACCGCATGTTTCTATCAGTAGCCAATCTTGAGAAAAATAATCAGAGGTGTTATAACTTGAATGCACCACGTAAAGCCGAAGTCTCAACGAATTATGTTGGTGTAAGTATTGACGGGAGACATAAAAAAACCGGAAATGTGTCCCAAAGTTACCTTGGAAACAAGGTCAAAAATGCAATATTTTACGTAAAGGTACATCTACCTGGCATCACCGCTAATAAAAATTTGTTTAAATAATTAAACTTCCGATTTGGCTATAATGCATGACTGGTTCAGAACATTCTAAAACTCGGCTACTATGAGAAAGAAGATGTAAAAAAAGCACTTATAAAAAGATATGGAATTTTGAAATTCACAAGGGTCAATTCAATCCAGACACGAGTACTCGAAGGTTAAAATTTACCCCATAAAAAGTGTTTTTCCATCTTTTTCTAAGGGCTTACTGAATGACCCTCCCATAAGCACCTGCCTTCTTCCTTGGGACATTTCCTGGGAGCACGCCTTCTCGTGCAAAATTACCCCTACCCTATTTCCTTGGGGCATTGCAGCTAATGTGAAGCATATATTTATTTTGCAGAAAAAAGCAATAAGAATAATATCTGGTATTAATTCTTGGGAATCGTGCAGACCCGAATTTAGAAGTCTTGAAATCATGACTATCTTTAGCCAGTTTGCTTATTACTGTCTGTTAAATGTCAAGGAGAACATCAGTAATTTTAATTTAAGATCTCATGTGCATGGTTATGACACCAGAACCAAGAATAACCTTGATATACCCTACTAAAGGTTAGCTAAATCTGGTAACCATTTCCAGGTTAAAGGCCTTCAACTCTTTAATAAACTACCTCCTAATATACGTAATTTGGACGTGTGAAGGTTCAGGATCTTTCTTTCCAACTTTTTAACTAGTACTTCTTTGTATTCTATTGATGAATTTTGTAACTGTAATTTTGTAATTTGATTTTGTATATTGTTCTGATATTGTGACGATGTATTTTACCCTATCATGTAAGTTTTATCAGACAAATAAAGGTATTATCATTATTACCTACCTAAAAGATTTTTCCTTTCCTTCTCTTTGACTGCTTACAGTAATATTGATAATAATTTTTATTTATTCAACGATGTACATATGCATGTATGTGTCAATAATATCCACTCAATCCAATCAACACAACACAGTCAAATTTTACATTATAACCATATTATAACATACGTTAGGTAAAGATACAGCAAAAAAATTGTTCTTAACCAATTTTCACAAACACATTTCATCTCTACAACATATTCTGGTTCCCCTCTTTTAAAAATTCATTAACTCTATAATATGACTTTGTTAGAAGATATTTCTTTAATTTATTAACAGAAATGTACCATTTTATTGTTTTTGATAGAGATAGGTAGATACGCTTTTAAGGCCATCACTTCAAAACTTCTTCCAGTAAGACTTAGTTAGTATGGTGGGATTCTCAAATTTTCTTTACCTCTGCTAAAATGAATGTGCAGATCCTCCTGTTTAGAGTACCTACCCACATTCTGATGAATGTGGACAGCACATGCATAGATATATATGCAGAGTGCATCGTCAGGATACCCCATTTTTTGTGTAGGGGCCTACAAGATGATATAATTTATATGCCACAAATTAAGCCTGATACAAAAATATTTTTTGTTAATAACCCATTCATAGGTTGGTAACTCTGATAAGGAATCATGTTATGATTTCGAAAGTATTACTAATCGTTTTGTCATAGTCGAAAACCTGTAAACTGAAAGTTTCATACAAAATTGAAAATTTATTTTTGTTCCATATTTGACTGTCGGTTTCAACTCATGCTTAATTTTGTTCCAACAGAACGTTGCATTGAGTGAGAGTGGGCCTTCAGAGGCAACTGCATCGACGTATCCCAAGAAGAATTGCAGGAAAAGGGCACTCCTACAAGGAAATGCCTCACAGGTAAGTCAAACCTTGTTAAAACTTTTTAAACCCATCTTATAATATAATCACCATTGTCTACACACACATATCAATTATATATAGATGCTTCTCCGGATATCTATTATACATAGACGCTTCTCCGAATATACCTATATATAGGGGATCAAAATTCTAACCATGTGCCTTTGGTGAAAGCGGTCCTGGGTTCGATTCCCGGTGGGAGCCAATGTGCAAAATGACCTAAGCATGTAGAAGCACTTTTAACAATACTACTACTACTCTAACCATGTTCCACAAGAGCCACTGCCTTGAAATTTTTACGAGATTATGGCCATAACGTGTAACCTCCAGAAAAAAGCCGACTTTGAACCTCATTGTCATGGTAACAGAAACAAATTTTAGGTACTTCCCGGTATGATATGGACTAAAAACTTTGCATTAAATAAGATCATTTCCTAACAGGTAATACTGTGCATTCACTGCTGGCAATATGTCATCTCTACAATCAGTAATTGATCCGATTTTTAAGAATTATTTTGAACCCTCTTCCAATAATATCGAAACTGGAAACTCGGCATGTAGTTAGAGATCATAATTATATTTTATGAACGTTGTTGAACGTTCCACTGATTGTCCTTGGTTCGATTCCAGAGAGCCATTAACATTCCTCAATGCATTTCTTATGGAGATAACGGAAACAAATTTTAGGTACTTCTCGGCATGATATCGACTTAAAACTTTGCAATAAATAAAATCAAGTCTTACGGTCTGTTCACAGCTACAAATAAGTCCTGGGTTTGACACTAGGGGTCTTTAAAATTAATAATTGTTATGATGTTTAAGAATTTTTTGAAGCTCTTCCTGATAATATAGAAACTTAAGACTTGGCATGTAAATTATTATCATAGTTACATTTCAAATACGTGCTTTAGCATTCCTTCATCGTCCTTGGTTCGATCCCAGAAAGCCATTTACATTACCCAATACATTTCAGATGGGGATAATGGAGTTTTAGTTCAGGACCTTGCCAGTATGATATGGACTTCAAACTTAGCATTAATTAAGATCAGGTCCTTACAGGTTATAATAGCCGATTTGCATCCGCTAATAGATCCTAGTTTTGAATCCAGGCGTCTCCAAAAATTAGAAATTGCTAGGATCTTTAAATTTTTTATAGCTCTTCCCAATAACATTGAAACTCAAAACTTGCAATGTGAATAAGGATTATAAATACATTTATAATCTTGCAGTATGCAAGCATCTTTTACTCGTAGATAGAGATCATAGATACATTTCAAAAACGTGTTTTAGATTTCATTGATTGTCCTTGGTTCGAATCCATTCATAGGGGATCAAAATTCTAACCATGTTTCACAAGTGTCACTGACTTGACATTTTTATGACATACTGGCCATAGAGTGTACCTGCCAGAAAAAATGGGACTTAGAACCTCAGTGTCATGGGTTTGATGCCAGAAGGCCCCAAAGTCCTGATATTTTCCATACAGATGCAATGTGGGTATTTTCGAAAATGTTTTGAGGAACTTCTCGAAATATTAGAGAGTTGGAATTCAAGGGATCGCTAGAAGCCGTGCATTTCCAACAAAATCCACAAAGATATCTTTGAAAATTATCTTTGGTTCAACTCTAGGTCAGGTCAAATATTCTCCTATTTAAAATGCATTACAGCAATTTTTTTAGATTTTTTTAAAACCCTTTCCCAATAACTTGGAAATTGAAACCTGGCATATGAATAGAGATCTTAAAAACATTCAATATACGCTTTTCAAGGTTTCCCTGAGGGTCCTTGGTTTGATCCCAGAGAGTCATTTACAATACCCTTTTGCATTTATATATATATATATATATATATATATATATATATATATATATATATATATATATATATATATATATATATATATATATATATATACGAGTAAAATGTAGCTTGCATACTGCAAGCAGATCGGCAATACTAATTCCATATCGGCATAATATCGGGACGGTCCTCAAAATCAAAAAAAAAGGATTGAAATTTTTCTTAAAATTCGCTGACAATTCATCGTCTGGCATCAAACCCGGGTCTTTATTGAGAGCTTCTCTGCAGATAAAAAGAAGATCACCATCTCTAGCTATGTGTGAAAATTCAAGCAGAAATATTGGCTACAACTGCCTCAAAAGACGTTCTAATTTTCACGAATGTAAAGTGCTCTCTGGATTCGAACCAAGGACGATCTTGGAAATCTAAAACATGTTTCTGAAAGTTATTTATGATCTCTATCTATATGCCGAATTTCAAGTTTCTATATTATTGGGAAAGGTTTCAAAATAATTCCTAAAAATGGGATCAACTTCTGATTGCAGAGACGCCTGGTGTCGAACCCAGGACACATTGATAGCTGTGAATGCCCTGTTTGATTTCTAAAGATTTGCTCTATTAACATGCAAAGTTTGAAGTCGATAGCATGCCGGGAAGTGCCAAAATTTTGTTTCCGTTATCTCCGTAAGAAATGCATTGAGAAATGCAAATGGCCCTCTGGGATCGAACCAAGGACCATCAGCGAATATGTAAAATTTTATTATGAAGCATATTCATGATATCTATCCATATGCCGAGTTTCAAGTATCTATGTTATCGGGAAAGGATCCAAAAAAAATCATCAAAATAGCCACAATGCATTTTAAACGGCCGATTTTTGACCCGACCTAGCATCGAACCTTGGACCATGTTCGGCAATGTCTTTTCTATTTTCGTTGGATATTCACGGCATCTAGCGATCCCTCGAATTTCAACTCTCTACCTTTCCGAGAAGTGCCTCAAAAAAATTTTCGAAAATCTTCACCATATATCCTTATGGAGAAAATCGGGACTTTGGGGCCTTCTGGAATCGAACCCATGACACTGAGGTTCAAAGTTGGATTTTTTCTGGAGGTTACACGATATGGCCAATGTATCGTAAAAATTTAAAGTCAATGGCACTTGTGGAACATGCCTAGACTTTTGATGCCCTATGAATGAATGAATGAGTGAGTGTGTATATAGGTATATCCGGAGAAGCGTCTATATATAATAGATATATATATATATATATATATATATATATATATATATATATATATATATATATATATCATCATCATCATCATCATCATCAGCCATTTTCAATCCGACGTCGGATGTAGGCCTCCCCAAGTACTTTCCAATTTTCTCTGTCCTGAGCTTCTCGTTGCCACGTTACACCTAAGTACTTGATGATGTCTCTGTTCCACCTGTCCATAGGTCGTCTTCTTGGTCTCTTCACATCTCTTGGTATCCAGTTTAGAACGGCAGATGTCCAACGGTTGTCGTTTCTTCTTGCAATATGGTCGGCCCACCTCCATTTCAGTGATCTTACCTTATCTATTATGTCTGTAACTCCAGTCATCATTCTCACCCAAGTGTTGCGTTTCCTGTCTCTTCTTGTGATTCCCAGCATACAGCGCTCCATGCTCCTTTGCGTTGTCTGAAGTCTCTGGGTTATTGCAGCATTTAACACCCAAGTTTCACTTCCATAGGTCAAGACAGGTAAAATGCATTGGTTGAAGACCTTCCTCTTCAAAATCATTGGCATTCTTGACTTCAGAATGTGTGAGTTCCTACCAAATGCGCTCCAGCCAAGTTTCATTCTTCTGTTTACTTCATTAATCCTGTTTTTCTCTCCTGTTGTTACAAGTTGTCCCAGGTATGTGTATTCCAAGCAAACATCCAGAGGTTTTCCTTGAAGTTTGACTGGCTCTTGCACTGTAAAAGAATTATACATTACCTTTGTTTTTGTTAGGTTTATCCTGAGTCCTATCTTCTGTCCTGCTGTGTTTAGCTCTTCAAGTCTTGAAGTTAGATCTTCTGCGTTAGCTGCAAAGAAAACTATATCATCTGCAAAACGGAGGTGACTGATGTACTCCCGATTTACTCTTAACCCCTTCTCTTCCCAATCAAGGGTTTTAAAAACTTCTTCTAAAATGGCTGTGAACAAGATGGGAGATAGACCGTCACCTTGTCGAACTCCCTTCTCAATCTTGAATTCATCGGTCTCTTCATGAAGCATTACAGAAGCTGTGGCATTCTCGTAGACACTGCGCAAGAGGCGGATGTACTCAGAATCTATCCCTTGATTCTTCAGAGCTTTCAGAGTGGAGGAGGTACTTACCGAGTCGAAGGCCTGTTCATAATCTACAAAGCAAAGGACGAGTGGCATCTCGTATTCATTCGTTCTGTTTATAATTTCCTGTAGTGTATGGATGTGGTCCATAGTGCTGAAGCCTTTCCGGAATCCCGCTTGTTCTCTAGGCTGGGCTGAAGACAGGGTCATCTTAAGACGTTCAGCTATTATCCTCATGAATGTTTTGTAGACAACTGGAAGGAGGCTAATGGGGCGATAGTTCTTCAAATCTTCTTTGCTTCCTTTCTTGTGCAGAAGGGCAATCCTTGCCTGGTTCCATTCCTTGGGAATCATTCCTTGTTTTAGACAATTACTGAATAATTGTGCTAAAACATTAGCAATCTCTGTTCCACCAGCTTTCAGATATTCCGCCAACACCCCATCTGCTCCTCCTGTTTTCCCATTCTTCATCTGCTTAATCGCCGCCATTACTTCTTCTGGGAGGATTGAGAGGAGATTTTGTGAGCTTTGGCTTTCATCTTGGTTCTCCTCTTCGGCGTTTCCTATCTTCTTGTATAGGTTGCCAAAGTATTCTGCTACAATCCTCAATATTGCTGGTCTGTTATATATATATATATATATATATATATATATATATATATATATATATACGAGTAAAATGTAGCTTGCATACTGCAAGCAGATCGGCAATACTAATTTCATATCGGCATCATATCGGGAATGTCCTCAAAAGAAAAAAAAAAGGATTGAAATTTTTCTTAAAATTCGCTGAAATTTCATCGTCAGGCATCGAACCCGGATCTTACTTGTCACCTTACTATGTAACACAATAGAAGATCACCATCTCTAACTATGTGTGAAAATTCAAGCAGAAATATTGGCTACAACTGCCTCAAAAGACGCTCTAATGTTCACGAATGTAAATGGCTCTCGGGACTCGAACCAAGGACGATCTCGGAAATTTAAAAAATGTTTCTGAAAGTTATTAATGATCTTAATCTATATGTTAAATTTCAAGTTTCTATATTATTGGGAAAGGTTTCAAAATAATTCCTAAGAATCGGATCAACTTCTGATTGCAGAGACACCTGGTGTCGAACCCAGGAAACATTGATAGCTATGAATGCATATTTTGATTTGTTAAGACTGGTTCTTCTATCACGCTAAGTTTTAAGTCGATGGCATGCCGGGAAGTACCTAAAATTTGTTTCCGTTATCTCCGTAAGAATTGCATTGAGGAATATAAATGTCCCTCTGGGATCGAACCAAGGACCATCAGCGAATATGTAAAATTGGATTATGATATAATTTTATGGTATCTAACCTCATACCGAATTTCAAGTTTCCATGCCATTGGAAACGGGTCCAAAAAAAATCTTAAAAATCGCCACAATGCATTTTAAACGGCAGATTTTTGCATCGACCTAGCATCGAACCCAGGTTATTTTCCGTAAAACTCATTTATGTTTTTCGATAGATCATGACCATATATAAAGGCTCCTTGAGTTTTGATTCTCTACCTATCCGGGAAGTATTTTTTAAAAATTCCCGAAAATCACGGCAATGCATTTAAACGGGAAAAATCGGGACTTTGGGGCCCTCTGGAATCGAACCTATGACACTGAGGATCAAAGTCGCTTTTTTCCTGGGGGTTTCACGTTATGGCCAATACGTCATAAAAATTTCAAGGCAATGACACTTTTAGTTTAGCCTGTGAATTAGTATCCTATCTATATAGCTATACGAGTAAAATGTAGCTTGCATACTGCAAGCAGATCGACAACACTAATTTTATATCGGCATCATATCGGGTCGGTCCTTAATAGAAAAAAAAAGGATTGAAATATTTCTTCAAATTCGCTGAAATTTCATCGTCTGGCAATGAACCCGGGTCTCTCTGGTGAATTTACTATGCAGCACAATAGAAGATCACCGATTCTAACTATGCGTGAAAATTCAAGCAGAAATATTTGGCTACAACTGCCTCAAAAGACGTTTTAATTTTCACGAACGTAAATGGCTCTCTGGATTCGAACCAAGGACGATCTTGGAAATCTAAAATATGTTTCTAAAAGTTATTTATGATCTCTATCTATATGCCAAATTTCAAGTTTCTATATTGTTGGGAAAGGTTTGAAAATAATTCCTAAAAATCGGATCAATTTCTGAATGCAGAGACACCTGGTGTCAAAGCCAGGAGATACTGTAAGCTGTGAATGCAAAGTTTGATTTGTAACGACTGGCTTTTCTATCATGCTAAGTTTGATGTCGATAGCATGCCGGGAAGTACCTTAATTTTGTTTCCGTTATCTCCGTAAGAAATGCATTGAGAAGTGCAAATGGCCCTCTGGGATCGAACCAAGGACCATCAGCGAACATCTAAAATTTGATTATGATATATATTCATGATATCTATCGACGTGCCAAGTTTCAAGTATCCATGTTATCGGGAAAGGATCCAAAAAAAATCTTAAAAATCGCCGCAATGCATTTTAAACGGCCGATTTTTGCACCGACCTAGCATCGAACCATGGACAAAATTCGAAGATGTCTTTTTGATTTTCGTTGGATATGCACGGCTTCTAGCGATCCCTTGAATTTCAACTCTCTCCTTTTCCGGGAAGTGCCTCAAAAAATTTTCGAAAATCCCTGCCATGTAATCTTATGGGGAAAATCGCGACTTTGGGGCCTTCTGGAATCGAACCCATGGCCCCGAGGTTCAAAATCACATTTTTTCTGGCGGTTACATGTTATGGCCAATACGTCGTAAAAATTTCAAGTCAATCACGCTTGTGGTTTAGGCTGTGAATTAGTATCCTATCTATCTATCTATCTATATAGGTATACGAGTAAAATGTAGCTTGCATACTGCAAGCAGATCGACAACACTAATTTCATATCGGCATCATATCGGGACGGACATCAAAAGAAAAAAAAAAATCAAAATATTCGTAGAATTCGCTGCAATTTAATCACCTGGCAGCGAACCCCGGTCTTCCTGGTGTACTTACTATGCAGCAAAATAGAAAATTACCATATCAAACTATGTGTGAAAATTCAAGCAAAACTATTAGGTGCAACTACCTCAAACGACGTCCTACTATTCACATACACTCCTTATTTGAGAAATTATAATGTGCTCTGGCATCGAACCCAGGAACAGCATGGTCTTATCTATTTTTTTATATATGGGTGATATTTTTACCGCCCGGCATCGAACCCGGGTCTTTCAGGCAATACTTTCTATGCAGCACAAAAGAAAAACACCATCTCTAACCGCGTATGCAAATTCAAGCAGAAATATTGGTTACAACTGCCTCAAATGACGTCCTACTTTTCCTTTATATTCCTTATGAGAGAAACGTTATTGTGCTCTGGCTTCGAACCCAGGAACAGTACGGTCTTATGAAAATTTTTTTCTAAAACTTATTCGTACCATACATCTTCCAGCCAAGCACGAACATCCTATCATTTCGATAAGTGCATCTAAAAAAATAATGAAAAACGGCTCCCATGTATTTTAAAGGGCAGATCTTTGCATCGTCCTAGCATCGAACCCAGGATAACTTTTGTAAAAGTCATTGATGTTTTCGAAAGTCCAAGACCATAAATATAGGCACCTTGAGTTTTACTTCTCTACCTATCCGGAAAGTATTTTTTTTTAATTCCCGAAAATCACGGCAATGCATTCAAACGGGAAAAATCGGGACTTTGGGGCCCTCTGGAATCGAACCTATGACACTGAGGATCAAAGTCTCTTTTTTCCTGGGGGTTTCACGTTATGGCCAATATGTCATAAAAATTTCAGATCAATGACGCTTGTAGTTTAGGCTGTGAATTTGTATCCTATCTATCTATATAGGTATATATATGAATGAATCCGGAGAAGCATCTATATATAATAGATAGCTATATAGCTATATGGCTATATATATGAATGAATCCGGAGAAGCATCTATATATAATAGATATATATATATTTATATATATATATATATATATATATATATATATATATATATATATATATATATATATATATATATATATATATATATATACGAGTAAAATGTTGCTTGCATACTGCAAGCAGATCGACAACACTAATTTTATATCGGCATCATATCGGGACGGGCCTAAAAAGAGAAAAAAAAAAGAATTCTTAAAATTTGCTGCAATTTCATCGTCTGGCATCGAACCCGTGTCTTACTGGTGAACTTACTATGCAGCACAATAGAATATCACCATCTCTAACTATGTGTGAAAATTCAACCAAAAATATTTGCTACAACTGCCTCAAACTACGTTCTAATTTTTAATAATGTAAATGGCTCTCGGGACTCGAACCAAGGACGATCGTGGAAATCTAAAACATGTTTCTGAAAGTTAATTATGATTTCTATCTATATGCCGAATTTTATGTTTCTATTTTATTGGGAATAGTTTCAAAATAATTCCTAAAAATCGGATCAACTTCTGATTTCAGAGACACCTGGTGTCGAACCCAGGACGTATTGTAAGCTGTGAATGCACAGTTTGATTTGTAAAAATTTGCTCTTGTATCATGCAAAGTTTGAAGTCGATAGCATGCCGGAAAGTACCTAAATTTTGTTTCCGTTATCTCCGTAAGAAATGCATTGAGAAGTGCAAATGGCCCTCTGGCATCGAACCAAGGACCATCAGCGAACATGTAAAATTTTATTATGAAATATATTCATGATATCTATCCACGTGCCGAGTTTCAAATATCCATGTTATCGGGAAAGGATCCAAAAAAAATCTTCAAAATCGCCGCAATGCATTTTAAACGGCCGATTTTTGCCCCGACCTAGCATCGAACCATGGACTAAATTCTAAAATGTCTTTCTGATTTTCGTTGGATACGCCCGGCTTCTAGCGATCCCTGGAGTTTCAACTTTTTCTCTCTCCGGGAAGTGTCTCAAAAAAATTTTGGAAAATCCCCGCCATGTATTCTTATGGAAAAAATAGCGACTTTGGGGCCCTCTGGAATCGAACCCATAACCATGAGGATCAAAATCGCAATTTTTCTGGCGGTTACACGTTATGGCCAATACGTCGTAAAAATTTCAAGTCAAGGACGCTTGTGGTTTAGGCTGTGAATTAGTATCCTATCTATCTATCTATCTATCTATCTATCTATCTATATAGGTATATCCATGAATGAATCCGGAGAAGCATCTATATATAATAGATATATATATATATATATATATATATATATATATATATATATATGTGGGAATAACGAAGACTTATTTGTAGACCTTCTCTGTGAGATAACGACTTCAAAATTTGAATTAATAAGTTTTATTTCTTACAGGCCTTTGTATTCGCATCTTCCAAATGATTCTGGGTTCGAAACGAAGCCTCTCTTATATTTGAAACATATGGCGGTCTTTTCAAATAATATTTGATACATTTTCGAAAATATTTTCAGCTGCATCCTGGTAGGATGGGGAATACAAAGTCATTTGAGGTCCAAGAAAACATGCTCTCCTTTTTTATATCTATAAAACTGTCACCATATGTGTAGGAGTTTGATGCTTGTTTGAATGCAAATTTCTCCTTTTTATAATAAATTGCAGCAATTTTTAAGAATGTTTTCAATCCCTTTTTTACTTTCTCCATATACGAAGTATAGAGGAAGTATTGTTTTCATGAAAAAAATCAACTTCGAGATTTCAACGGAAATACATGTTTTGGGGTCCCTAGAACACGTTTTGACCATTTTCGGAATGGTGTCTTTGTATGTGTGTGTGTGTGTGTGTGTGTGTGCGCTTGTGGGCGTTCTAACGTAAAAACTATTAATCGTTTCAATACCAAACTTCATATATAGTACTGTGGTGTGTGCTGTCAGAGTTGATTAGTTTTTGGAGTAAATCGGTATACCGGAAGTCGAGCTTTATTCTTCAAAGCTAATTTCTGGTTTTGCAAACTATCTCCATAAATATGATATTTAGGTATATTCTATTAATTATAAAAGGTTTAGAAATTGTAATTTACTATAACTTTTGTATGAAACATATTTTTGTGTAACTGGTTGTTTAGGAGTTATTTGTGAATTACTGTTAAACCATAAGTTCCTAATTATGTACTTTGTGGGTGCTCTGGGTGCGGTGGGCAAAAGGCTAATTTCATCGTGTGCTGGCCACATCAGATTTTTTTCTTTTGAGGACCTTCTCGATATGATAGCAACTTGAAATTTAATATATATGATCGTATATTTAAAGTACTGTACGATCCAAAGTTCTATATGGTATGAAAAATTAGGATATGAGAACCCAAATTTCTGTTTCTAAAAATCGATTCTATATCCAAGTGGCCTAGTGTCTAGCCCAGGATCCTTTTGTATGATGAGGTAGCATTAAAACAATTATTATAATTATTTATATAATTTTTACTTTCTCCCTATATGTAGTATAGAGAAAGTATTGTATTCACAAAAAAAATTCGACCATCAGATTTCAACGGAAATAAATGTTTTGGGGCCCATAGAGCTCGTTTTCGCTATTTTCCCAAACATGTCTTTCTGTGTGTGTGTCTGTCTGTGGTAAAAACGTTTGTGGGCGCTCTATCTTAAAAAGTAATTATCGGATCATTTCCAAAATTCATATTTAGTATTTTCCTTACAATGCCAAGAGTTTATTAGTTTTTGGTGAATACCGCTTAACCTGAAGTTGTGGTTTATCCGGAACAAACTTTTGTTTCTTACATATCTCAGTTAGAATGCAATTTAGGTATTTACAATTATGTACAAAAGTTATAGATAATGTACTTAACTGCAACTTTTGTTTGAAACATTTTTTCGTAACACTGATTGTTTAGGAGTTATTCTTGAATAATGGTTAACTGGAAGCTGTTGTTTACCCAGAAATGTAAGTTTTTCATACATATATCTGTCAGAATGCAATGTAGGTATATACAATTACATACAAGAGTTATAGATAATGTATTTTAGCACAACTTTTGTTTGAAACATTTTTCTGTAACACTCATTGTTTTGGAGTTATTTATATATTACCGGAATAGGTATTCTGTTTTCAATAAATATGGAGAAAGTCATGTGTTGGCCACATCAGATTTTTCTATTTTTTGTTTGGATTTTCTTGATACTATTTTCTTGATTTTATTTTCTCGTTTGTATTTTAGTGATTGTATTTTCTTGACAGCATTTCTGGAACTTATTTTCTTTTTGATTATGTTTTAATTTTTAAATTTTACTTTTGATTAGATTTTCTTAATAGTTTCTTCTTTTTTATTATTAGTATAATCTTGATTTTATCCTAAGTGGTTGTGTTTTCGTGATTATAATTCATTGATTGTGTTTACTTAATTTCATTTTATTGATTGTATTTTCTACATGGTATTTTATTGATTTTTTCTTCATTAATTTCAGTATTGTAATAGTATTTTATAACTGTAAATATTTCGTAAACTGTAAATGGGATTACATCCTTAATAAACAAATTATCATATTCATTATCTGCTTCTTCGCCCCACTCACATTAACCCCAAGAAAATGAAGGTAATTATTAATTATAATTTCAAATAAAGTCTAAAATAGTCTAGAAAAAAGTAGAAGAGAAAGACTAGATTTTAATATAGTAAAGAGTATTAGCATAGCAACAAATTCTCCTTACGACACCTCTATCCACTTTCGAATTTTCAACTGAATATGGAAGCAAGAGAAACTTCAGTACCCTCGAGTACAATAAGACCAGTTTCCATCTTATCAGGAAGTGAATTTTTTATATCACCGCAATGCTTTTTAAATGGGTTAATATTTGCCTTTACCTTTACCTTTAATGTGGTTCCTTTTGAAACTGTTAGAAATGCTTACTTTGCCTTTTTTCACGCACATTTATGCTATGGTGTTAGACTATGGGGTCATGCATCGGAAGCTAAAACCATTTTAATATTACAAAAGAGAGCTATCAGAAACTCTCCACCTAAAGAACACTGCAAACCTCTCTTTGCCAGTTTAAAAATAATGACTGTTTATAGTTTGTATATATACCTAAATCTTAGACTTGCTAAAGAGAATATGAAGTCACTCAAAATAAGATCTGATGTACACAATCACAATACAAGAAACTCAAAGAAAATAGATAAACCTAATTGCAGATTGTCCAAAACACAAAACACATTCTAATTTGTGTATAAAATTTTCCAATGCACTGCATGTAGGTGCAGTGTAGTGCAATGATGTCAAATTTAACAGCATAATTTTTAACTGGTTAATCTCTAAACCATTGTATTCAATAAGTGAATTTTTCTACTTTAATTTTAATGAACTAGTGTTTTAATTACCTATTTTATGACGAGATCTATTGTGTTTTGTTACAATTAACGATCAATAAATTATTATTATTATTATTACCTAGCATCGAACCATGGATAATCTTCGAGGATGTGTTAATAGTTTTCTTTGGCTATTCACAATTTCCAGCTATCCCTCGAATTTCAACTCTCTACTTTGCCGGGAAGTGCCTCAAAAAAAGTTTTGAAAACCCTCACCATGTATCTTTATGGGATAAATCGTGACTCGTTGGGGCCTTCTGGAATCAAACCCATGACTCTGGGGTACAAAGTGGCCTTTTTTCTGGCAGCTTTGGTGGTCATGGAACTGTTCTCGGTGTAATTCATCTTGTTATGAAGGCATGAAGGATTTTGAAAGCGTTTTGCGCATCTTTGGAAAGGTACTCACCAAAATTGCAGCCATTTTGGAAACACAATTGTTGTTTGACTATCAAATGAAAAGCTTTGTTTGGTCGGAAACTTTTCAGACTACCATGCATTAACTACTGGCGATTATTATTCCAAGCTGATTTATCTTATAATTGGAACATATTTTTTACTGTGAAACGTCGCTTTACGATTAGTATATTTTTACCTTTGCTTCATTGGGGAGGGAAACATATGATTCACTTTGAAGAGTAAATATTTTCTCTGCAAAACTGAATAATTCACTGTTTATGAACGAAGGACGTGGGAGTAAAGTTCGCAGGTGGAGGAACAGATTGGAGTCCCTGAAACGTCAATATTTTTCACTTCTATTTACCATTGGATATTTTGAGCTGCCGTGAAAGGAGAACTTTAGGACATGAGTAGAGAAACACCTCTTTCCTTATTTTTTCGTCTCAATGTTCACGAAATGCAACACAGCAGAGCTGGAAGATCTAGGAATGAATTCTTTCTCATGCTTAAGACAGTATACTTCGTTAGTGGATGAGTCCATGAAGGACAAGAAAAGATAACTCAAAGTAATGGAAGACGTAAAACCTCTTAAGTAATTCAAAGAATCCTATTGAGATGTTGATTTCATTCAATCCATCTGCGAACGGAATTCTCTCTACAACTAGTAGTCTTATCATTGAGCCTAGTCACTTAAATGTAATCTAGATAATGCAATGCAAATTATATCTTTACGGATATCAGATCGTTTGGTTAGTGTGATTTTCAACTCCTCCGCCATTGAATATAAAATGCTTCGAATAGGAGATGAAGTTTGTTAAAGGGTGTGAGTTTTGTGTAATTGCGATGTGAACATATTGCAGGGAGCTGCAGTTGGGGATGACTCCTCTTTGGCACTGAAACGGTATTGCGAGTGGAATTGGGAGAGGATCAGCCAGGAAGGCCAAGCGTACGGAATGAAGTGGCCGTACCTGTGTCATATATGCTTGGGGAGGTTCATTAACGAAGACATCCTCATGAGGCATCGGATCACTCACGGCACCATCACCGATCATCCCAACTCATCTTGGAAGCAGCTCTACTCCATCCCCTACAATGAAGTTAGTGTAATAATAACAATAATATGAATTATTATTATTATTATTTTTGCACTTTCTCAGCGTTTCTGCTGGAAAAAATTCACCTGTCCATAGATGGTTAGGACTCGGTCAACACGGAGAGAGAATTCACCCTAACCAAGGGGATCTTATTATCAATTACTGAGGAACTTGCGCACAATGTGACAAGTTTGCATTAATACTGCTTTCTGTGCTGCATCGATTGTATATCCCTCTAATCCAATTTTCTCCATATTTTTACTTTCTCCATATACGAACTATATATGAAGGCATATGATAGATGATAGAGGAAGTATTGTTTTTATGAAAAAAAACGACTTCGAGATTTCAACGGAAATACATGTTTTGGGGTCTCTAGAACACGTTTTGACCATTTTTGGAATGATGTCTGTGTGTATGTGTGTGTGTGTGTGTATGTGTGTGATAGTAGGCGCTCTAACGTGAAAACTATTAGTCGTATCAATACCAAAGTTCATATATGGTGTCTGCTGTCAGAGTTGATTAGTCTTTGGAGTAAATCGGTTAACCGGAGTTGAGCTTTTGAGAACTTTTCGAAGCTCATTTTCGTTTTTGCAAAATATCTCCATTAATCTGATATTTAGGCGTATACTATTATCTATATTAGTTTTAGAAACTGTAATTTACTATAAATTTTGTATGAAACATATTTTTGTTTCACTGATTTTTTAGGAGTTATTCATGAAATACTGATAAACCGTAAGTTTCTGATTATGTACTCTGTGGGCGCTCTGGGCGCTGTGGGCAAAAGGCCAATTACATAGTTTTTCTTTGAACATGTCCCAAGAAACATTATTTATAATGTTTGTGACGTAAAAGATAATAATATATAAATTAATCACTCATCTTCCAAGTTTAGATGGAATGTAGAGTTCGAAAATACTGTCGTAGATAAATATTTACATCTTATATATGGAGAAAGTCATGTGCTGGCCACTTCTTATTTTTACTTAAGTTGTTGGTTATCAATTCTTCAACAGATATTACAAATGGGACAACCTGGACCTCTACTAATTTCCAGATATCCTTTACTTGCCACTCTTCGTATTCGTCCCTCTTTTCCATCTCCGCTCTTCGTATGTTATGAGACAGTGGCACGGCTATGTCAATTATTATTGCGGTTTTGTTGGCATTGCTAATTAACAATATATCTGGTCTGTTGTAATTAATGGTTATATCAGTTAAAACTGGTCTATCCCAATAGAGGATGATCTTGTTCCTCTCTAAAACAGGAGCAGGCTGATACCTATAATATGGAACGATATCCTCATCAAGGAGTTCATATTTCAGACCCATTTGTAATGTATGAGCTTCGCCACCTGGTTGTGCCTTCCTAGGTATGCTGTATCTGCTAGATTTGGACAACCAGCCATTGTGTGTTCAATGGACTCCTCTCTTTTTCCACATTTTCGGCATCTATCTTCCACACTCAGCTTCGGGATATGTTTGTGGTAATTTAACGTTTTCATTACTCTGTCTTGGATTGCAAAAAGGAATCCCTCGGTTTCAGGATACAAGTATCCTTGGTGTATCCATTGCAATGAGGCCCTCCTGTCGATATAAGACTCATCTAGTAATCTTAGGAACTTTCCATGGTGATACATACTTTCCCATACTTTTTTATCCTCTTGAGTGTTTAGTTCTTTACTGGTTCCTTTCTGTTGGAGATTGAGGGGAGTGTATCCCTCATCAGTTTCAACCGCCATCTTCATAAGTTCGTCAGAAGATGTTCTTAGTTTCTCATTCATTTGAGAAACCTGGACATTACACATATTCTTGATGTTCAGCAGGCCTCTTCCACCTTCCTTGCGAGGTAAATATAACCTCTTGACAGATGAGTTTGGATGAAGGAATCTAAACTTCCTCAGGAGAGTTCTTGTTTTCCTTTGTATTTCATCTAAGTCACTCTCAGACCATTTTACTACCCCAAAGAAGTAAATAAGGATAGGAACTGCCCAGCTGTTGATTCCTTCAACTATCCTCTTCCCTGATAGCTTTGTATTACATAATTTTAAATTCTCATTCTGTATTTTTCTTTGAACTCCCTTTTCAGTTGAGTATGGTCTATTCTACCATTTCGGAGAGACCCCAGGTATTTATAGATTTCATCCTGTCTTAGATTTTTTATTCCAAAGAAATCTTCTTCGTGTTTTTTAATAGTTCCTCTTTTAATGCTGACGGTCGCACATCTTTCAAATCTAACAAACTATAGAGATATTTCTCCTTATGACGTTATCTTACCAAAATTTTAAATGATTGTCATTCTTGAGGTACAGTTGAACAAAATATTGTCCAAAAATCTATATAATTCGGTACTATTTCTGTTCTCTGAACACATTTTGCTTTAAAATCAATCAAAACTATTGAGATATTTCTCCTTATGACGTTTTAGACATGATCTTTCCAAAATTATAAATGATTGTCATGCTTGAGGTAGAGTAGAATAAAATATTGTCTAAAACTCTTTATAATTAGGTAATATTTCTGTTCTCTGAACACATTTTGCTATAAAATCAATCAAAACTATTGAGATATTTCTCCTTATGACGTTTTTGCCATGATCTTTCCAAAATTATTAATGATTGTCACTCTTGAGGTACAGTTGAACAAAATATTGTCTAAAACTCTTTATAATTAGGTAATATTTCTGTTCTCTGAACACATTTTGCTATAAAATCAATCAAAACTATTGAGATATTTCTCCTTATGACGTTTTTGTCATGATCTTTCCAAAATTATAAATGATTGTCACTCTTGAGGTACAGTTGAACAAAATATTGTCTAAAACTCTTTATAATTAGGTAATATTTCTGTTCTCTGAACACATTTTGCTTTAAAATCAATCAAAACTATAGAGATATTTCTCCTTATGACGTTTTTGCTATGATCTTTCCAAAATTATAAATGATTGTCACTCTTGAGGTACAGTTGAACAAAATATTGTCTAAAACTCTTTATAATTAGGTAATATTTCTGTTCTCTGAACACATTTTGCTTTAAAATCAATCAAAACTATTAAGATATATCTTCTTATGACGTTTTTGTCATGGTCTTTCCAAAATTATAAATGATTGTCACTCTTGAGGTACAGTTGTACAAAATATTGTCTAAAACTCTTTATAATTAGGTAATATTTCTGTTCTCTGAACACATTTTGCTTTAAAACCATTTAAAACTATTAAGATATATCTTCTTATGACGTTTTTGTCATGAGCTTTCCAAAATTATAAATGATTGTCACTCTTGAGGTACAGTAGAACAAAATATTGTCTAAAAATCTATGTAATTCGGTAATATTTCTGTTCTCTGAACACATTTTGCTTTAAAATCAATTAAAACTATTAAGATATATCTTCTTATGACGTTTTTGTCATGATCTTTCCAAAATTATAAATGATTGTCACTTTTGAGGTACAGTTGAACAAAATATCGTCTAAAACTCTTTATAATTAGGTAATATTTCTGTTCTCTGAACACATTTTGCTTTAAAATCAATCAAAACTATTGAGATATTTCTCCTTATGACGTTTTTGCCATGATCTTTCCAAAATTATAAATGCTTGTCACTATTGAGGTACAGTAGAACAAAATATTGTCCAAAAATCTATGTAATTCGGTAATATTTCTGTTCTCTGAACACATTTTGCTTTAAAATCAATTAAAACTATTAAGATATATCTTCTTATGACCTTTTTCACTATCGATTTTGGGGAGGAGATAACTGTATTGTTATCCAAGTTATAAAGATATGCGAATTTTGATAGAAAACAAAAATGTGATACAGGGAAGTAGTTGCTAGGACGGATAGTTACTTTTGGTTGTTTTTCCCACTAAGTATTAGGTAAGCTTATAGCTCTCCAGATTAGTTAGGTATTTGGGTGTCTTGCACCCCCTGTTAAGCGCCACTGGCGGATTGCAGGGTTTACATGTAAATATGGATAGGTTATATCATTGCTGTGCCTTAGTTTCACAGGATAATGTTCTAATGTTTGTGTTTTGTTTGTGTAGGAGGCTCCCCCAAGTAAGAGAAGACGGAAATGGAAGAGGAAGACTGAATTTGGAGTGAAATGGAGGCAATCATTCATAAGGGCTACTCGAGTAAGTAAAGGATTAAAGTTCTTGATTTTTAATACTTCATCATCTGCAGATATTTGCAACCTCTGATTCGTAGTGGCCATCAGTTTCAGCACTCTAATGAAACCTTAGCTTGGACAGTTGGTTCAAAAGTGAAAAAAAAGATAAGAGTCCTTTTAGCTATGATGTTATATATTTGTTATTATATTCATCTATAATTAGTGTCATTTGTGAAGATGTTTTATCCGATTGCTTGAAGTGAATATGCATTTTTCCCTGTCTTTTTTGTATAATTTTATCTCTTCTCTGCTTGTCTTTCATAACTTTTCTTTCTCCTTCATCACAAAATATGTTTTCTATCTGTAAGTTTCGCCGGTGAAACCTACAGATAAACCCTTTCTTTAAGTGTTTTCCTGCAGTTATTTCCTAATCCCTCAGCTCACGTTTTATTTAAATCCACATATTAGTTTTCTTCTTTTGCAAACTATCTCATTCTTTCTGTTTCTCATTTGACGATGGGTGGGATGTAAGAAGAGACTTCTTAGTATCAATCTCGCCCGAATAAAAGCCATTTATGATTATTATTATTAGAATAAAAGAATGAAATTAAAAGAACATAGTATTGAGACAAGGAGAATGATAAATTATGATGTTCCTGAGAATTATAATAATTATGGTGCTCATAGGTTTAACAGCGTTGTACCGAATATCTTTAATAAATTACCAACCCATCTGTTGTATTTAGCATCATTAAGTGATGTTAAAAATAGTATGAAAAATTTCCTACTACACAATGAAACATTATCATTTTAAAATTATTATTTTATAATCCATTTTTGATAAGATGTGTATATAGATATAATTGTGTTGTTTTGTGTAAAACGTACGATTGTTAATGACTGAGTATTCTTAAAGTTTTGAGAAGTAAGTTATATGTCTGTAATTCTTTAATATTTTATATTTTTTGGTTGTCTTTTTATTTGTGCTCCTGACGAGCCAATTATTAGCTCAGGAGAAGGGAAACCAATACCTACAGGTGCAATTTGTTTGCTCAATTTTGTCCAATGTAATGGACTAATAAATAATTCAAACCTTGCAAACGTTGCAAAAAAAATTATTATATACCATTCTGTGGAGGTGTAAAAGTCACCACAACGAAAAATTTGCACCTGTTTGTACTTTTTTTAGTTCATATCTGTTATCAGCAACTTTAAATTAGTAGGGAATAGCTATTGTCGTCCATGTCATCAAAAAGAATTATCTATGCGATATAATAATAATAAATAGTGTTTATTTGGGCTAGATTAAGAATAAAAAGTCTCTTCTTCCATTTTACTCATCATCATCTATTATAAAATTAGAAGTAGAAACAATTAAAAGAATTTTAGTTGTAAAAACCCTAAGAGATTCTTAGGAAAAAATATTCACTGCAGGAAAACATCCACAAAGTAAATGGGGTGTGATAAACCTGCAAAAACCTACTGATAGTGATAGCTAAAAGATTAGGAAAAAAGAACATTAAAATATAAATAAAAACACTACCAATAATAATAATAATACCTTTATTTGTCTGATAAAACTTTCATGATAGGGTAGAATACATCGTCACAATATCAAAACAATACACAAATTCAAATTACAAAATTACAGTTACAAAATTCATCAATAGAATACAAAGAATTTCTATTTAGAAAGTTGGAAAAAAGGATCCTGAACCTTTTCACGATCTATATGAATGCCAATAACTTTAACTGACTCAATAAGACAGCTGAAATTACATAAACTACATACCAATTGTTCGGTTTTGTCAGGGTTCCGATGAAGACCATAAGTATAAATAAGTACTTACATAAGATATATAAATAAGAATCAGTTAACATTTAAAACAATAAAGCTAGCAATGTAGAAAATGACATAAAACAAACAAAAAAGAAAAATAAGGAGAAAGTACAGGGATTTTCATCCATAAAATACATTATGAGGAAAAAAAATGTTATTACAAAACTGTATCGAAATAATACATTCAGGAAGTACTAGTCAAAATTGTATATAACATAGACATTTAGGTAACTCTAAGTAAGAAAAAAAAGAAAAATGAAACATGAGAATAATGTGATAAAAATCGAAGGTGTATCAGATAGAATTTGCAAACTCATGTTAAAGATCAATGAGCATTACTCAGTGCAGGTCATTCAAGTCTACGCACCAACAGCGGCAAGCAGCGAAGAGGAAATTGAATACTTCTACCAAACTCTCGGCACTGAACGTGACAAGGAGGCCCACTACTACAAAGTCATTATGGGAGATTTTAATGCTTGTGTAGGTCAGTGGGAAGCTGATGACACTGTCGCAGGACAATATGGACTGGGCCAGAGAAATGAGCGAGGTCACCGCTTAGTAGAGTTTGCAGAATGCACCAATATGTATATAACAAATACATACTTTAAGAAAAATGCTACAAGGAAATGGATGTGGAGAGGTCCCAATGGAACAAAAAATGAAATAGACTACATATTGGTAAACAGACTCTACACTGTAACTAACTGTGAAGTTTTAAATAACTTCAACACTGGAAGTGACCACAGAATTGTTAGATGCAGAACTAATATTAACCCCAAATGGAACGAAAGAAGCTGGTTTCTTGCAAGAAGGAGGAGATAAATATCAGTAAGCTATCAGATAATAAGAAGCAATTTCAGCTGGAACTTAGAAATAGATTCTCAGCACTTCAGGAGGAAGAACTCGAAACCAAAGTTATGGAAGTCATGAAGAAAGCGGCTGAGGAAGTAGCAGGCATGCCAATAAAACCTAAGGATAAGAAATTTAGTGATAGAACCAGGCAAATGATGAAACGACGGAAGGAACTGAAGAATTCAGACACTCCAAGAGATAACATCGAATATGCCGAGCTTTGCAAAGCCATCAGAGTAGCAATCAAGGAAGATGTGAAGAATTTTAATGAAAAGATTGTGCAAGAAGTCATAGAAAATAACAAGAGCATAAAGAGGGCTAGAAGACGCCTAGCAATTGGTAAGAAACAGATTTTAGCCTTACAGAAAGGAGATGGCACAACAACGTATAACAGACCAGCAATATTGAGGACTGTAGCAGAATACTTTGGCAACCTATTCAAGAAGATGGGAAATGCCGAAGAGGAAAACCAAGAGGAATGCCAAAGCTCACAAAATCTTCTCTCAATCCTCCCAGAAGAGTTAATGACAGCAATAAAGCAGATGAAGAATGGGAAAGCAGGAGGAGCAGATGGGGTGTTGGCAGAGTATCTGAAAGCTGGTAGAACAGAGATTGCTAATGTTTTAGCACAAATATTCAGGAATTGTCTAAAACAAGGAATGATTCCCAAGGAATGGAACCACGCAAGGCTTGCCCTTCTGCACAAGAAAGGAAGCAAAGAAGATTTGAAGAACTATCGCCCCATTAGCCTCCTTCCAGTTGTCTATAAAACATTCATGAGGATAATAGCTGAACATCTTGAGATGAAACTGTCTTCAGCCCAGCCTAGAGAACAAGCGGGATTCCAGAAAGGCTTCAGCACTATTGACCACATCCACACACTACAGGAAATTATTAACAGAACTAATGAGTACGAGATGCCACTCATCCTCTGCTTTGTGGATTACAAACAGGCCTTCGACTCTGTAAGTACCTCCTCCACTCTGAAAGCTCTAAAGAATCAAGGGATAGATTCTGAGTACATCCGTCTCTTGCACAGTGTCTATGAGAATGCCACAGCTTCTGTAATGTTGCATGAGGAGACCGATGAATTCAGGATTGAGAAGGGAGTTCGACCAGGTGACGGTCTATCTCCCATCCCAAGTTTTTAAACCCCTTGATTGGGAAGAGAAGGGGTTAAGAGTAAATGGGGAGTAAATCAGTCACCTCCGTTTTGCAGATGACATAGTTCTCTTTGCAGCTGACACAGAAGATCTTACTTCAAGACTTGAAGAGCTAAACATAGCAGGACAGAAGATAGGACTCAGGATAAATCTAACAAAAACAAAGGTAATGTATAATTCTTTTGCAGTGCAAGAACCAGTCAAACTTCAAGGAAAACCTCTGGATGTTTGCTTGGAATACACATACCTTGGACAACTTGTAACTACAGGAGAGAAAAACAGGATTAATGAAGTAAACAGAAGAATGAAACTTGGTTGGAGCACATTTGGTAGGAACTAAAACATTCTGAAGTCAAGAATGCCAATGGTTTTGAAGAGGAAGGTCTTCAACCAATGCATTTTACCTGTCTTGACCTATGGAAGTGAAATTTGGGTGTTAAATGCTGCAATAACCCAAAGACTTCAGACAACACAAAGGAGCATGGAGTGCTGTATGCTGGGAATCACAAGAAGAGACAGGAAACGCAACACTTGGGTGAGAATGATGACTGGAGTTGCAGACATCATAGAAAAGGTAAGATCACTAAAATGGAGGTGGGCCGGCCATGTTGCGAGAAGAAACGACAACCGTTGGACATCTGCTGTTCTCAACTGGATACCAAGAGATGTGAAGAGACCAAGAAGAAGACCTAAAGACAGGTAGAATAGAGGCATCATCAAGTACGTGGGTGTAACGTGGTAACGAGAAGCTCAGGACAGAGAAAATTGGAAAGTACTTGGGGAGGCCTACATCCGACGTCGGATTGAAAACGGCTGATGATGATGATGATATCTATTATATATAGACGCTTCTCCGGATATTCTATTATATATAGACGCTTCTCCGGATATACCTATATATATATATAAGTTATATATAGGGGATCAAAATTCTAACCATGTTCCACAAGTGCCAATGCCTTGAAATTTTTACGACATATTGGCCATAACGTGTAACCTGCAGGAAAAAGCCGACCTTTAACCTCAGTGTCATGGGTTCGATTCCAGAAGGCCCCAAAGTCGCGATTTTCTCCATAAGATTACATGGCGGGGATTTTCGAAAATTTATTTGAGGCACTTCCCGGAGAAGGAGAGAGTTGAAACTCAAGGTATCGCTAGATGCCGTGCATATCAAAAGGAAACCATAAAGACATCTACGAATATTATCCTTGGTTCGATCCTAGGTCGGGACAAATATCGGCCGTTTAAAATGCATTGCCGCGATTTTTAAGATTTTTTTTGATCCCTTTTCCGATGGCATAGAAACTTGAAATTCAGCATGACGTTAGATATTATAATTATATTTCATAATCAAATTTTATATATTCCCTTATGGTCCTTGGTTCGATCCCAGAGGGCCATTTACATTCCTCAATTGATTTCTTATGGAGATTACGGAAACACATTTTAGGTGCTTCCCAATATTATATCTACTTGAAACTTTGCATAAGATAAGATCAAGTCATTACTAATCAAACTGTGAATTCACAGCTACCAATGTTTCCTGGTTTCACCACCAGGCGTCTCTACAATCAGTAAATGATCTGATTTTTAAGAATTTTTTGGAACCATTTCCCAATTATATAAAAACTAGAAATTCTGCATACAGATAGAGATTATAGATACATTTCAGGAACATGTTCTAGATTCCCACGATCGTCCTTGGTTCGAATCCAGAGAGCCATTTACATTCGTGAAAAGTAGAACGTCGTTTGAAGCAGTTGTAGCAAATTTTTTGCTTGAATTTTCACACATAGTTAGATATAGTGATCTTCTATTGTGCCGCTTAGTAAGTTCACCAGGAAGACCCCGGTTCGATGAAAGACGCTACAATTGAAGCGAATTTTAAGTATATTTTCAATCCTTTTTTTTTTCTTTTGAGGACCGCCTCGATATGATGCCGAAATAAAATAATATTGCCGATCTGCTTGCAGTATGCAAGCTACATTGCACTCGTACCTAGATATATATACACTCATTCATTCATTCATTCATTAGGGATCAAAATTCTAACCATTTTCCAGAAGTGCCACTGACTTGAAATTTTTACGACGTATTGGCCGTAACGAGTAACCTCCAGAATAAATCCGACTTTGAACCTCGGTGTCATGGGTTCGATTCCAGAAGGCCCCAAAGTCTTGATTTTCTCCATAAGGATACATGGCGGGGATTTTCGAAAATTTTTTTGAGGCACTTCCCGGAAAAGGAGAGAGTTGAAATTCAAGGGACCGCTAGATGCCGTGCATATCTTAAGGAATCCATAAAGACATCTACGAATATTATCCTCGGTTCGATGCTAGGTCGGGGCAAAAATCGGCCGTTTAAAATGCATTGTGGCGATTTTTAAGATTTTTTTTGGACCCTTTCCCGATGGCATAGAAACTTGAAATTCAGCATGATGTTAGATATCATAATTATATTTCATAATCAAATTTTATATATTCCCTTATGGTCCTTGGTTTGATCCCAGAGGGCCATTTAAATTCCTCAATGCATTTCTTATGGAGATAACGGAAAATAAATTTAGGTACATACCGGCATGCTATTGACTTCAAACTTTGCATGATACAAGAGCAAGTTCTCTCAAATCAAACTATGCCTTCACAGCTTACAATATTTCCTGGGTTCGACACCAGGTGTCTCTGAAATCAGAAGTTGATTCGATTTATAGGAATTATTTTTGAAACCTTTCCCAATTAAATAGAAATTTGAAATTCGGCATATAGATAGAGATCATACATACTTTACATGAACGTATTTTAGATTTTTCTAGATAGTTCTTGGTTCGAATCCAGAGAGCCATATTCATTCATGAAAAGTAGAACGTCGTTTGAGGCAGTTTCAGCCAATAATTCTGCTTGAATTTTCAAACATAGTTAGTGATGTTGATCTTATGTTGTGCTGCATAATAGGTTTACAAGGAAGACCCGGGTTCGATGCCAAATGATAAAAATTGCTGCGAATTTTAAGATTATTTTAAATTTTTTTTCTTTTTAGGACCGTCCCGAAAGGTTGCCAACATTAAATTGGTGTTGTCGATCTGCTTGCAGTATGCAAGCAACATTTTACTCGTATCTATTATATATAGACGCTTCTCCGGATATACTTATATATATAGATATACACTGGGGATCAAAAGTCTAACCATGTTCCAGAAGTGCCAATGACTTGAAATTTTTACGACGTTATGGCCATGACGTGTAACCTCCAGGAAAAAGCCGACTTTGAACCTAGGTGTTATGGGTTCGACTCCAGAAGGCCCCAAAGTCGCGATTTTCTCCATAAGATTACATGGCGGGGATTTTCGAAAAATTTTTTGAGGCACTTCCCGGAAGAGTTGAGAGTTGAAATTCAAGAGATCGCTAGATGCCGTGTATATCTAAAGGAAACCACAAATACATCTACAAATATTATCCTTGGTTCGATGCTAGGCCAGGGCAAATATTCTCCCGTTAATTTACATTGAGATTTTTAAGATTTTTTTAAATTACTTACAGATGACTTGGAAACTTGAAACTTGGCACGTGGATATATATCATAAATATATTTCATAATAAAAATTTAGAACTCGCTGATGGTCCTTGGTTCGATCCCAGAGGGCCATTTACATCCTACAATGCATTTCTTATGGAGATTACGGAAGCAAATTTTAGGTACTTCTTGGCAAGTTGTTGACTTCAAACTTTGCATTTAATAAGATCAGGTCAAACCAAGTCATAATGTGTTTTCACAGCTGCCAGTAGGTCCTGGGTTCGACACCAGGCGTCTCTACAATCAGTAATTGATTCAATTTTTAGGAACTATTTTGAACCCTTTCCCAATAATATAGAAACTTCAAATTCGGTATATAGATAGAGATCATAAATAACTTTCAGAAACATGTTTTAGATTTCCAAGATCGTCCTTGGTTCGAATCCAGAGAGCCATTTAAATTCGTGAAAATTAGAACATCTTTTGAGGCAGTTGTAGCCCATATTTCTGCTTGAATTTTCACACATAGAGATAGTGATGTACTATTGTGTTTCATAGTATGTTCACCAGTAAGACCTGGGTTCAATGCCAGACAATGGAATTTCAGCGAATTTTAAGAAAAATTTCAATCCACTTTTTTATTTTGATGGCCGTCCCGATATGATGCCGACATAAAAATAGTGTTGTCGATCTGCTTGCAGTATGCAAGCAACATTTTACTCGTATATATATATATATATACAAATATGGTAAATATATGTAGAATTGCGCAAACCAAATGCATAAAAGTTGCAATAACAGAAATCCTTATGTGGTGGGAATGAGTCCATATCTATAATCAGCCACCCTAAGTTAGTTAAAAATAGATAGAGGTGTTTGAAAATGTTTTAATTTTTTCTGAAATTTATAGATTTGAAAACCAAATTGTGGTGTTTTGTGTTTTTATTATGTTTCCTAAATTTGGTGTTACTAATTTTCACAGAGTCTCATTTAAGCAAAGAAATTATATTATGCACACTTTAGCAATAACATTAAAAGCAATGAAAATACAATTAACTGTAAACTAGCGGAAGTGCCCGTTGAAATTCAAAGGGGATAATAAGTAAACATATATGAAGTTATACTCTCTCACGATTTTAGCAGCTAATGGTTGACCGGTAGAAGACCCTCTCAGCCTTTAGGTGGATGACTTTATGGTTTGTATATTGGTTCGCATTAAAGATTTTATCTAGGAAAATGGATTGAGAATGAAATTTATGATGTTTAGATAGTATATAAGTATACATATACTTGTAGGTATTTCATTTGTATGCATTCAATATTAATGAGTATACAGTTACAATGGCTCTTATACGATTGTGGATAGCCAAAGAGTTTTACAGACCTTTAATGATAGATTCCAACACTACATGCCTCTCATTTCTCCCATTTTACAGATACCGTACATTACTTATGAGACAATATTTAAATTCACTAAAGTTTAAATCTTCTGTACGCGTACTTAGTGTCATTTTGGAAAATCTCCAACGCTTATATGTGCGTAAAGCACACACACACTATCGTCATAAAAGGTTGCAATAATACTAACTAAGGTACGTAACCTAACGAACGTACTGGTAGAAAGTCTAACATACTAAAATATTGAAATTTTGATGGCCAGTTTTCAAAATCACGGTTATATCTTAGTGAAACACTTCAATTAAAAACATAGGTAAATTACATTATGCATTCATGATTATTTGTACTAATAAATAAGTTAATGACAATACTCGTATGTATGTTATTAACTATGTCCAATTCGTCTATGTTGACGTAAAACTGAGTTCTGCTTATACTTCATCAGTAATAAATGTAATAATTTAATCTTTATTAACTTTAATCGGCAGTTCTAAACTATATAAATTCATTTCACTTCCAATGTATAACTAATTATAACACTTTTGAAGTATCTGAATCATAAAAAATACTTCGCAGCACCTAACGTCTGTGATATGATTTACAATAAAGAAAAAGGCAATGTCGCGAGAAATATCTGTTTAAAGGAAATAGACAAATTTATTCAAAATATTTTGAGGATTTTCAACCGAAAAAACCACTAACAAACTTATTTTTCAGCGATAAACCAACTGAGGCGAGAGGCTAGCTCTTTAAATTTCCGCCATATAGTTTGTTTACATCCATGATGCATTGCGGTTAAAGTTACTTTTAAGAGTTAAATACCAATTAAGGCTTAAGTATCGTCAAAAATATGTCTTTTTAGAGTTTACGTGAAGATTACAGTCAAGGTCGACTCTAAATATATGTTATAATACCGGACCTAAGTTTGGAAAATCAGTTTTAACTTAAATATAAATCAATACTATATAATTGATAGTGACAATAAGTCATAATTACTATCGCATTGATATATGTTTAATTATTTACATTCTCCAAATAATTAGCTGGGCCCGCGCAAATATTTGCGCACATAGAAATTAAAGATTTGACAATACTTCATAAAAAGTACATAGTTCTTAATCAACTTTCCACTAGTGTTATTTTAGGTACCGGAAACTAACATACATCTTATTAGACGTCCATTGACAATATTTTAAATTTATACTGTTCCAGGGGTAAGAAGCCATGCTACAGTAAATTTCCTTCCATAAGGAATATATAGGTAAGGGAGGACGTGAATTGAGGGAGTTACAGGTGAGATTTCAGCTTGAAATCGTACGCATAATTACAGATGGTCATTTTGTACTGACCTAGATATCTAGAGATATTTCTTAAATGCCCAGGGTTCGATGCCAGGATGGACCCGATTCTCCCTTGTGGAATACATGGGAGAAATATTAAAAGTAATTCTTTACTTCTAATCGATGAGATGCACGACTATGCACCATGATGATGATCAATTTCTTGCATTTTTACTTGAAATTTTACCTTTAGCTCGCAATAAGTAAGTATACCTTACTTGTAGTAACATAGTTGATCGTTACCATACAAAAAAAGTTATTTTTCGTAGTAGTTTATATTACTACAAACATTAAGATACTTCATTGATCAACTTATTACTAAAATAATCATAAAGTAATAATTTTGGGTGTAACAATGCAAAGAATTCCAAAACTGAATTTATAATTGTGGAAACTAAAATAAATGTATATTATTTATTAAGCTTTTCGGTACTTCAGACGAAAACGTTTCCTCAGGAGGGTTTAGTTTAAATCAGTCAAAGTATACCTAGTTCTTTTCTTCTGAATGCATTAATTAATAATAATATATAAACAGACACATTAATGTAATTATTGATGACCGATTCCATTTCACAAAAAGTAATCACTTTCAGTCAATCTATGAAAATTGTCATCGGGCCACCTAATTCAATTGCTTCCCATGTGGTTACACTTCAATTAAGTACCAATTTAAAATATTCACTCGTCTTCGCGAAACGCAATCACTGTGAAAATGACGTCTGAATGGTTCACTACTGCCTAGTAAAAGTTTCTCGTAAATTAAATAGTTAAAAGCAGGTCAGTTGCTAAAAATAAAAAAAATAATGCTGTGACATCGTCAGCAGGTAATTGTCTCGGAGAGGAACACTAGTGTAAAAACCATGGCATTTAAACCAATAACAGTAGGATATTAATTTATGCATCACTAAAAAGAATAAAAATAGGACGATTTAAAGTAGGTTTTTTGTGCTTGTAATTTAAATGGAAACGAATTATGGGTTCCGGATTTCGATCCCGGAGACTCCGGAAATGAAACTATTAAGATCACATTAGGATAAGAAGACATTTTAAGAAAGGCACAAAGAGATAACGGAAACGATGATTATATAGAAATAAATTCTATATGCCCCTAAAAACCAACAACAATTTTTTTCGCGGAAAGTAAGTGAGTTGTGTAGCTAACTTTTACCCCAATACTAAAATGTGTAACATAAACACGGAAAACCATCAAATAACACAAAATCAATCACAATGCCAAAACAGAAACGAAAATTAAACAGCTCACGATAAGATAGTACATTTATATGGAGTGAAAGCAATCAAAATTGCCACAAATGAATCACTTTTTGTATTCTGCATATAACAAAACATAAAATTGCTTTACCTTTTTGGACAGGTAATCGATGTTAGCGATTTGCTACATATTGATCACTGGATGTTCTACTCCTGTGAGAACCCGAGCATCGAATCAAGAGAAATCTTTACGATCTTCACTGACTACATTTTTGTCTATCTCTAAATATTCATCGTTGATAATATATTAGATTTAATACTTAATTCAGAAGATTATATCAAAAACATCCGCAACGTACCTGTTTATTTATATGTATTCAGTTGAATTGATCGAGAGAAAGCAATTATAAGAAGCACAATACTAATAAAACTGTTTTATTTCACGGAAACACTGTTAACAATTACGTTGATATAAACAGTGTTCGGTTGCTACAGAGAAATAAACAAAATTTGATTTTTTTAAAATTTTGGTATATTTTTCGCAAGATTTTTCGGAGGATATTGTTTTTATCTGCAAATGTTTATAATATAATTATATATATAAATGTATAAATATAATTTCTTCTATTGTATATCTAATATAGTGTATCTCTTATTTTCAGCATTAGTTTTAACTGATCATTTATTCTATATGTCTTCCTATGGATAAACTCATGAGCTCAAAATGAAAAATCTGATGTGGCCAACTCATGACTTTCTCCGTATTTATTGAAAACATAAGCCTATGCCGGTAATATATAAATACCTCCAAAACAATGAGTGTTACAGGAAAATGTTTCATACAAGCTTTGTAGTAAAAAACATTATCTACAACTTTGGTACATAATTGTATATACCTACATTGCATTTTGACAGACATAAGTATGAAAAACTTCAATTTCTGGGTAAACAACAACTTCCGGTTAACCATTATTCAAGAATAACTCCTAAACAATCAGTGTTACGAAAAAATGTTTCATACAAAAGTTGTAGTAAAATACATTATATACAACTTTTGTGTGTAAATGTATATACCTATATTGCATTCTGACAGAGATAAGTATGAAAAACTTCAATTCTGGGTAAACAACAACTTCCGGTTAACCATTATTTGGGAATAACTCCTAAACAATTAGTGTTACGAAAATATATTTGCTACAAAAGTTGTAGTAAAGTATATTATCTACAACTTTTGTGTGTAAATGTATACCTATATACCTATATTGCATTCTTACAGAGATATTTAAGAAACAAAATTTTGTTCCGGATAAACCGTAACTTCCGGTTTAGCGATAATCTCCAAAAACTAATCAACTCTTGAAATTGTTAGGAAAATTCTAAATATGAATTTTGAAAATGATCGGATAATTACTTTTTAAGATAGAACGCCCACAAACTTTTTAACCACAGACAGACAGACAGACACACAGACAGACATGTTCGGGAAAATAGCTAAACATGCTCTATGGGCCCCAAAACATCTATTTCCGTCGAAATCTGGAGGTCTTCTCTATACTACGTATAGGGAGAAAGTAAAAATTGCTTAGGTCGTCATGGAGATGAGTTGTTTACAACATCAAAATATTGATAAAATATTGGTGCATTTTATCAAAATGTTTACAATTTCGAATCGTAAACGATATTCTACGACTGAAATAAGAATCTCCATTCAATTTCCTTTCTTTTGGTACTTGTCTCGACTTTGTACGACTTGTGTTACTAATTTAATTTTGCGAAAGAAACAAAGCCTGCAAGCGATAAAAGTGAAGTTTACGTGTATTCCTTATGGAACCGTATTATGGACTCCTGGGTTCGAACCCGGGCTTTCTTAGTAATGGGAATAGTTTTCCTAGGGGTTTCTAACTCGTAGAAACACAATGCAGTTTGTTTCGAATCTCTAAGTCAAACCGATTCTGAAATAAAGGGGGGGACGGACGGACAGACGGACGGACGGACGGACGGACGGACGGACGGACGGACGGACGGACGGACGGACGGACGGACGGACACTTCGGAAATTATATATAAAGATTATACAAAATATTAAATTAAATTTATTTAAAACTGTGCTGTTTACACCAAAGGAAAATGCTTTCATTTTGCATGGTTGAACTGGTTTTCCGAAACAATGATCCATGGGGAGTTTCATGAAGAATTTATAAGTGCTTTACAAAAACTTATGATTAACCTGCAGTTACTCGCGCCCTATTTTGTTACGCGGTTACTCGCGCGGGGTGTTTCTACACCCCACCGGACTTTTTCATTTATTACGGTTATCTACAAAAACATTCTTGATTGTTTTTATCTGTTATCACTTTTAGATATTTCTAGATATGATATCTAAATTTTTCGTTGATATTACGACTTTTAATATTTTTATGAGCTATTCAATAATAATACTCAAAAAAATTGTACAATAAAATTAAAATTTGAATCGTATACCTTATAGATGAAATATCTTTGAAGTAATCAACGTATTCATTGTAAGCAGACATTTTACAACAATTAAAGTGAAAAATTAATCCAGATTAATGCAATTTAACCAGCGATTACTCACGCTCAATTTTATGACGTGAATGCTCGCGCGGAGTGTTTTCACACCCCACCGGTCTTTCTTTGATATCCTTTTTTACGATTAATTGTACTCTGGATAGCTTAAAAAGCCTTCTGGGTATATCATAGAAGTTAAAAGACGATATTTAAAATTTTAATTTTACAAGTAACTGAAAATATTGCGCCCGAAAAATGGTATAAGTAATTGTAATCCCCGACATGGAAAAGTTTTAGAAACGATATCTTCACACGAATAAATGCGTCTGTAGTTATGAAAATACTTAAAGATACTAAACAAAGTTATTTTTTCCATCTAACACCATTTAATGCTACCTTGAAGCTAAATTACTGCTTGTTTTGGGAAGCGCGTTCATGAAGCTGAAAAGGAAAGGAAAATATTTCGAGCGGGCTTGAAAGAGTAAACAATGGAAAATCCTTTGACTTATTTATTAATATTTTAAAACATTCTTCTCAAAGTTTATCGAAGTGCTTTGCATGCATGAGTTTATCGCAGTATTCGCAATGCAGTTTAGTTTTTATGTTCTTATTCCTGGAACATATAACACACCGCCCACGACCTCCTTTTATAATCTTCTCTTGAGGCTCTGATGTCGATGGCTCTTCAAAATTTTCTGCTTTTCTTTTTAGTTCCTTTGGCAAGTTTTTTGCAAGGCCCTCTTTATTTTAAAGGGTTTTTTCAACCCCTTAGCGAATTCTCTGAGGAACATCCTCCTATTTATCCTGATATCTGGATATATGCTTATATGTACAATAAAAACATTTGTACCCAAAGTGTTTAGCAAATGGTAAAATATTGCTAATGGCCATCTTCAAGTATTTCTTGCCACGCTTTAAGTCCCACACATTTCATCTACAGTATCGACGCCGTCTTTTGTCGAATTATAAAATGTTATTACCTCAGGCTTCTGTTTCTTGCCCGTGGACGCATCAATGCTGTTTTCTTTGTGCACACTTGAAATGATCAACACATTCCTTTTCTTTTTCGGGACATATGATACCCGGATCATGTTTTTCCTGAAGAGAAACAAGCTGCTTTTTTACTTCTACAATTTGTGGAGGGAGTTCCTTTTTATCGTTACGGATTGGCCCGACAAGCGTCAACTTTTCCTGAAGTAAATCCTCTAAAAGTGGCACGCTTAGAAACCAATTATCGGCAGTCGCGTTCCTCCCTGTCCTCACAATTGGACCGACAATCTGTTTTACGACGTCCTTTGGACTATTGCTGCGTTTATAAGGACCATCTGGTTGAACCCCAACATAAACTTCTAAGTTTTTGGTATAACATACTACAGCATCCACAAGAGCGAAAATCTATATCCCATACTTGGCCAGTTTGTTGGGTAGGTATTGACGGAAAGAAAATCTGCCTCGAAAAGGCATCAGTTGTTCATCTACAGTGACGAAAGAATGTTATAATTGAGATATAAGAAATTCTCACTTACTAATTAGTTACTAGGAGCTTGGAGGAGGAGATGGATAAACTTATGAAGAAACACTTTCCCAATGGTATAGAAGAGCACATGAGAATAGTAAAGTCATTCCATCCTTTACGTTGCTTTTCTTCACTGAGTAAAGTTATCGCACAAACTCGCTAATGTCGAATCTATGAGGCACCACAAAATAGAATGAGGGACCAAATCTTTCCACCCTGGTCTTCGGGTACCGAGTTTTGGTACCCTCAAGAAGGACTGTCCCTGTTTCTTTTTCGACGCAGTCAATTGACCATTATTTTAGCCATGCTATCGAAGAAACAAATCCTAATTGTTATGTCTCATAAAAGTAAGACCTAAGTGCCCTCAGAACAAACAGTAGGGGGCAATAAACAAGGCCATGCTCCCTCAGAAAAAAAGGGGCTAGGTCTTCCTTTGGGCTTTGCCACAGGGGACAACGGTATCCGCTCCGTAATATTTAATTTATTCATAATGACAAATACAAAAAATAAATTCCTTATCTTTTAATTTCTAATTAATATTATCTCAAATTCTGTAACTGGCCTGAGAACTGAAACCTCGCCTTGGAAAGCTTCGCAGAGCTAAATAGTGAGAGGGATTATTATTATTACAAGGGAGATAAAATTACATCAACGTACTTATCAATAACATTCATGAATTATAACATTTACTTAGTGATCATTGATCATGGAACACACGAATAAAAACATAAAACTTCTAATAATAACCCGTAAAAGAATCAATAAAACATGAAATTTGGAAAATTAACCAAAAATAGGAGTATTATCGAATGAAAAGCATCATATCTCTGCAAGAAATGGCACGAAAATCACGATTTTTGCAGAAAAGGTCGGGAACATAAAAAATGAAGCTACTGAAAGAAGGGGTCAATAAACCTTAGCGTTAAAAAATAGATGCTGATTGAAAACGGCTGGGGTGTAGAAACACCCCACGTGAGTAACTGCGGGTTAATGATGAATCTCGTATTATTTAAATGAAGGAAGAATTTGTTAAGTGTCTGTAAATTAGAGACGACACTGTTTGGGAGTAGATTGTGTCATATCTTACATCCAAGCTCTTACATGCGTACATTTATCATGACTTAAATATACCACAGATTTGGTCAGCTAATCCCTTAAATAAATAATTAGGAAATGGGTGAGAATTTCTCCCGGAAAATCATGGTTTGAGTCGCAGTGGACATTTTCTCACCCTCGTTTATCCTTGTGATTGCATTGCAAACCAATCGATACTCTTCAAAATATAACTTTTTTCATCAACCATGTTTGCAAGAAAAGGTAAAATTTGTCAGTCTGTTAATTTTGTTATTTCATTTGAAGTGAAACTTATTCAATCTTGATATAATCGTCTCTCTTTTTCAAAGCATGGCAGATTCCTGCGACCCAGAAAGAAAATGAACTATCGGGTGGACTGCGCAGATTCCGACTCCATAGACTCAAGGTCGGTGAAATCGCCTCCAGTGCCTCGCCCTTCCACTCATCGCAAACGAAAATCACATTTGAAAAAAAGCCACAAAAGCATTTCTGCTGATCAATTGATTACCGATAATGCAGTTCCGGACATCGCAACTGACTATTCATTGCAATCTTCAGCACCTGCAGGATGCATCAAAGAGCAATCTTCAGGTGCTGAGGATCGCTCTTCTTCAGGGGCATTGAAGGAAAATGAAGAATCTATCAGAGTTAGCACAAGTACAGATGCTGTCAATTCCATCCGTAATAATGGCAGAACATCAGTTGGGTCAGATGAAGACATCTCAGTATCAATAAGTGGGATAGATTATTTGGGAAGTCTTTTTATAACTACATCTCCGAAAGTGGCTGGAACTTCAGATGAACTTTCTCCTAGTCCACGGGCAATTGAAGACCAAAGCCAATCTGTATCAGAGGAAAATAGCATAGGATGCCATAGCAAGGAAAAGGCTCATGAATGTACCTGGAAGTCCCAAAACGCTGGGTTTCACTCTTCATTTAAGAAGTTCATGGAGCCACGACACTAAGAGGGTGAACAGTCAAACATTTCGAAGGAATCAAGCACCAAAGAGGTGACTCCCAGGCACAAGGAAGATGAGGCAACTGCCAAAGATGAATCTGAAATTGTGGAAAGGAAAAAGAAGGAAGGAGGGCACAACTCGGCTGATTGCAAACGGAAAACTAATGAAGCAATGCTGGAAAATAGCAGTAGTCAAAATTTTTTCGACACCCCAAAGATACCAAAAGATCGCTCCGATAGCTCTACTGGTACTTCTGAGAATATTTCAAGCATTGCAGATAATTACTCCGCAGATGAATTTAGTATGTTGAGACGAAGTAAGTTGAAAAAGCTGAGAGTTTCCAGTTCTGATTCGCAAGAAAATGAGAGAGATTCTGTCAAGTATTGCAGTTGTACCCAGAAGTCAATCGGATCTGGTGAAAAAGAAGTGATTGATGCCTGTACAAATTCAGTTGGTATAGGCAAAGAGAAAAATCGCTGTCCTAGCTCTTCACGGAATTCAAAAACGCAAGATCTTCACAAAGCTCCTTCCAGAACACTGAAGGATAATTCAAATTCCCGTAAGAAAAATGAAGAAAGTTTAGATGGCATATCCAGGAAAGTAGGTACAGGGAAGGTGCAAGTTTGCGGTGATCAACGAAGGAAAAGCAGAATAGATACTGTGGAATGCAAGAAAACTGAATACCCAAAGAGTTCCAAGTTCCATACTCATCTCAAGGGAGATTGTCATGGTACTTTAAAGATGGTTTCAAAATCCTCTGACAATGAAACTCGGAGAACAGTTGATGAAAGGGCACTGAGCAAAGAAGGCCAGAAAAAATTTAAAAGAGACCTTTCCAGTAGCTCTTCTTCGAACTCAGTGACAATTATCCGGGCTAATGTTAAATCCGCCAAAGAAAATTGCTCAGATTTTGCTGTTTCGAAGAAGCACCGAGGAAAAGATTCCAGAAGCATAGATCCCAGCCCATCAACGAGATCCAACCCTGAGGATGGAAGTGACACAGATTCATCTAAAGTTAGAACTCCTAGTCTAAGTGCACCTAAAACATATAAACCATTAAAATACCCGAGGAGTGTTAGAGCATCTTCCTCCAGCAGTTCCAGCAGTGATGCAAGCAGGGATGAATTGAAGCGTGCCTTAAACACTTCTGAATGCAACAACAAAAAACGGATGTTGATTCAAATCTTATCCAACTCGCAGAGTAGAGGAATAATCGCGAGGGCAATAGGCTGTAGACAAAATTCCAGCGATAGGAATGCAAATGGACCAACTGTAAGCAATGCTTCAAATCCTGGTATGGAGTCTTCTAAATTGCAGAAAATTGCCAGGAGAAGAAGTACTTCTGCACTTATAAGAGAGAAAAACCTTTCTGCCCACAACTCCAACGGCACATCCGATAGCGAAGAGAGTGGGAATAGTGTATCAAATTCAGATACCAAGAAAATACCCAAATCTATTAAAGACAGAGATGCTTACGAAAGGCAGGATTCAAAATTCAAGAAAAAATCCAGAACTTCGAGCTCTCATTCCAGCTGTAGAACTAGCAGTGGAGGAAATGAAAGTAGTGAGTTAAAATCTTCTGCCCCGAGAAGACCCAAAATGAACGCAGGAGGTAAAAGACGCTCTGAAATTGGTGCCCAACATAGGAGCTCCAGCCACTCTGTAGATGACGAAAGAATCAACAGAGGTACCAAAAGCAGTGCGTCATTTCCTGCTGTGGAGAAATCCACCAAATGTCTGGATAAGGAAAGAAAATCCTCTGAATCCACAGAAGCTGCGAGTCGTAAAGTGAGTACGGCTGTTGAAAAGACATCAAAGGCCCTCTGTAAAGAAACAACCAATGAGAAAAGGGCTGATGACCTGCATTCTAATCCGAAGACAGTAGAAAAAGCCAAATGTGCAAGAAAAGACAAGGAAGGGAATGCCTCTACAGTACCCAGTACATCAAGTCGCAAACACCATCATTCTGTGCACAGACACGTAACGAAAGCTGCCAAAGACATGCATTCCAATCCAGAAACATTTAAGGCTAAATCTCAGAAAGAGAATAAAAAAAGAAGTCTCTCTTCCTCTAGTCACGAGCGTGATTGTCAGGTTAAAGCCAAGAAAGATGGATTTAAAAGTAAGGTCTCACATTCAGCAGACACAGTAACAGGCAAATCACCAATCAATAGTGAAAGAAGGAGCTGTCCTGAAAAGAAAACTGTAAGCAACTCCTCCGGCCACTTAACTAATGGTAAAAAGAAGGATGAAGGTGGAAAACAAGATGGTTTGGATACTGACACAGCTGTAAAATCAAAAAGAGATGCATGTCTGCAATCTAAAGCATCTGGTACATCAAGTCATAATAGACATCAATCTATGGACAAAGACCCAACCCAAGCTGGTTCTATCCATCCAGAGAAATGAAAGGCTGCGAAGCCTCATAAGGACAATAGGAAAAGAGGTATTTCTGCTGATGCCAACACCTCCTCGGGACACAAGCATGATTATCAGGTTGAAACCAAGAGGGAGCTCTTCAAAAGTAACATTTCATGTGCAGCAGGTGACGAAACATCCAAGTCAAAAATTAATGCTAAAGGAAGCTGTCTTGAAAAGAGAGCAGAATGCCCCTCTTCCAGGAAGTTCAGTAACGGCAAAAAGAAGGTTGAAGGTAGTGAGCAAAGTGGTTCCAATCCTGCCACAGTAGGGGATGCGAACAAAGACAAATGTCTGCAAGCTACAGCGTCCAGTACATCAAGTCACAATAGCTGTCATTCTGCGGATGAACACCCAACCCAAGCAGCAAAGAACATCGACTCCAATCCAGAAGTATTTAAAGCTGGGAAATCTGAGAAAGACATTGAGAAAATATTTCCTCCAGCAGTATCCAATACTTCCTCTGCACATAGGCATACATCTCAGACTGAAAGTAAGAAGCAAGGCCTTAAAAATGATGTCTCAAATCCAGGAACTGGTGAAACACCAATGAATAGTAAAGGAAGTAGACCTCTCAAACAGAAAAAGGAATGCAGGTTCTGCGACACAACTAACGGTAAAGGGAAGGATGAAAATGGCAAACAGCATAGTTCATCTCCTGCCGCTTTAGGAAAAGCAGACAAAGATAAATGTCTGCAGTCTTCAGCACAAAGTACAAAAGGTCACAATAGCTATCATTCTGGGAGTACCCAACCAACCTCAGCTGCAAGAGACATCCTTTCTAATCCAGAAGAATCAAGGGCCAAGAAGCATCAGAAAGACTCAGATATCAGAAATAATAAAAGATGCAATTCTGTAGAAGCCTCTTTGGTTCAGCAGCATGATTCTCAGGCTAAAACCAAGAAAGAACATGGGAGAAGTAAAGGGTCACGTTCGGCTTCTGGAAAAACAGCAACACCACAAGTGGGTACCAAAGAAAGCAGTCGAGCAAAAAAGAAAGAAGAATGTAGCTCTTCCAGCCAGTTCAGTAATGGAGAAAGAAAGGACAAAGGTAGTGAACAACCAGGTTCCAATCCTGCCACAATTGAAGAATCGAACAAAGAGAAATGCCTGGAATCTAAAGAAAGTCACAATAGCCATCATTCTGTGGATGGACACCCTACCCAAGGTGCGAGGAGCAGCCATACTAATCCAGAGGCATCAAGGCCCAAGAAACACTATAAGAAAAGCAGTGTTTCTGTAGAAGGCAGTGGTTCCTCTAGCCACAAGCATGATCCTCAGGTTAAAACCAAGAGTAGGGTTGCAGATCCTGATGATGGAGCCAAATCACAAATGAACACCAAAGGAAGTAGACCTCCTAAAGAGAAAAAGGAAAAAGGTAGCTCTGCCAGCCACTTAATTAATGGTAAGACTAAGGATGAGGATCAGGAACAACATGAATCAGATTCTAATGTGGTGGTAGGTGCAAAGATAGATGAATGCCCGCGATCAAAGGCAACAAATACGTTAATTCATCAAGCTTTAAGTAGTCACCCAACTGAAGCTGGAAAAAGAATCCATTCTAATCCAGAAGCATTTAAAGCTGAGAAATATCAGGAAGACAACTGGAAAATAAGTCATTCTTCAGATGGCAATTCTCCCACTGGTCACAAGCATAACTCCCAGGATGACACCGGAAAGGAAGACTTCAAAAGTAACATCTCACATCCAGCAGTTGGTGAAACAGCAAAATCACCAATGAATAGTAAAAGAAGCAGGCCTCCAGAGACTAAGCATGAAAGCAGCTCTTCCTGGAACTTAACTAATGCAGTAGAGAAGAGTGAAGGTGGTGGTTCTGATTCCGCTGTGGTAGGAGAAGCAAGTGAAGATAAAATACGTCCAGAAAATATAGGTGAAATGAGTCGAGAAAGTAATAGTATGAATCCTATTGAAGTAAATCAATCTAAGGCTCGGAATGATGAAAGCTGTTCTTTGGTTAGAGCCAACATGTCACATAACGACTGCAGCTCTGAAGAACCATCTATTGACGAAGTATGTAATGAAACTCCTGAGAAAAGGGCTTCAACTCCTTCTGTAGTGAGGATATCTGAAAGCAAGGTAGACCAAAAAAGTAGTGGTTCTACTGTACCACTCACATGTAGTAACAGCAGTCTGACAAATGATGTTCGTGGAAAAGATGCCAAAGCCATCAGTTTGAATACCCCCCTCAAAGAAACCTCCATGAAAGATGTATCTGGAGTGAGCACCACAGAAGCATCAGAGGGGACCACTGGTAGCTCTAGCAATGATTTGAAAAATGTCTCAAATGTTTCCAGGCAAAATTGCCTACCCTCCGATGTTCATTTGTCAGAGCATAGCACATCGACATCCAATGCTACACCTGTTGGTTCAAAGGACTATGCAAATAGTTGTGCTGCTGGTGAAATACCCAAAGAAGAGAAGTCGAGTGGCAAGTCTGATGTTCAGATCGATGGAGAAGGTTCACCAAAGTGTGACTTCAGTCAGAGTAGCAACAATATCAGCTCATCAGGAAGCACTTTGGAGGGCGTAGATCATAGAACCGGATGTGTCAATCCACATTCGTGGTTTCTCATACCACTTATTGCTAAACTAAGAGGTAAGCCTGTTGTTGTATTTGACAAGAAATGTTCATATGAGAGTGATTTGGATCCTGCAGTTGTAAAATCTTCCACATTCCAACGAGACGCTGGTAGAACAAACATCAGTGCATCGTTAACTAGTTCGGTAGGTTCTGACCGTGGATTCAGCTGTACCCATTCAAGAGTTTGCTCAGAGGAGTCGGGAAACAGCCAGTCACAGAATGTATCCAAACCTTGTGTTTCAATGGTTACATCGCAAGATTCAACAACTGTAGGTGAGCCATATGAAAGTGATAAAGTTGCAGAGCCTTTGACTTGTGGTAAATCTGGCACAAACTCTGAACGTGAGTGTAAAATGAAGATTCTGAAATTGAAAGTAATCTCTCTCCAGTCCAAGCTCCTGTGTCTCACAAAGATGGAGAAAGAAGGGATTCTCCAGCAGAACAAAGTACATCAAATAATGTGGGATGCATTCATGAGGAGGGAGGTAGTGAGGTTGATGAAAGCAATGTTTCAAATCCTGCAACTGAAGAAAGGTCCTCGCTCAATGAGGATATGAACTTGAGCCTTGGCGTTCCAACAGCAACCACAATAAGCGAATTGGGTTCACATTCAACAACTGGAATATCAGCAAATTTGTCAGAAGATGGACACCCAAAACCCTCTATTCCACCATCGTTCGTGTCAAATTATTGTTTTATCAATAACAATCAACATTCCCTGTCTGTTCCCTATGATTCACTAAACAAACCATTAGACTTAAGTCAGAAGTTACCTGGGGAGACAGCATCCAGCAGTGTAAGTCCCATTTGCGTCAGTATTGACAGTGCTAAAGTGAGGGAACAAAACCCCACTCTTCCTTCTTATAATCATGCTGCTGAAAGCTATGCACCAACAACTAGTTCCAGTAGCAGATATTCCAGCAGCTCGAAAGGTACACCAGAAAATGTGAGTGGTAGTTTATGTATAAATTCGGAATCTAAACAAAGATATTCTGAAGAGAACCAACCATTATTTAGCGATGAAACTCAAACAAGAAATCAGTCTCTATCTAATCCTTCAGCTGAGCATCCAGAAAGTTTGAAGTCTCATGAAAATTGTCCCAGAACTTTACCGGATCCACCTAGGTTCTATGAGGATTCTTTAAACCCTGGTGACGGTGCATCTGGATATTGTTTCAAGAACTTAACTAGTGCGAAAATGGATTTTACTGCCAATAGTAATCCTAATGAAGGAATTCCTGCACAAAGTCACATGTCTTCCAGGATGGAAGACCCAGAGAAAAATCCATCCAAAACTATTCCTTTAGAGGATTCAAGGAGTTCCGTGTCACCAAACCATCACAGCCCTCAAGTCTTACCTTATTCATCTAGGTTCAGATTTGCAATTTTTCGGGGTAATTGGTCAACCAGTGATACTGGAAGCTGCAAAGTATATCCTAGACCTGAAGAAACTGTGACATCTCAAAAGGGCTCTGGGGCAGTGCCTTCATCTGACAGTTGCAGACACAATTCTGTTGATAAGCTCAACAATCTTGTTTTTCAAAGCGGGGGTGTTTGCCCTGTAGATCAAAGTTCATCCATGTTTCAGAATCCAGCGGGATCGTCTCTGGATGTATCAGAAAGTGTATCAGTGAATTCTTTTGATTTTCCTGGCGTCCGTAATTTTACATCGACACCAGGAAAAGTGGAATGGAAAGTGTTACCAATGAGCCTTGATCCTCCTGACCCAACCAAACCTATCCCAAGGGAAATCCATTTCAAAGATGGAACCTCAACGTCTATCAGGTTGGGTTATAGTTGTGATGGAGAAGTCAGCGAAGCCAAAATCAGATTGTTTGACTTTCTCTCGAAAATTGGGATCATGCATGTGAAAGAGACCAATCCAAGTGCCATACCAGTTAAGTTCGGTGCAGTTAAAGAAAGATCTGAGAGTAGCATATCCATCAGCCATGCAAATAATACAGACGAAAGGCCTGAAGGAAAAGTTGTGGATCCTATTGCTGTTAGTACCTCTGAACTTGCGGATGATAGCCAAAACACATCAACATTGATATTTGATAGATCCAGTGTTAATGAGGAAATCTCGGGAAGTAAAATATTGCATCATAGTGTTGAAGGAGCATTCAAATGTGGAACAGATGCACGTGGTGGTCCATCGGTGAAAGGATCAGAAGGTTCCAGCCCAAGTTCTAGCAGTAGTAATACTGGATCTCTTATGAGTAAGCTTGAAGATAACCACGCAGAAAGTTCTTCAGTTGTTATATATCCATCCAACTCTGCTCTGTCCACCAGTTATGAAAATGCAGTAATGCCTGAAAAGGAAACTCGCATAAGTACTGCTGTCGCAAACTCCACTTCCTCCAGGGACTCTAGATACCAAAGTGAAACTAGCAACAACGTATCCCAAATCAGACCTATTAGTACAGTAACAGACGCAGGGGAAGGAACATTGCAAAACACTAGTTTCACTTGTACTGGAATGAGAAGAGGTTATGATTGCAGTGAAAATGAGGAGTTTGCCTCAACACACCGCAAAAGGCAAAGAGTGGAATTAGGAAAGTCAGAGATATTGATGGATCTTCCTGAGTCTCCACGTGATGGCAATTCTTGGCAAAAGTGCGCTTCCACGGATTTATGTTATAGGATTGTCAGATGCCAGTCTTCCAACAAAAGTAGATGTGAACTTTCACGCAGTACTAGTCTCACCACAGCAACAAGCTCGAAGCTTCCGGAAGATGATGTAAAAGGCTCTGAGTCAGCCGCTATATCAGGAGAGGTTAGCTTCAGTGCTGAGTCTAGGACTAATTCCGACAATTCTGAAAGCATCACCTCAAATCTCTCAGTGAGTTCATCCAGATACAAGGAAGATGCAGAGAGAAGTGAAACCTCTAGGGTACCTACCCTAAACAGTGGTTCCAAAATCGAAGAAAGCAATACAAAGGGAAATGATGTGGACCCAGAGGATGGTGTCAAGATTGAAGAAGATGGTAGCAACAAGAAAGATGTAAACCCGGCTGCTGTCTCCAACGGTAGTTTCAAAATTGAAGAAGAGAACTGCTGTGGTGTGACACCAGAAGTTGATTTAATTTCCGAATCAGCAGTTGAAGATAGTTATAGCAACAGCAGCACCTTGAAACCAACAGTAGGAATAAATGATGGAACTAAACCAGTAGCTGTCATAAATATCGATTTAACAACTGAAGAAGATGGTGCAAGCAGAAATGCTGAAAACCAATCAGGTGTTGTAAGTGGTGCCATCAATGTAGAAGAGGGTGTTGCCAAAAGAAGTTCTTCTAAACCAGTAGCTATCGTAAATATGGATTTAACAACTGAAGAAGATGGTACAAACAGAAATGCTAATAAAGCACCGGTTGATTTGAATGATGCTGTCAAAGTAGAGGAATGTGTTGCCAAAAGCAGTCCTTCCGAACCAGCAGCTGTCATAAATATCGATTTAACAACTGAAGAAGATGATGCAAGCAGAAATACTGAAAACCCATCAGGTGTTGTAAGTGGTGCTGTCAATGTAGAAGAAGTTATTAGCAAAAGCAGTGCTTCAAAACCAGTAGCTGTCATAAGTATTGATTTAACGACCGAAGAAGATGGTGCAAGCAGAAATGCTGAAAACCTACCAGGTGTCGTAAGTGGTGGTGTCAATGTAAAAGAAGGTGTTGCCAAAAGCAGAGCTTCCAAACCAGCAGCTGTCATGAACAGTGACTCCGCAACTGAAGAAGGTGGTACAAACCATGGTGATGAGAGACCAGCAGCGTTGTTGAAGGGTGACCTCAAAATGGAAAATGAGTGTACAAACTGCAGTGATATGAGTTTCGCTGTTTCAATAACAGATCCCACAATTGAAGAAAGTTGTAGCAACCTTAGTGGTGTGAAACCTAGAGCTGTATTAAATGCCCATTTGACAAATGAAGAAGATGGTACCAACAAAAATGCCATAAACGCAGCAGCTGTCTCAAATGGTGGTATTGAAATTGAAGAAGGTGGTACCTTTAGCAGTAGTGTAAAAGCATTAGCCGTTACAAACAGTGATTCGACAAATGAAGAAGATGGTGCAAACAGAAAGTCTTCAAAACCTGCTGCTCACTCAAACAGTGGTATTGAAATTGGAAAAGATGGCACCAAAAGCAGTGCTGTGACACCAGAAGTTATTTTAATAACCAAATCCACAATTGACGAAAGTTTTAACAACGGACGTGCTTTGAAACCAGAAGCTGCCTGTAATAGCAACTCTGCAACTGAAGAAGATGGTATGAACCGCATTGGTATGAATCCTACAGCCATATTAAATATAAAATCCACAACTGAAGAAAATGGTAAGGACAGTAGTGCTGTGAATGCAACACCCACCTTAAATGGTGGTGCCAATATTGAAGAAGATGGCACCATCCATGGTGGTGTGAAACCAACAGCTGTTTTGAATAGAAATTCCACTACTAAAGGAGATAATAGCAACAGGAAAGATGTAAACCCAGAAGCAGTGTTGAAAACTTCTGTCAAAATCGAAGAAGTTGGTACAGTAAGCATTGGTGTGAAAGAAGCAGCTATTTCAAATGATCGCAGAAGTAAAAAATATGGTACCAACACAAGGTCGGCCACTGTCTTAAATTGTCATATCAAAAAAGAAGATGGTTCTTGCTGCAGTGCTGTTAACGCATCGGCTACAAGAACATCTATGATACAAACAGATTCCTCTAAAGCAAGTATTAATAGCGTACAAAGCTCATTAACGAAGCCTAGTAATAGTTATTGCAATCGCAGTTTAAAAGGCTACCCAAATGGTTCAAAACAGAATCCATTGAGGTCTAGTGAAAGGTATGAAGAGGAAATTGAATAGGTCTATTCAATTGTTTGTTGTAACCCAGTGATATCCTTGGCCTACACCAACATGCCAAGAGTCGCTGTCGGCAGTTCATGATGCACCAATTTGGCATCGATGCCAAAATGATCATTATGGCAACACACAATCTTTTCGTCCCCTCAATCTTTTTAAATCTAATCTCCCTCCAGTTGCCAACAAGGTAATGCAGAGTGGCCACAGGACCTTGAAAAAACCTTGAATTTTTGCTGACCTTGAAAAACCGTGAAAACGCCTTGATTTTTTTGCAAAACCTCAAAAAATCCTGATCCAACTCGTTATCCTGGTTCAATCCAAATAAACCACTCATTCAAATTCTGGCAGCAGTGCTGCCAATGCGAAAACTCCAAAGCCTCATACATAAACAACCCTCAACATTCCTGCCGGTGATTTGGGTAAACATTAATTTCTGGGTAAAGTTTGAAAGTTGTACCTTGTTTTTAATGGAATAAATTCCAAATTTTAATGGAAGAATTTAGTAAAAACCAAAAACTGTATTTTG